>JAANYP010001680.1:217327-281271 GCA_020465985.1 Centrapalus pauciflorus
TGGGCTTTTTTGGAGGAGAATTTGTGCTTTGGAGACTCAATGAGAATGCCCTTGCCCTTGTCTTTTACAGAAGAGGATGTTGCTTGGACTGTACTTGATGGAGCTTGAATGCCTTCCCTGATCACAACTCCAGTGACTTTTGAAGGAGCAACTTGAGTTTCTAGGCTAACAGCTTGAGAAGCTGTTGGGACTGCTAGCCTAGAAACTGGGACTGTTGGTGCTACTTGGACTGTTGTTGTTGTTGTTGGAGCTGCTTGGACTGATTTAGGAACTCCTGATTCTCCCCCTTTTTGGAAGCATTGGTTTGGTCAGAAGGACCAACAACCTTTGCCCCTTGGGTTTGAATCAAACGCTCTAATTGAATGAGCTTATTTCCACAAAGGGTAAACCCTTTATGAAGATAATCCATCCTCTGATTTTGAGCCATTTCTGATTGCTTTAGGGCCATTATTTGTGCACCCTGTGCAGCAATGATGGACATTTGGTATTCCAACATAGCTACAATAGGTTTCAGCTAGGGATCCGTCAAAAGCATAAGTTGCAGACTAGTCTCAAGATCAGAAAACACCTGTGGTGCTTGTGATCTATCACTGACATCAATACCAGAAGTAGAAACCTCTGGGCCCCTCTTTTCTTGGTTCTGGGGACTTCCAGCTTGTGTTGGCACACTTGCTGTTGCCATGGGCGTGGTCTTAGTTATGTTGGCACTGTCCTGTGCCTCTTTTGCAGAGACATCAGTAGTGCCAGCCACAGAACCCATATGAACCATCTCTGAAGAGATGTTCACCTCCTGAGTGAGGATAAGAGTTTCCTCTAGTGGTTCCCTTTGGATATGCTGTGCAGGAGTATCCTCCTTCACAGGGATATATGGCTCTTGCTGATGGGAGGAGGAGGAAGGAGCTCCTGGTCCCCTTTTTCTTTTGTATGTGTTTCTGAGTGGGCATGTAGGCTGTACAAAAGGATCAGAGGGAATATTTATATCATGAGGAGTGGGTTGGGGTCTTGGGGTTGTAGCAGTAATGTTAAGCTGAGCCTGCTCAAGACCCTCTCCTCTGTTTCCTGAAATGATGTTCATCAGTGCAGAGGGCAATGGAGCATCTACACTTACAAAATTGGCACTTGGCTTTATCAGCCTTTTGATTGAAGACAATGAGTGCCTATGGGAAACATGTATCCGTTTATGTAAATGTGGAGTTGTGCAGGTGTGTGCAATTATTTCTGCCAAAAACCTAGGATACATCAAAAATTTCCCATTCTTTAGGGAATGATGCCTTAACATCCCCTGAAAAATCATGTTTGAAAAATTGAACTGTTGGTTAGTAGAAAAGCACACTAAGGCAGTGACAATATTTGAAGAAAACTCAGACCAACCAGTTCTTTTGGGGCTTAAACATTGCTGAATAATGTGCACAAGGTATTTCCATTTAGGAGAAAAATGTGCCTTAAGAAAAGTAAAAGAATCAGCAGGACCCCTATAACCAATGTTTTGAAGACCAAAATGTAAAGCTTGAAGGGATAGGTCGGTCATACCTGAGGCATCTTGAAGATGCAAGTGATGTCTGATGGATTCTTCAGTGATATTGATGACAGTTCCATCAATCTTGGATATGAGAGTAAGCACTCCATTGATGGTTTGAACAGAAGCATGATTCCAAAACTGTTCAATATGGGAGATGTATATAGTAGGGTTTATGGTTAGGGCATAATGAATATGGGATTGCCTGAGGAAATCCATCATTGCATGAAACGGTTGAAGTTCAGAGTGTTTTAGGGTGTATGGAAGGCAGTTATGCTCTTTTACAAACTCCATTGATGAAGAAACGATGGTTTAGGGTTTGAAAGAAGAATGTGTGATTCGTTCAGAGAGAAAGCAGAAGACCGTGGAAGAAGAATATGTAACTGGTAGTTACAACTGAACGAAACCGGGACCTTTAAAGGTTTCGAAAAGGTTGGGTCCTGCGCACACATTTGAGAATTACCCAAATACCCTGCACACTTTGACAGATCAAGTGAAAATAACTAGCAGTCCGAGAAAATGAACTAGCAGCATGAGAAAAGACTCATGCTGTTAGTGTAAAATTGTGCAACTTTTCAATGGAACAGTGTCTCCCCCTTAAATTAGCATACTGAGTCGATAATAATGAAAACCAATTAATCCATGTTTACCATACCAATATTTGATATTAGGAAAGTGAACCTTCCCACATCAAAAGGTTTTGTAAATAGATAAGCTAGCTGATCATCTGTATGTATTTTGGTAACTTGGATTAACTTCTTTTCATTACAATCTCTGATGAAGTGAAATCTGATTTCTATATGCTTGGTTTTTGGAAATTTCACTGGGTTTTGCACAATGCTAATGGCACTTGAATTGTCAATATAAATAGGAGTGGATAAGAAATTCATACCATAGTCTCTTAGCTGATTTTGAATCCACATTACCTGGGAGCAGCAGCTTGCAGCTGCTACGTATTCTGCTTCAGTGGATGATGTGGAGACAGTTGTTTGCTTTTTGCATTGCCAAGAGACCAGTCTTGCTCCTAAGTATTGACATCCACCAATTGTGGATTTTCTGTCAATGTTGCATCCACCATAGTCACTGTCAGAATAAGCAGTTAGTTTAAAAGGAGAGTCTTTAGGATACCATAGACCTAAATGTGGTTGGCCTTTAAGATATCTAAAGATTCTCTTAACAGCAACCAAGTGAGAATCCTTTGGAGAGCATTGAAACCTAGCACACACACAGACAGCAAACATAATATCAGGTCTTGAAGATGTTAGATACATGAGAGATCCTATAAGGGATCTGTATAGATGAATATCCACATCTATGCCATCTTTATCTGTATGGAGCTGTTTATGAGGATCCATTGGAGTGCTTGCAACCTTTGTGTCTTGATAGCCAAACTTTTCCAATATGTCTTTGACATACTTTGATTGACTTATGAATAGACCAGCAGGCTTCTGTTTAACCTGCAGCCCTAGAAAGAATGTGAGTTCCCCCATTGAACTCATTTGAAACTTTTTGTGCATTAGGGCCTCAAATTCTTTGCACAACCTATCATTAGTTGAGCCAAAGATGATGTCATCAACATAGATTTGGACAAGTAGAATCTCAGCTTTGATGGATTTAGTGAAGAGTGTTTTGTCCAGAGTGCCTCTCTTGAATCCATTCTTTATAAGATATGAGGACAGTGTGTCATACCATGCTCTGGGGGCTTGGTGAAGACCATAGAGAGCTTTGTCTAGCTTGAACACCTTGTCTGGATACTTGTAGTCTTCAAAACCAGGAGGTTGACACACATACACTTCCTCTTCAATTGTCCCATACAGGAAAGCAGACTTAACATCCATTTGATACACTTTAAATCCTTTGAAACTTGCATATGCTAGAAACAGTCTGATGGCTTTAATTCTTGCTACTGGAGCAAAGACATCATCATAATCTATTCCTTCTTCTTGAGTGTACCCTTGTGCTACTAGTCTTGCTTTGTTCTTGATGACTATTCCTCTCTCATCCTTCTTGTTTCTGAACACCCATCTTGTACCTATTGCTCTCTTACCTTTAGGAAGATCCACCAGAGTCCATACATTCTGAATTTTGAACTGTAAAAGCTCTTCTTGCATAGCTTCAATACAGGATGAATCTTTTAATGCTTCTGATGCCTTTTTAGGTTCCAATTGAGACATGAAACAGGCATGTTCAAAAGCAGCTAGACTGAATTCAGGAACTGCTAGTTCAGCAGCAGCAGTCTCATTTTGAACCATTTTCCTTGTTTGAACAGGAGTGCTTGGATCACCCAGTATTTGATTGAGAGGGTGATACTTGTGAACTCTTAGTGTGGGCTCTCTCTCTGTTTGAAAAGAAGTTCAAAGGTTGGTATCATCTCCATCAGAACCAGTGAATGGTTCAGTTTCTGAAACAGCTTGACTTGAATCTGGGACTGTTTCCTGTTGTGTTGGAGCTGTTCTTTCAGAACTTTGGAGTGGCACTTCAGTGTCTGGATTTGTATCATTCAGGACCCCTGGAGGATCACAAGACAGAAGTGGTAGAGTGGTGAAATCATCCCAACTTGTTGAATCTGCAGCAGTCTGAGACTTTGTGCCAACAGCATGAGAAATTGTATTGGCAGCATGAGAATTCGTGTTAGCAGCTTCAACCCTGTATGCATCAGCTTCTGCAGTATACTCAACAAAGCTCAGAGAATTTGTTAGTGAATCTAAATCAAATAACCAATCAGGACCAGTGCCTTTGATATTAGCAGTATTTTCATTAAATTCAACATTGGCACTTTCTTCAATTGTTTTAGACACACTGTTGTATACTCTATAGGCTTTGCTTTGAATTGAGTATCCTACAAAGAATCCTTCTTCAGCTTTACTCTCAAACTTCCCTAAGTGAGTCTTAGTGTGAAGAATAGTACATGGGCATCCAAAAGGCTTGAAGAAAGCTATTAGGGGACTTCTGTTATGGAATAACTCATAGGGAGTTTTTCCTTGAGATTTGACAACTTGAACCCTATTTAGAACATAACAGGCTGTATTAACAGCTTCTGCCCAGAAAGTCATTGGCAGATTTGAATCAGCTAGCATTGTTCTAGCAGCCTCAATTAATGTTCTATTCTTTCTTTCAGCTACACCATTTTGTTGTGGTGTTCTTGGTGCACTATATTGTCTAGCAATGCCTTTGGACTCACAGAAACTGGTTAGAATTTGATTTTTAAATTCAGTTCCATTGTCTGATCTTATCACCTTAACTTTGGAATTGGATTGGTTTTCTATCTTAAGAATAAAAGACTTAACTAGCTCAGCAGTTTCATCTTTGGACCTAAGAAAGTAAACCCAAGTAAATCTGGTGAAATAATCAACAATGACTAAACAGTATGCCCTTTTATTCAAACTCAAAACAGATGTTGGACCAAATAGATCCATATGTAACAACTGAAGAACAGATGAGATTGAATTTACTTCTTTGGCCTTATGAGAAGTTTTGTGTTGCTTACCTTTAAGACATGCTACACAATGATCATCACAAATGAACTCCTTATGTGGTAATCCTCTTACCAGATTCTTTTTAACTAAATCATTCATGGACTTGAAGTTCATGTGACACATCCTTCTATGCCAAAGAGCAGACTCATTTGATGATGCTTTGGATATTAAACAGCTTAAAGTATTTGATTTAGTCAAGAGAGCTGTGTCCAGGCAGTAAACATTGTCCTTTCTTGGTGTTCTAAGTAAAACAAGATTTTCAGGAATTTTGAAATTCTTTGAAAGAACAATACACTCAGAATCTGTGAACAGAACAATGTTTTGTTTGTCACAGATTTGAGAGACACTCAATAGATTGTACTTAAGCTGTTCAACATACAGAACATCATGGAATGTCATGTTGCCTGCATTAACAGTACCTTTACCTGTAACCTTACCTCCTTTTGAGTTGCCTCCAAATGCAACAAATCCTCCATCAAAACCTTTGAAATTTGACAAGCATTCAGAATTGCCTGTCATGTGCCTAGAGCATCCACTGTCCAGATGCCATCTTGTTCTATGAGGAGACTGTGGTTGCCCTGCACAAATAACAGCTTAGTTAGTAGTGGAGTAAACCCAAACCAAATTGGTTTTGGGTTGGCCTTGTACATTGACATAACTAAAAACTGTTTTTGACTTCTTATATTTGGTGAGATCTACTGATGGAGTCTTTGGAGAGTATTTAGTGATAATATGAGGTATCCAATTATTTTGATCATCTTTTCTTCTGACAGTCTCAGATGATTCACTAGCAGCTCCAGTTTGATGCCCAGCAGCTTGAGCTGTGTTTGTAGTGCTAACAGTTTCAGTTTTTGCACTAACATCATCAGATTTTGACTTAGCAGTCTGATCTTTTGCATTAGCAGTTTGAGCAACAGATTTGTCCTTGACACACCATATTTGTTTAAAACTTGATTTAGGCTTTGCCAAAACTTGTTTTTGATGTGTGGACTGTTTTTTATTAACTTTTGAGAATCTGTGATCAACTGTTCTCTTTGGAGCTGCTGTGGAAGATTTCACTTTTGAGTGCTTTGCCTGATTAGGATTTGATTTTGTGTGATGCACAGTCTGTTTTGCAACAGCTGGTTTGTAAAAACAATCCTTGGCTAAGTGATTCTTCCTTCCACAGTGAAAGCATCTTTTGACAGTTTGAATTGGAACACGAGACTTTTCTGTCAATTTCTGGTTCTTGTTTCTCTGGTTTCCTCTTACCTGCTGTTGTTTAGGAATCTTTTGAACACCATGCTTTTGGCATGTGAAGATAGAAACAGTTTTACCTCTTTTAGTTCCTTTGGATGAAGATGCAGTGTTACAGTTAGAATGTACAGAAACTTGTGGAGTAGCATTGCATACACTCATCTTCTCTTTTCCTTTCTTACCGGGAACTTGGACTTCTATGGGTGCACTCTTTGTGTCACAGTCTCTATTTTGACTCTTATCTTCTTTTAATTTAGGACTGTTATCAAGAATAGGATCTACAATAGTCATAGACTCATCTAGTGGTTCATTGACGAGTCTATCAGCAACTTCACTCATTGGATGAATGTACTTGTTATTATATGGAGGTGGAGTAGCTCTGTATCCTATTCCTTCTTTGGGATTGACCTGAGATTTCACTCTATCTTTGAATTGAACTTCCATTAGATGTTCTAGCTTTTGATTTGCTAACTTGAAGTTACCTAAATCTATGTTAACAGATTTCAGTTTCTCATTAGCCTCTAACACCTTCTGTTCAGTTTCTTCTACCTTTTTATTCAGAGATTCTATTTTCTTATTGAGTTCCTTTTTCTCCCATTCATGATAGGTTCTATCATACCCCATTTGAATCTCATTATCCTTATAATCATTGATCTGTTTTTCCAGATCTTCTATGGCTTGCATATATTCATATCTCCTTTCTTCCATCTTAGCTAGAGTTTTGCACATGCTCTCATTATGATCTCTGTACTTTTAACCATATTTTTGCATGATTGAGAGCAGAGTTTAGAATTTACCTCAGATGGTAGTTCAGTGGAGGAGACATTTGATGTTTCTGCCATAAGTGCTTGATTTTGAAATTCTTCCTCTGTCTGATAACTCCAGTCAAACACATTGTCTTCTTGAGAGACAAGTGCTGTTGATGAGGACGCTTGGATGGGCTGTGAAGTCCTTGATGGCTGTTGACCTTGAGATCTACATTCTCTGGCAAAGTGACCAAGCTTATGGCATTTATAGCATTCCACTTTTGATTTATCAAAAGATGGTTTGCCTTCTGTCTTGGCTTGAAAGTTGGCCCTACCAGTTCTTTTCAGAAATTTTTTGGCCCTCATGGTTAGCATTGCATGTTGCCACTTTAAATCCATCTCTTCAAGATCATCTGGATGAATTTGTTCCAAGTCTTCAACATTTAGAGCAAATAATCCATCATTGGCAACAAAGGCCTCATAGTGAGTTTCAGCAGAGTTGCCATCACCACCTGAAAAAGAATCACAGTTATTAGATTTTTCAGAAGACAGAAGAGCAGTATTGTGATTATAAGAAAAGGATTTCTTTTTAGCATCAATCTCAGTCTCAAACACTCTTAAACTGTTATACAGATCATCCAATTCTATCTCATCAAGAGTGTCTTTTGTTCTCCACTGTGCAGCATAAACTGTCCATTCTTCTCCAAGAGATCTGAGAAACTTTCTGTTGACTTCATCTTGATCCAGATTGACCTTTGCACTTTCCAGTTCACTTATCAGTTTGTTGAACCTGTCAAAGATTTGAGTGAGGTTTTCATTCTTGCCACCAGAAAAGTTTTCATACTGCTGTTTCAAGAGGTCTTTTTGATTTCTCTTGGTACTGGCATTACCAGCAAACCTCTTCTCTAAGGCATTCCAAAGAGATTGAGCAGTATAAAACTTTTTGAACTGATGTTGATAAGCATTAGGAATGGCTATTTGTAATAGTGTGAGTGCTTTCACTTCATTCATTCTAGCTTTCCTTTCAAGTTCAGTTTTTGGAGGAGTTTGGACAGATTTTCCCTCAGCATCAAGTTCTGGATCAACTACAGGAGGGAATTCAACAGCTTCACATATGGCATAATCAATGAATTGAATATGATGTTGAATCATGAGTTTCCACATCTCAAACTCAGTGGGCTTGAGCATAGGCACTTTGAGTCCTTGCCAAGATCCACTGCTGCTATTTTCAAATTCCATTGTAAAAGATTAAAATTTTGAAAGAAAGTTTTCGACTTTGAAAAACAAAGAACAACCTGTCTCTGATACCACTTGTCAGGATCTAAAACTGAATAACCAAGATTAACTGATTTGAAATTTATCAGAGTATAAATCAATAATCTTGCTTTGAATCAAAGTTTAATTAAGAAGTTTGCGGAATAACACTTAATTATTTTAACAAAAACTTTCAGAACCAATGAAGCATAAAACATAAGAAGTAATCAAGACTGTTTGTATTGCTGAATTCAATGATTACAATCACCTCTAATCTGTTTTGATTAGACGAAGAACACAGACTGTTCTTAGGGTTTTACAACCTTAGAGGCTTATGAAAACTTAATCAACAAAGCAATTACAGACTAAAAAATATGCAGAAAACTTCTATAAACTTCTATACAATAGAATGACCTATTCTCTGTATTTATATTGCTTTTTGGACTTGTTTCCATGAAGGACTATGACTTCTCTGATAGTAGATATGCTGGAATCTTCGTGTAGATATCTTTCCTGAAAATCAGCACTTTCTGTTTATGAAACTGTTGAGCAGCTTGAATCTCTTGACAGCATGAACTGAGCAGCTTGAGTTGTTTTACTCTGGCAGCTTGAACTTTTACACTGGCAGCTCCAGTTTCTTCAACTAGTAGCATGAACTTTGTATTTACATGAAAAATCTACTAACAGTCTGAGAAGTCTAACTAACAGCTTGAGCATACTTAAACTATTTCCCAACAGGCATGAGGACCAGCTTCCCAAATTTCATGTAGTGTTTGACACAACTGATCAGATTCAATTGGGACATTCGAAGGCCCTGCTTCTTGTACCTCTTGCTGATGACGTGTAGAAGGCCTGGTTGCCTGAGTTTGACTCGCAGAAGCTCTTTGTCGTCTCCTTTGTGGCTGTGCACGAGGTTGTTGTCGTTGTTGTTGCGGTGGTTGTCTAGCTTGAACTTCCACTTCTCCTGCCCAGTTGGCATCATTCGGTGCTTCAAAGTTCCTGTCAAGAACAGCTCCAAACAACGGACGTTCGACTGGAACTGCCAACCTTCCTCTATGCGAGGAGCAATCAGCAAAAATCCTTTTGTCCATCACCGCGACACTCTGAATCTCATTTTGCTGTGGCAAATTCAGCAAGAAGTGCCTGATGAGCATCATTATGAAACGAGGATATAGCAGAAATTGTTGCTGCTCTGGAGCCGAGATTTGATGAACAAATTTCGAGAAACACATTTGAGAAAAGCTGAAGGGCCGATTATAAACTAAAGCGATCATCCCGGATTGGATCTTCGAGACAATATAATCAAAACCAGCTTTCTTGGCTGCAAAACAAACCATAAACACATGAGCCAAGAATCTCCATTGACCAATAAGCCCGCTCTTCATGTAAGATGTCTTCGTAACATCTAAACTATAACCCATCCTCTGAAAAGCTGCTTGCCTAATACTTAAGGGAAAGTCAATACGCCCAGACTCTTCTTCCTGAGATGCTAGCTGCAAAACCTGACGCAGCATATCAGCAGAAAACACCAATGGTTGTCCTGCTATCCTTGTTCTCAAAACTGTTGGAGTGACGGAGCAATCAACTTGTAAGTGATCATAAAACCGTCGTACATATGGAATAACAATTTGAATGTTATGAGACAAAGCAAAAGCAATCCTAGATTCTACTAGGAAATCCAACATTTGTCTGAATCCCTGCGCCTCAGGAATATAATGGTCGGGGGGAATGACCATATTATGCTTCGGCACGAATACTCTATGAGCCATATCTGCACAATAGATAAAATATTAAAAATCAATAAACTTGCTTAAATTCAAATTTGTTTTATTTTGAAATTGTTTAAGTACAAAATCCAACACAAATGAATTTCTACAGGTTTAATTAAATTTAAATTGAATAATTCAAATAAAATAACAGATTCGAATAAACCCCTTTTCGAGTTTGAGGTCACACTCGAATCTAATGACCTTCTCGAGTTTACAGACAAACTCGAGACTGGTCAGGAACAGATTCGAAATCGTCGGCCCATATCATCACCAAACACTATGATTTTAACCATTTTGAACTTAGAAAATCACATATATTAGTCTAACTAGGTTCTAATCACAGATATTTGCCTTTAATTTGACCTTTTACCGTTCCAAACTTGGTAATTTTGAAAAACCCGATTTCGACCATCAAACCTTCAAAAATTGGTGATTTTGACTTAAATGGTGTATAAAACTACTTGAATCTTGTACAAATCAGTTGCTTATACCTAGATGTATCAGTAGAATCTAACACTTAAGCAAGAAACTCGACAAATTGTCATTTTTGTGGAAAACGGTAGACTCGAGAGAAATAGATTCGAGATCGCCAGATAGATTCGAGGAACAGATTCGAAAACAGATAAGAGTAATGACAATTACTGTTAACCTATTTATAACACCTACCTTCGAATCTATGGCCAATGTCTAATCTACTGACAGATGCGAGACCACCCAAATTCGAGTTTAAACTAAACTCGAATTACCCAAAACACTTAGAAAATTTCGAAAATTTTGAAATAAATTCAACTTTTTCAACTTTTTCAATTTTATTGTGTTAACATGATAAACTATGCCAAATCTTTTACCCTAAGCACAAGATTTTTCACGCAATGGTTTATTTTATCCAACTATGAGTGCACCCTCAGTTATTTTTGACCTTTTTCCTAAAAAGAAATAAAAAATAAAATAAAATAAACTAAGGTAAAATAAAAATAAGTAAAAATAAAATTTTTAAAATTTTGACCAAAAATTTAACTTAGACTTAAACTATATTTATTAAAATTTACAACCTATGCTAAACTCTTTTTCTGATATTCTCTTTTTTTTTTGAATTTTTTATGGTTTTCTCTCTTTGTTTTTTTTTTTGTTTTTTTTTTTTTTTTTTTTTTTTTTTTTTTTTTTTTTTTTTTTTTTGTTTTTCATATGAAATAGCCATAAAAGAAGATAAGCTACTAAATTACTAAAAATAGAAACTATCCTAATTTAGCATACTTACTATAAAAGGAAAGAAATACTACAGCTATAAAAGGAAATAAACTACCACTAAGGTCAAATTACTCTGGGTTGCGCATTCCATTTAGTTGAATTAAATATTCAAACCGTGACTTATCAAATGCTTTGGTAAACAAATTAGCATTATTATCGTCTGTTGCCACTTTTACCAATTTGATTAAGTTCTTTTCAGCACAATCACGAATAAAATGATGCCTTATGTCTATGTGCTTTGTTTAACTGTGTTTAACTGGATTGTTAGTTATAGTAATTGTAGATTGATTGTCTATCCTAATGGGAGTTTGAGTGTAAGCCAAACCGTAATCCCGCAATTGTTGTTGTATCCATAGAACCTGTGAACAGCAACTACCAGCAGCAACATACTCGGCCTCGCACGTTGACCCGGCTACCGACGTCTGTTTCTTGCATTGCCAGGATACCAGTCTCCCTCCAAGGAATTGACAACCTCCAGTTGTTGATTTGCGTGTCAAGCTGCATCCTCCGTAGTCAGAATCTGTGAATGCCTCCAACTCTAGATCTCCGTCCGCGTGATACCAAAGTCCCAGCTTCGGTTTCGACTTGAGGTATCGTAGAATCCGCTTCACAGCTTTCATGTGCATCTCCTTCGGATTAGCTTGAAACCTAGCACAAATACACACAGCAAACATGATGTCAGGTCTTGAAGCAGTTAAATACATAAGTGATCCAATCATGGCCCGATATAATGTCGGATCCACATCGGTATCACTTTCAGTACCCGGTCCGAGATTGTGATTCACTTGAATCGGCGTGATGAAATGGGCAGTCAATTTTGTTCCTTCCATCCCGAAACGTTCCAATATGTCATAGACATACTTCGTCTGATGGATAAACATCCCTTCCTTCTTCTGGTCAACTTGTAACCCCAAAAAGAAAGTTAACTCTCCCATTGCACTCATCTCGAATTTCGACTTCATCACCTTCTCGAAATCTTTGCACATCTGTTCGTCTGATGATCCAAAGATAATATCATCGACGTACACTTGTACCAAGATGAAATGTTCTCCCTTCCTCTTAACAAACAAAGTACTATCTATCCTACCCCTTTCAAACCCGTTTTCTAATAAATGGTTGGATAGAGTCTCATACAACTCCCTTGGTGCTTGATGCAATCCATACAGAGCCTTATCTAAACGATATACTCTATCTGGATATTTTGGATCTGTAAATCCAGGCGGCTGTTCTACATACACCAGCTCCTTTACTTTACCATATAGGAAAGCACTCTTCACATGTAATTGATATACCTTAAAGCCCTTGAAGGAGGCAAAAGCTAGAAACAACCTAATGGCTTCCAGCCTTGCTACTGGTGCAAACACCTCATTGTAATCGATTCCCTCCTCTTGGTTGAAACCCTTTACAACTAACCTAGCCTTGTTGCGAGTGACTATACCCCGATCGTCTCTTTGGCACTTAAAAACCCATTTGGTTCCTATGGCAACTTCCCCTCGACGTAATGGAACTAACTCCCACACTTCTAGTTTCCTAAACTGCGAGAGTTCTTCCTGCATCGCTTCAACCCAGGAGTTATCCTTAAGTGCCATTTGCACATTTTTAGGCTCTACTTGCGATATGAAACAAGAATAGAGACAGGTGTGATATGCCTCGGAGTCATTTATCATCGACAACAACACTGTGTTGTTATTTAAACTACTCCTAGTCCTCGCACCCTCATTTGGATTTCCTATGATGCTTTCTATAGGATGGTTCTTGTTGATCCTAGAGGTCTCTATCTCATCAACTCTCAGATAATCTCCTAAGTTAGATCCTATTTCACCTAATGGGGGAACAGCCTCAGATTCTACATTTTCCTCCTCGTGGACATTTTCCTCAGAGTTGGAATTTGTTGTCTGAGTCTGATTCTCAGTGGTAGGTGCTTCTGGATTAGCAACTTCTGGAGATCCATCTTCAGTCGAAGTAGGCTCAGATGTGGATTCAAACGTAGTCCTCCGAAAGGTATGACCTTCGTCATTTAGATGCAACGTCGCCATGTCCTTTTCGATTGTACCTGCATTATCATCCAAAGGAATGTTAAATGACTCAAATAATCTATCATAGTAAAAAATCCATTCCGGACCTGTTTGGGGTTCATGTGTATAACTAGTGACTTCAATGTTATACACAATTTCCACTGTACCATTTGTTTTGTTAAAAACCCGTTTGTTTGGTGAGTTCGGCACATAACCTAGGAAGTATCCTTCGTCAGCCTTTTCACCAAACTTAGGTTGATGTTTTGTTCGCGAAAGAGTGCATGGTACCCCAAACGGTTCGAAGCCAGTTAAATTAGGTGGCCGCTTATTCAAAATTTCATAACAGGTTTTGTTCAAAGATTTGACAGTTAGGACCCGGTTTAAAATATGACATGCGGTATTCACAGGCTCAGGGGGAGACATCCTGCCGTGATCAAGTTGAGCGGCCGAGGGATGATGATAATGAAGATGACCAAGGCAATGACCCCAGCACTCAAAGACAGAATGAGCCAGTAGATTTTTCTGCTGCTCAGGATGCTCAATCTCAGGGGGAGCCAAGTCAAGCAGAAGGTGATGGAGGAGAGGCTGGTTCTTCAAGGTCTTTGCAAAACGATATGATAGATGCGCTAAAAGACATTGAAGAAGAGTTAATGGAATTTGATTTTGAAGATGAAACAGAAGAGTTGGAGGAAGGGGAATTCATTCCTGAGGAGATTGTTGATTGGAAATCTGACGACGAAGTGATAGAGGACGAGGACGATAACGTCAACGAGGTGATCATAAATTCACAACCTATCACAGAATTATACGTGGGCAATAATCACAATGTGATTGACATAGATGACATCAAGATAGCCTCAGTCGAAGACTCAAAACTTGAAGAAGCAGAGAAAGAGCCATCTAGAGCTGAGTTGATAAAACTTTGGTTCAAAAAGGAAGAACAGAAAGAACAGCTGAAGATGAAAAAGAAGATGAGAATTCCGGGTGCTGGAAATTTCTCAGGAGGAATTATAAGCTGGTTCTTTGACCGAGAACTGCAGCTGTTTATTTTGAAAAGGAGAGATGGTCTTCAATACTTGAGGCGAACACTGAAAGCATTCAATACACTGCCCAAGATTGAAGTAAAGGAGTTAGCATGGAAAGAACTGATCAATATCGGGGAGGACCCGTATGCTGAAGTTATGGCGAAGATAATAAGAAAAGAGGGTCGTTCTGGAAAGTTTGAAAGACTTAAGCCGAGATCAGGCAAAAGAGTAGAGGATGGATCAAGGATAGATCCTCATACGGGAAGGCCTTGGGCCAGAATGGTTTATAAACCCGTCAAATGCTTGAAAAGGGTCCCTATGAATCGATGCCACAGAATATTTTGAGCAACATGAAATGGTGGTACGTCGATAATAATATAGCTGAAGTAGTCATGGAAGATACACAGGACAAAGTGATTTTGAGAGTGTATGATCAACTTCACTTAATAAATCTATCGAAGGACGACCTGAAGAAGCTACATGATCAACCTGTCTTCTTTATTGAAGCACGGAGATCTGAAGCCAGGAAGTTCCAGAAGGTAGTAAAAGTTTGTATAGATGCTGGTTTATACGCAGGCAGTAGTATATATAGATCTAGTACTTAAACTTGATGTAAATAGTTAGAAGCTATCGTCAAGGGGGAGTCTGTTGGTACACCCTGTGTGACGATAACAGTCTAAGCAATCTAACATTTTGGTTTAAGTAATATTCAAAGTATTGAGAATTAACGAGTGTTTGATATATATGTTTATATATGTTTGACAGTTATTGATTGTATGTTTGAACTTGATGTATCGTATTACAAGAAGTTCAAACATAAAGATCAAAGATAAAATCAATCATAAGGTAAAAACATAAGTTTCAATACTTAGTTAATTACGTTAAACTGTAGATTCGAAATGTCTAAGGACCAAGATTCGAATCTAGGTCAGATTCGAATGGGTCAGTTAGACAGATTCGAATATGCTCGCTTAGGCAGATTCGAGGGTGTCAGTGAGGACAAAATCGAATGGGCCTTGGGCCGGATTCGAGTTTGGCCCATGACAGACTCGAATTAGCCTCTATAATTAAGGATAGACTCGAAATATTATCAGACTTTTTGCAGAATTCGAGAGTGATTAAGCATTAAGCGATTTCGAGTTTATCATCAGTGTTAGTGTATTTTCGGAGAGAATCAGATCGTAGGTGCGTGCTTGTGTAGTTCGTGCAGCCTCTGATAGTCTCCGTGTTTACGGTGAGTGTTGTTACCGTCTACCCGTTAACGAGGATTCCGCACTCGTTGACGGTTCCGCGTCTAGATAGATCTGTGTTAGGTAGACCTTACAAGTGGTATCAGAGCCTACGGGGTGTTCTTGGTGTTCTTCGTGTTCATCTAGATATATCCTAGGTTTCTTGACGCTTTTGGACGGTTTTTCTCTCATCTTCGTGTTTTTCGTGTTCTTCGAGCTTAGCAAATTGTCATCCAGGAAATACTTCGTGTTTTTCACGTTTTTGATCGAAATCATTATTTTTCGTTGGAAAAATATTGATTTAATCTGCAAAACGTAAAGAAATCGAAGTGTTAGCCGTTTTTCGAGTTTGCGGCGCTCGAATCTATTAGGAGTAATTAGGGTTTCACTTAGTCTCGAGTCTAACCAAATCCGCTCCATTCGAGTTTGATACAGAGTGTTTTCGAATCTAATTCGAGTCTGTGCTAGTTTCGAATAAGTTCTCGAGTCTGCTGACATTCGAGTTTGTTTCGAATTTGGTCTAGAGTCGAATAGGGTTTCGAAACTACTGAGTCTTCGAGTTTGCCTTGACCTTCGAGTTTAAGAGACTTTCGAATCTGCCATCGATTTTCGAATTTAGTTGAATTATCAAACTTAATCGAATTTAGTCCCAAATAAATTTAAACTAAATTAAATTCGAGTCTACCTAGATTCGAAAGAATTAATTCAAGTTAGTTTCGAATTAAATTAATTAAGTTACAATTCAATTACTTTCGAGACGATGTCAAATCTTCAAAAGTTTCTGGAAATGGACCACGAGGTCGGGAAGGCAAATACTCCGCCTAAGCTGATGAAACTCGAAGATTATTACTGGTGGAAAGATCGGTTTGCCGATTTTGTGCGCTTCAATGACATGCGCATGTGGGTGTGTATTGACGAAGGATACATTCCACCAATTTCTGAAGTTGAAGGCCGTCAGAGAGTCTTATCATACCAAATGATGAAGGAGGATGATAAGAAACTGTATGAAGCCGAGAACAAAGCTTTCTCGATAATTCGAATGGCGTTGCCTCAGGATATACTACACACATTTCGGACTCAAAAGACATCTAAGGAACTTTGGGAGTCGCTAGAAAAAAGGTGTGAGGGTAATCCAAGAGTTCGAAGAAAGCGTATGGAGCTGTTGAAACAACAGTTTGCTATTTTCAAGGCGTTGAAGGATGAACAGTTGGATGATACTATCACCCGCTTTTATCATCTATTGACGGAGCTTGAAAGTCACCGGATTGAGTATAATGATACTGAGAAAAACAATAAGCTTCTCGATGCCTTACCAGCCAAATGGGCAATGTATGTGGCAATGATCAAGCTTAATGAAGACAAGTATTATACCCAATCTTTGGAGGATATTGTGGGAACGTTGCGAGCTTATCATTTCGAGCTACTGAAGGCCGAAACGGATTACGAACAAGTCCAGAATCCAGCGATGTATTTTGGAAAATTAACAAAACCTTCAGCCGCAGCTGATCTGAAGACTGCTACAGCGTTTTTCACTGGAGAAACGTCGTCACCAGCAGAGACTGATGACACACTAAATAGAGCGTTCTTAGGATTGGGAAGATCGGAAGAACCACAGCCTTAAGCACCACAGGCATCAACATCTCAGGGCTACTCTAAGATGCCCATGAGCGCTAAATCCGCGGAAGAACATTTGAACTTGCTTGCTTCATTTGTGGCCGCGTACGGGAACTGCGTTCAAGGGAAAATTAACGATCCTACACTCTGGGATGAAGACTATGATCAGGTCGACCCTGACGATCTTGAGGAAATGGATCTTAAATGCCAACTGGCCATGGTAACCCAACGGGTTAAAAGATTCATCAAACGGACTGGAAGGAATCTGACGATGAACAATAAGGGGATTGGATTTGATAAGTCCAAGGTCAAGTGCTACAATTGTCAAGGTCTGGGACACTTCGCCGGAGAATGTCAGAGACCGAAGGTAGGTACGTACCAAGGGCAGAACCAGCAACATGGACAGTTTCAGAATCAGTCTCAACAGCGATACCTTCCGAGTTCATCTACCGGTCAAGCCAATCTAGCTGGTCTATTATCTAATGTTACATCAGACAGACAGCTAGATGGTACTTATGACTGGAGCTCACATCCAGAATCAAATGCTCGGGCTTTTATGGCTGAAGTAACGGAGAATGGATGTGAAGGGGAAGAGCAGACCACAAGGGACAGCAGTCCGATGTGGGTGGAGAAGACGAATGATCAGACGCTTCTGGAGTTTGCCGCTCAAATGGCCAACGTGGAATCCAACCACACAAAGGTTAGTCTGACTTACTCTCTTTTTCATGAATTATGCATGTTATGTGTTACTTCTAATGATAGGTTAAATCTAGTCTTAGAATCACATAAAACCATAACTGCTCAAAATGAGTCTTTAAAGGCTGATAACGCTAGCCTAAACGACATTAAGCAAGATCTTAAGGAAAAACTTAAGGCTGATGCTCAAGCTGTAATAGTTCTGAAAGACAAACTGAGTGAGCAGTGTGTTAGGTTAGAGCTTATGTATGAGCATGTAGAGGCCTTGACCAAAAATCTTAAGGACAAAGACATAGAGCTAGCTGAAACAAAGGTAAAGGTAGCAGAGGCCAATAGTAAGCTAGAGAAGTTTAGGGATTCAATCCTGAACCTAGGGAAAGTTTTAGATGCTCAACGCCAATCTAAAAAGCCTGTAGGTGTAGGATTTCATGAAATTCCTCCACCTTTTAATGCAAACTACGTGCCTCAACCTCAGGAGAAAACTGACAACTCAGTAGACTTAGAGGACATACCTGCACCTATATCTGAGCCTGTAGTAGAAAATACACCTAAGGTGACCGATACAACCGTCAAGGTTAAGAAAGTCAAATTTGTGTCTTCCTCCAGTGAAACACCTGCAGGAAAACATAAAATTGATTTTAATGATCAGGACGATGCACCAGTCGAAGTAGATGTTCAAAAGGACCAAGACACTAATGAGACACGTAAGTCTAAGGGATCACACAAGAAGTCCATAGATAAGATGTCCTGTTTTAGATGTCATGAAAAGGGGCATGTTGCTTCTAACTGTCCGCTTAGGAAACCTGAAGTTACACCTAAGACAGGGAAGCGAACACCAGTTGAGCCCTCAACCAGTGTGGCGAGCACTAGTAGTTCTCAGAGTACCGAGAAACCTGTGCAGGCTACACCAAAACAAGTTGTGAAACAAGTACCGGTAAAGGTTGGACCAAAGGAAGTGGTTAGGACTAATTCACCGAATAGAGTCGTAAATCAATCTAGGTCTGGACCTCAACAACAATATAGGAGCACAACACCTAGCAAAGCATACACTCCGGTTAGGTCACACACTCCTATTAGACATCACACACCGGTAAGAGCTCAAGGATTACAATCTGAAATGCCATATAATCGGAATTATTCAAGAGCTCCACAACAAATGCCTACTCAAAGGCAAAGAGTGAATTTACATCACTCGGCACCACAACAAACTCCTTTTCAACGACCCAAGTCACCTGAAAGGCGAGATGGGTATTTGAAAGAGTTTAAGTATGTGGACTAGAATGGTATAACCAAGTTAGTTATGGCTTGGGTTCCCCGTGATAACTAACCTATTTTCTTTCATGTGCAGGAGATTACCACAGGTCCAAACAACAAATGGTTCGTCGACAGTGGATGCTCCAGGCACATGACAGGGGAAAGAAGTCTCCTTACAGACTTCAAGGGTGGGAATCGGGGATTTGTATCATTCGCGGGAAACAAGGGAGGAAACATCACGGGTACCGGAGTGGTCACTAATGGGACGATCATGTTGGACCAAGTTTATCACGTTGATAAACTGGTTCACAATCTCATTAGTGTATCTCAAATCTGTGACAAGAAGAATTTAGTGTTGTTCACTGACACTGAAGCGTTAGTGCTAAAACCGGGATTCAAGATTCCTGAAGAATGGGTATTGATGCGGGCACCAAGGAAGAATGACTTGTACATGCTTGATATGAACAAGCCGGAGACTTCGATGGGGCCAATTTGTTTATTATCCAAAGCTTCGGAGACGGAATCGGTATTGTGGCACAGACGCATGGCTCACTTGCACCTAAGAAAAATGAACTACATAACGAAAAATGGATTGGTGCAAGGTGTGCCTATGAAGAGCTTTCAGTTTGAGGACAAGTGTCTACCATGCAAGAAGGTCAAACAACATAAGAAGACACACAAGTCCAAGACTCAGAACTCCATAACCTCTACATTCGATTTGTTGCACATGGATCTTTTCGGACCAATCAACAAAAGGAGTATAGGAGGTAGTTGGTACTATTTAGTTATCACTGACGACTACTCACGATTTTCTTGGGTTTTCTTTCTAGGTACAAAGGACGAGACGGCTTCCAAGCTCATCGGGTTCTTAGACCAAGTGGAGAATTCCTACGGAACACGGGTTAAAAGGATACGTAGTAATAATGGAACTGAATTCAAAAACACTCTAATTGGTGTATATTGCCTATCAAAGGGCATAGTGCATCAATTTAGTGCACCCTATGAGCCACAACAAAATGGGGTGGCTGAACGAAAGAACATGACATTGATTGAGGCAGCTAGGACTATGCTTTCGGATTCAAAGCTTCCTACCATGTTTTGGGGGGAGGCAGTGAATACCGCATGTCATATTTTAAACCGGGTCCTAACTGTCAAATCTTTGAACAAAACCTGTTATAAATTTTGAATAAGCGGCCACCTAATTTAACTGGCTTCGAACCGTTTGGGGTACCATGTACTTTATTGCGAACAAAACATCAACCTAAGTTTGGTGAAAAGACTGACGAAGCATACTTCCTAGGTTATGTGCCGAACTCACCAAACAAACGGGTTTTTAACAAAAGAAATGGTATAGTGGAAATTGTGTATAACATTGAAGTCACAAGTTATACACATGAACCCCAAATAGGTCCGGAATGGATATTTGACTATGATAAATTATTTGAGTCATTTAACATTCCTTTGGATGAAAATGCAGGTTCAATCGAAAAGGACATGGCGATGTTGCATCTAAATGACGAAGGTCATACCTTTCCGAGGACTACGTTTGAATCCACATCTGAGCCTACTTCGACTGAAGATGGATCTCCAGAAGTTGCTGATCCAGAAGCACCTACCACTGAGAATCAGACTCAGACAACAAATTCCAACTCTGAGGAAAATGTCCACGAGGAGGAAAATGTAGAATCTGAGGCTGTTCCCCCATTAGGTGAAATAGGATCTAACTTAGGAGATAATCTGAGAGTTGATGAGATAGAGACCTCTAGAATCAACAAGAACCATCCTATAGAAAGCATCATAGGAAATCCAAATGAGGGTGTGAGGACTAGGAGTAGTTTAAATAACAACACAGTGTTGTTGTCGATGATAAATGACTCCAAGGCATATCACACCTGTCTCTATTCTTGTTTCATATCGCAAGTAGAGCCTAAAAATGTGCAAATGGCACTTAAGGATAACTCCTGGGTTGAAGCGATGCAGGAAGAACTCTCACAGTTTAGGAAACTAGAAGTTTGGGAATTAGTTCCATTACCTCTAGGGGAAGTTGCCATAGGAACCAAATGGGTTTTTAAGTGCAAAAGAGACGATCGGGGTATAGTCATTCGCAACAAGGCTAGGTTAGTTGTAAAGGGTTTCAACCAAGAGGAGGGAATCGATTACAATGAGGTGTTGTCACCAGTAGCAAGGCTGGAAGCCATTAGGTTGTTTCTAGCTTTTGCCTCCTTCAAGGGCTTTAAGGTATATCAATTAGATGTGAAGAGTGATTTCCTATATGGGAAAGTAAAGGAGCTGGTGTATGTAGAACAGATGGTATCAGAGTGGCGCAGCGGAAGCGTGGTGGGCCCATAACCCACAGGTCCCAGGATCGTAACCTGGCTCTGATACCACTTGTAAGGTCTACCTAACACAGATCTATCTAGACGCGGAACCGTCAACGAGTGCGGAATCCTTGTTAACGGGTAGACGGTAACAACACTCACCAGAAACACGGAGACTATCAGAGGCTGCACGAACTACACAAGCACGCACCTACGAACTGATTCTCTCCGAAAAGACACTAACACTGATGATAAACTCGAAATCGCTTAATGCTTAATCACTCTCGAATTCTGCAAAAAGTCAGATAATATTTCGAGTCTATCCTTAATTATAGAGGCTAATTCGAGTCTGTCATGGGCCAAACTCGAATACGGCCCAAGGCCCATTCGAGTTTGTCCTCACTGACACCCTCGAATCTGCCTAAGTGAGCATATTCGAATCTGTCTAACTGACCCATTCGAATCTGACCTAGATTTGAATCTTGGTCCTTAGTCATTTCGAATCTACATTTTAACATAATTAACTAAGTATTGAAACTTATGTTTTTACCTTATGATTGATTTTATCTTTGATCTTTATGTTTGAACTTCTTGTAATACGATACATCAAGTTCAAACATACAATCAATAACTGTCAAACATATATAAACATATATATCAAACACTCGTTAATTCTCAATACTTTGAATATTACTTAAACCAAAATGTTAGATTGCTTAGACTGTTATCGTCACACAGGGTGTACCAACACACGGGTGGAGACATTGGAAGAGATTTGGGCTTAAGGGCCGCATGCAAATGAAGAGATTACTTCTGAGCTTGCTGGAGATATTTTGGAACCTCCAGCTGGTGAAGAAGATATTTTTCGCCAGATAGAGGATTATGTACCTGAGGAAGAAGGTCAAGCTGTGACAACATCTGAATCTGAGTAACAAGAATTAGAAGAGATCAAGGTTAAGAAAGAGACAGAAGATCCGTCAATCCGAATAGCCACATATGGATCCCGAATATTCGTTATAGATCAAGAGGCACAGAAAAGAAGAGCATCTGGAAATTTGGATGATGATGACTCTGACTTCGAAATTGAAGATACGGCTCCATTGGTGTCGAGGCAACGGGACAAAAGGCATCGATTCATGCAGGGAGCTTCGTCTGCCTCTGCTTCTGAGCCGAAAATTCCAACCGCTCAGCCATCAGCTAAAACATCCATTCCACCACCACCACCTGCTCAATCATCAATTCCACCACCGATCACCCCATCACCTATTACATCCATTCCATCCACTTCATCCACATTCATTGACACTCAACGGTTTTCTGATCTCAGAAGCAAGGTAGATTTCCAACAGGTCCAAATCTTCCAGCTTACCAAAGTCTTCGGCGAACTTCAGGCACACAATGCAAATATTGATTAAAAAAATCTAGAGCTAAAGACATTCGTCGCCGACCAAGCTGCAGAGATCCGCACTATGAGGTCCCTTATTGGGCCGTTAATGAAAAACCTAAAGGCTCAGGGGGAGACAAGTTGCAGGGATGCTGAAGAGGTGAGAAAGGAAGATGACGAAGGCAATGATCCCGATTCACCTAAAGATAGTGAGCCTGTAGATTTTTCTGCTGCTCAACATGCCGAACTTCAGGGGGAGCAAAGTCAGACTGGAGCTGAAGGAGGTGAGGCGAGTTTCTCAAAGGTCATGGAGAGCGAAATGATTGAAGCTCTGATGAATATTGAGGAAGAGGTGTTAGATTTTGATTTTGAAGACGAGATTGACGAGGTAGAGGAAGGAGAGATTATTCCAGAAGACATTTCTGATTGGAAACCAGATGATGAGGTATTGGGTGATGAGGAAGATGAAGCTAATGAAATCATTATTCTGGAAAATCCCATCACTGATACATATGTGACGGAGGAACAAAATGTGATTGACATAGAAACTGTTAAAGCTGCTTTAAATGTTGAATCACAAGTTGAAGAGCCCGCCAGGGAGCTTACTGATGAAGAACAGAGAAAGTTATGGTTTAGGTCAGAAAACAAGGCTATAGAGTTGAAGGAAAAGATGTTTGTGCATAGTGCTGGGAAGCTGTCTGGAAATATACTTAGCTGGTTCATTGATCGAGAACTGCAGCTGTTTATCATCAAAAGAAAGGATGGCCTTCAGTATCTGAGGAGAAGGCTGAAGGATTTCAACTCCTTGCCCAAGTGTGAAATAAAGGCCTTAGCCTGGAAGGAGCTTATCAATATTGGAGACGACCCCTACGCAGAAATCATTGCTAAGATCATAAGAAGGGAAGGGAGGTCTAGGAAATTTGAAAGGCTCAATCCACGCATTGGCAAAAGAGTTATGGACCATACAAGAATTGATCCTTTGACTGGTAGGCCATGGATGAAAATTCAGTACAAACTAGTTAGATGTTTAAAGAAAGTCCCTCTGAAGCCGATGCCACAAAATGTGTTGGGTAATCTCAACTGGTGGTATGTTGAAAGCGAAATAGGTGAAGCTGTAATGGAAGATCTCGAAGAAAAGGTGATTCTTAGAGTGTATGATCCATTGCACCTGGTTAATCTGTCCAAAGATGATCTTCAAGTGCTTCATGTTCACAAGATATCGTGTGATGCGCATATGGAGTCTGAAGCCAAAAAGTATCAGAACGTGGTCAAGGTTTGTGTTGAACAAGGTCTGTATGCTGGTAGTATTTTGAATAGACCTTAGTACTTAGTCAAAATGTAAATAGTTAGAAGCTGTCGTCAAGAGGGAGTCTGTTGGTACACCCTGTGTGACGATAGCAATATAAGTATAGTTAGCATTTTGTGTAAGTCAAGTTACGTAGTATTGAATATTGACTAGTGTTTGATATATGTGATTATGTGTGTTTGATATTTGTTGTTTGTACGTTTGAACTTGGTGTAACGTATTACAAGAAGTTCAAACATAAAGTTCAAAGATATTTTCAAACATAAGTTAAAACATATGTTCAAATAGAAGTTTGATGGTTGAAATTCGAATTTGATATAAATTCGAATTTATACTTAAGGTAGATTCGAATTTGTCAAGTGGACAAATTCGAATGGGCCTTGGGCCTGATTCGAATTTGTCCTAAGACAATCTCGAATCTGTCAGTATAATTAAGGATTAAATCGAATAATTATCAGACTTTGCAGAATTTCAGAGAGTGATTAAGCAAAGGCGATCTCGAGTTTACTAGTATTCAGAGAGTTGTTTTCGGAGAGAATCATCGTGTAGGGGTGTTCGAGGTCGTTTGTCTAGCACCGTGGTAGTCTCCGTGTTTCGTGTGTGTGATCTTACCGTCAAGCCGCTAACAAGGATTCCACACTCGTTGGACGGTGTCGCGTCGAGATAGATCCGTAGAGTCAAGACCTTACATCAAGTAATTTCAATATCCGACCCTCCGGTCCTGCCTTAACTCTTCTTTTAACTCTTCGGACAGAGACTACACCCCACCCTTTGAATACCATTGAACCTATTATAGATCGTTTATATCATGCCTTGGAGTTGCTTCAGGCCTAGTGTCAGAGCAGTCCACGGTTCTGGGACCTGAAGACTCGGCAGTTTAGGCTGGAGGGATTGATTGGGCTTTTGGGATTTTTTGGACTGTGGGGGAACTTTGGACTGGTAGGGGAGGTAGCTTGGATGGTAGATAGGATTTCTTGTTAAGGTATGTGGGGTAAGGAATTTAGGAATTCAAAAGACGATGATGATTTCTGGGGAGACTCAGGTTCAGGCTTGGGGATTATCGAAGGACAGTCTTGGTAAGTATCGGAGTCTGTATCAGACACCAATATAACCTCAATCTTTTCAAACATGGGATCATATTCCACCATGGCTGAAAGTGGATCTAACGGTGCGGGGCCTTCAAAAATAGGGTCATCTTCCACCATTTCCTGAGCCTGTGAACTCTTTTCCCCAAACCCCTCTTGTTCTATTCCCTCTGCTTCTGCTCCCCCGACATTTAACATCTCTCCCACAGACTGAACCCTTTTGTGTTTCTCCCCCTAATGACGATCAGGGTCATCCTGATCGTCATGTTTCCATTTGAGGGTTTCAACCTGAGGACAACATTGAAGCTCAATGACAGCTGATTCCAAGCGGTCTATTCGGCCATTCAGCTGCTCTTGGACTTGAAGGATAAGGCGAGTGAGGTTGTCCCTCTTTTCGGAGAGATCAGCTATCTGAGACTGGACTGAGTGGGTACCTGGTGGCGGCGCCTCAGAAGTAACACCCTTACCCTTGATGAAATAGAAAATGGTTGTGTGTTGCTCTTCGAAAGCTTCCTTAAGGGCATCCAGGTCAGCCCGGGTAACAAGTCCGGCAGCACGTATATCAGTCGTTAGCATCTCGGGAGTGATCCCGAGATGGCCTGAGGTTGATGGCGTGGGTTCGTCAACAACATGTCTTCCTTCCATCATCTTAGACTCATCTACGGGAAGCTCAGATCTGGAAGGTTGGGGAGTCGCCATGAAGGCGGCTTGTTCATGAATGGACACCACAGAGGCGTCGTGCGTTGTGTGAAGCGGTGTGGTGTGAGTTGTGGTCAAAGGAGAGGTGGTCACTGGGGGCGACAGGTGACCTGCTTCAACACCACCTCTCTCCAAGTGAGAGGGTGATGATGTATGTGCTGAGACCCCATGGAATGAAACTGTAACCTGTTGAGGGGAAACAGAGTGGGTGGTTGGGGAATGTTCGACCACTGGACTGGTGGTCTTATTGTGGGTAATCCGACTGATAGGGCTTAGAACACCCTCAGATGCATCACCCTCATCCTTAATTTGGACAGAGACAGTCCTTTTAGAGTCGATCGCCTCTTCCTGCTCACCTTCTACTCCCTCCCTCACTACCGACGTCTCCCTCTCACCAATACCCAATAAATTTTCAATCACAACCTATACTCCCTCAATCTCACTCATACGCTCCTCACCTTCGGACTGGTTAGTCTCATTTGGATCTGACAGAGCCTCATCCGGATATATGGCCCTCATGTAATCCCTTACCCTCTTTGTTTGAACGGCTTGATGAAGCAACGATAATGGAAAGTCCACTACCGCAACATTTGTAGTGGCTGTTGGGATCTTTATTACTTGAATGGAGGTTGTGAAGTAGACGTCACCCTCGGGACGTTCATGTATGTCCTCGTCCTGATCCATTGCATATTGAATTATGAGTTGAAGAAACCTTTGAAATGGAATGTATTTACGTCGTCTTCTGGTTCCATTTTCCAGTACCGCTCACTTTAACCCATAAAAGATGAATGCCGCACAATCAAAGTGGCGATCATAGGTGAAGGCGGCAAACATCGTAAGGACTTGAATGGTGGCCGAGTCATGGCCAGAGTGTTTTCCAGTGAAGCATTTGTCGATGATGTCAAACAGGTTCCTCCAGTGGGACTGGAGATGCTTGGTCCGGAAATCTGATGGTCTGGTGAGTTGACCATCATATCCTAAGGTTCGGATTTCTTGAAGGGTTTGGATAGAAGTAGGAATGGGGGCAAAGGCGTATTTAGTGATAGAGAAGTTTTCTGATGGAAGGCAAAGAATGTGGCGAATGGCTTCTTGGGTGAGTTTAATGGGAACGGAGTGGTAAAGTGAGGTTCGACATCATTGATGAAGGTGAGATTATGCTAGAACTGTTGGACGTAGATGATTGGTATATAAATGGTTGTGGTTACGGCATAGAAGATAGGGTGGCATTTGAGAATATCAAACGTGATATCCTTGGCTTCATGGCGTAGGGTAGAAAGATCTTGCTGCAGGTTGTAAGGGGCAAACTCAACAAACTGGGTAGTGGAAAGAAGAGATTCCTCTGGCAGCTATTCATTGTTATTGGGTAGCGGAGAATGTGGAAGGGTTAAAGAAATTTGAGGATCCATGAGTCTTGTAAACATGCAACAATGTTAGTACACCAGACTTGAAAGAATGAAGCATTGATACTAAGTCTGAGATAAGCGTGAATTTGAAACTGTCTATTCCATTTAAAGCATCGGGTCTTTTATCAGTAGAATGTAAATTCAACTAAATAAAGTCCAAAGTCTGTTAGTGCACCCTGTGTGACGATAGCCGTCTACGTTTAGATAGTCTTTTGTAATAGATCAGGCTTTGGAAATACAAATACATATATATATACATATATATATATATATATACATATATATATATATATATACATATATATATATATATATATATATATATATATATATATATATATATATATATATATATATATACATATATATATGTTTGATCTTGTTAGTGTATGATGTTTACATTTGCAAGATAAGTCCAAAGATAAGTTCAAAGGTAAGTTCAAGGATAAGTTCAAAGATAAGTTCTAGGACAAGTTTAAAGGCTAGGCTTCGAACTTGGTGAAGCTAAGTTCGAATAGTAGTGGACAAGTTCGTGGGTTTGGGCCTAAACGAACTTGTTTAAGTCAAGTTCGAACTTAATCTCTATGATTAAGAGTTAATCCATTTGAATTAGTGACTTTTGGAGAAATTAGCATTCAGAGCTCGTATCAGTGCACGTACGAACTTGTGAGATTTCAGAGAGTCGTTTCGGAGAAATACACGTGTTGGGTCATCCGTCGTATCGGCTGTCATTGTGTTCGTCTCCGTTTTCTGTGTGTGATCGATCCATTATACCGCTAACGAGGATTCCGCACTCGTTGGAAGGTGTCGCGTCAATATCAGATCCGTGCTAGGGGTGACCTTACAAGTGGTATCAGAGCCATACGAGGGTTCTACATGTTCTACGCGTTTCTACGAATATTCTTGGTTTCTTAACGTTTTTACGAGAAAAATCACAGTTTTTAAAGTTTTTCTAAGTTCTACAAGCAAGGTAACGGGGAAATATTCACATTAGTTCATTTTTCCAGTCGAAATCAGTGTTTTTAATCATAAAAACATTGGTTTAATCTGAAATCTTGAAAAAATCGAATTTTTGGCCGTTTCTCAAACTTGCGGCGCTCGAACTTCAGAGGGTATTAGGGTTCTTTGAACTTGTCACGATACGCTCCTCTCGAAGTTGTTTTAGGGATTCATTCGAATTTAACTGGAATTCGAAGTTGTCAGATTCGAACTTGTTAGAGTTTTTAAAGTTTCTCGAACTTACACTCATTCGAACTTGTTGAGTTCGAACTTAAGCCAATTCGAATTTGATTTACAAAACGAATTTCAATTTAAATTAATTCGAACTTGCATAAGTTCGAAGGAATTATTTTAAATTAAATTTTAAATTAAATTGTTTAAGTCTGAAAAGGAAAAGTTTTGAAAGAATGTCTAGTTTGCAAAAATTCCTAGAAATGGACCATGAGGTTGGCAAAGCAAATTCTCCGCCTAAGCTGATGAAACTGGAAGATTTCTATTGGTGGAAGGATAGGTTTGCTGACTTTGAAAGATTCAATGACATGCGCATGTGGATATGCATTGATGAGGGTTATGTTCCT
Organism: Centrapalus pauciflorus; assembly: GCA_020465985.1. Lineage (NCBI taxonomy): Eukaryota > Viridiplantae > Streptophyta > Magnoliopsida > Asterales > Asteraceae > Centrapalus > Centrapalus pauciflorus. The sequence goes on from JAANYP010001680.1 coordinate 246,178, forward strand.
CCTACGCAAGAGCTTGAAGGCCGACAAAGAGTCTTGACGTATCAGAACATGAAAGATGACGACAAGAAAATCTATGAGGCCGAGAACCGAGCTTTCTCAATTATCAGAATGGCATTACCTTAGGAAATCCTACACACATTAAGGAATCATAGGACTTCTAAAGAGCTTTGGGATGCTCTAGAGAAGAGATGTGAGGGAAATCCCAGGGTACGCAATGGAAGAACTGAGATGCTGAAGCAGCAATTTGCCATCTTCAAAGCATTGAAGAATGAGACGCTAGATGAGACAATCACCAGATTCTATCATCTACTAAATGAACTGGACAATCACAGTGTCGAGTATCAAGAGACTGAGAAGATAAAAAAACTTCTGGATGCTTTACTGGCTTAGTGGGAGATGTACACGGCGCTAATAGAGCATGATGAAGAAAAGTTTGAGACTCTTACTCTTCAAGGGGTTATTGGAACGCTGAGGGCATACAACTTCAAGTTACAGAAGAAGGAACGGGAATTTGATCAGGTTCAAGACAGATGTGTATTTTGGGAAATCAAAACCGTCAATTGCAAGTGAACTGAAGTCAGGGGCCACATCATTTTTCTCGGGAGAAGAATCTACTCCAGTTGAGACAGAGGATTCTACTGGCAGGGCGTTCTTAGGGTTTTCCAAACAAGAAGAAAAACCAAATCATTCACGTTTACGTCTCAAGGATATACAAAGATTCCGATAAGTGCAAAATCAGCTGAAGATCATCTAAATCTTTTAGCTTCATTTGTCGCAGCGTATGACAATTGCGTTCAGGCAAAAATAAACGATCCAGCGTTGTCGGAAGAAGACTACAATCAGGTAGATCCTGACGACATGGAAGAAATGGACCTACACTAGCAACTGGCCATGGTGACTCAAAGCGTCAAGAGGTTCATGAAGAGGACATGAAGAAATCTAAACGTTAGCAACAACAAGGTTGGGTTTGACAAATCTAAGGTAAAGTGCTACAATTGCCCAGGATTGGGACACTTTGCAAGAGAGTGTCAAAGGCCAAAAGTGGAAAACTATCAGAATCAGAACCAAGGGAGATATCAATCTAGTGGTTCTGGGAATCAAGCAGCCATCGCTGGACTGTTAACCAATGTGTTTAAGGTCACCTACCTACGGATCCAATTTTGACGCGACGCTGTCAAACGAGTGCGGAATCCTCGTTAGTGGCTTAACGGATCGATCACCCACATGAAAACCGGAGACTAACACGATGATAGACATCAACCACAAACGTCCCGACACGTGAATCTCTCCAAACGACTCTCTGAAAAACACACACAAGTTCGTAGTAGCTCTGGGTGTTAATCTCTGCAAAAGTTCTTAATCAAAATTGATTAATCCTTAATTATAGAGCTTAAGTTCGAACTTAACCCAGACAAGTTCGCTTAGGCGCAAGCCCACGAACTTGTCCACTATAAGTTCGAACCTGGCCTTTGAACTTATTCTTGAACTTGTTCTTGAACTTATGTTTGAACTTACCTTTGAACTTATCTTTGAACTTATCTTTGAACTTATGTTCGAAGTTATCTTTGAACTTAAGTAAACATCAATCACAAACAAGATCAAACATACATAACCAATATCACAGATATGCATTAATTTGTAATTACAAAGCCTGAAACATTACAAAAGAACTATCTACATTTATATTGCTATCGTCACACAGGATGCACTAACAATGTGTCATCTAATAGACAGCTTGATGGAACATATGATTGGAGTACTTATCCGGAGTCGAATGCCAGAGCATTTATGGCAGAAGTAACTGAGACCGGGGAGGATAGAGCTGAAGAAGAATCAAGTCCTTTGTTGGTGGAAAAGTCAAAGGAGCAAACCATTCTACAGTTTGCAGCTCAAATGGAGAATGTGGAGTCGGACCGCAAAAAGGTAACTCTAAAGTTTTCTACATTCCACGATTTATGTGTTTTAAGTGCTACTTTAAATGATAGATTAAATCTAGTTCTAGAGACACATAACACATTAACAACTCAAGTTCAATCATTAAAAACGGATAATGCTAGTCTTCTAGATATTAAGGAAGATTTAAGGAATAAGCTGAAAGCATATGCTCAGGATGTGATAGTTCTAAAAGACAAGTTAAGTGAACAATATGTCAGGATAGAACTCATGTACGAGCATGTTGAAGCTTTAACCAAAAAACTCACTCTTAAGGATGTAGAGCTAGCTGAATCTAGAGTTAAAGTTGCTGAGGCAAATAGCAAGCATGAAAAGTTTAGGAACTCGTATCAAAACCTACGAAAGATCTTAGAAGCTCAACGACAGTCTAAGAAGCTAGTAGGCCTAGGTTATCAAGAGAGTCCTCCACCATTCAACAATAACTATGTGCCTCAACCTCAGGAGAAAACCACGAAACCGGTTGAATCAGAGGTAGCAACAGTACTGAATCTGTAAAGGATAATTCAACTAAGGTTTCTACCACTACCTCTAAGGTTAAGAAAGTCAAGTTTGTGCAGTCTACTAGTGACACTATACTAGGAGAAGCAAAACCTGTTATTGATAATCAGCAAGAGGAAGTGATCACTATAGTCGAATTGAAAGAAAATGACACTAGTGAGACACCTAAAGCAAAGGGTACTTATAAGAAGCCGATTGATAAGATGTCATGCTTTAGATGTCATGAGAAAGGACATGTTGCGTCTAGCTGTCCTTATAAGAAAGTGGAGTCTACACCCTCTAAACCAAAGTATAGACCTACTATAGGAAAGCTAGATCAACCAAGACCAGTATCTAGTATTGCTAGCACAAGTAGTTCTCAACATACTGAGAAGAATGTGAATGCAACAACTAGGATAACTGTTAAACAAATACCGGTGTCGGTCAGACGGCAAGAAGTGATTAGGACTAATTCTCCGAATAGAGTTCCTAGTCAGTCTAGGTCAGGACCACAACAAGGATATAGGAGTACAACACCTAGAAGAACTTACACTCCAGTTAGGTCACATACTCCTCAAAGACATCAGACACTAGGTAGAGCCTAGGGATATCATAATGGAATGCATTATAATAGAAACTATTCTAGGGCTCAACCGCAAATGACAGCCCAAAAGGCTTAGAGTGAATATTAATCACTCAGCACCACAACATGCTCTTATTCAAAAACCTAAGTGACCTGAAAGGAGAGATGGGTATTTAAAGGCGTTCACGTATGTGGATGAGAATGTTATTACCAAGTCAGTCATGGCTTGGGTTCCCCGTGATAACTAACTTGTTTTCTTTCACGTGTAGGAGCTAACTACAGGTCTAAACAACAAAGGGTTCGTCGACAGTGGTTGCTCTCGTCACATGACTGGGGAAAGGAGTCTACTCACAGACTTCAAGGGAGGGAGCAAGGGATTTGTATCATTCACTGGGAACAAGGGAGGACTTATCACTGGAAGAGGAGTGGTCACTATTGGGACAATCACACTTGATCAAGTCTAACATGTGGATAAAATTGATCACAATCTCATTAGTATATATCATATCTCTGATAAGAAGAATTCAGTGATCTTTACTGAACATGAAGCATTAGTGCTGAAGCTGGGATTCAAAATATATGAAGAGTGGATCATGATGAGCGCCCCAAGGAAGAATGATCTCTACATGATGTATCAGACCCATCAATGGGAACAATTTGCCTACTATCTAAAGCTTCAGAATCCGAATCTATACTATGGCACAGACGCATGGCACACTAGCACCTAAGGAAAATGAACTTGATTACTAAACATGGTCTGGTGCAAGGTGTTCCACTGAAGATTTTTCAATTTGATGACAAGTGTGTTCCGTGCAAGAAGGGAAACAACATAAGAAGTCACACAAGTCAAAGTCTCATAACTCGATCGCTTCCACCTTCGATTTACTTCATATGGATCTCTTCGTTCCAATCAACAAAAGGAGCATAGGTGGTAGTTGGTATTGTGTTAGTTATTACTGATGATTACTCACGTTTCACTTGGGTTGTATTTTTAGGTATAAAGGACGAAACAGCTGGAACGCTGATTGGGTTCTTAGACCCAGTCGAGAACTCATACGGGACAAGGGTAAAACGTATCAGGAGTGATAACAGAACTGAATTTAAGAATGCAGTAACTGGTGTATATTGTCTGACTAAAGGCATAGTACATCAATTTAGTGCACCTTATGAACCACAACAAAATGGGGTGGCAGAACATAAGAACAGGACTTTGATTGAGGCAGCAAGGACCATGCTCTCGGATTCAAAGCTTTCTACCATGTTTTGTTGGGAGGCAGTGAATACCGTGTGTCATGTTTTAAACCGGTTCCTTACTGTCAAATCACTGAAGAAAACCTGTTATGAAGTTCTGAATAAAAGACCACCAAATTTAACTGGCTTTAAACCGTTTGGAGTACCGTGTACTTTACTGAAAACAAAATATCAACCTAAGTTTGGTGAAAAGGCTGACGAAGGATACTTCCTAGGTTATGTTCCTAATTATCCAAACAAAAGGGTTTTTAAGAAAACAAATGGTACGGTTGAGATTGTGTTTAACATTGACGTAACAAGTTATTCACATGAACCCCAAACTGGTCCTGAATGATTATTTGATTATGACTCTATGTTTGAATCATTTAACATACCGTTTAGTGGAAATGCAGGTACGGTGGAAAGTGATTTCTCATCATTAAACCTTAATGACGAGTACCGAGATTTTCTAAAGTCAAGCATTCCATCAACATCTGAGCCTACAATGACAGAAGTTCAATCATAAGTTCAAAGATAAGTTCAAAGGTAAGTTCAAACATAAGTTCTAGAACAAGTTCAAAGACAAGTTCTAGAATGAGTTCAAAGGTCTAGATTCGAACTTATGGTGGACAAGTTCGTGGGCTTAGGCCTTCTCGAACTTGTCCAGGGCAAGTTCGAATCTGATTCCTATAATTAAGAGTTAATTAGTTTCGATTAACGATCTTAGCAGAAATCAACGTCCGGGTGATTACGAACTTGCAGAGAGATTTCGGTGTGTTCTAAAAGAGAGTCACGTGTCGGGACGTTCAGGTTTACGTTTATCATCGTGTGTGTCTCCTTGTTTCGTGTGCGTGATCGGTCCGTCAAACCGCTAACGAGGATTCCGCACTCGTTGGACGGCATCGCGTCAAGATTGGATCGGTAGGTAGGTGACCATACAAGTGCTATACAGATCCAATTTTTGACGCGACGCCGTCCAACGAGTGCGGAATCCTCGTTAGAGGTTTGACGAACCGATCACACACACGAAACACGGAGACACACACGATGATAGATTGAAACCCCAACGTCCCGACACGTGATTCTCTCCTAGAACACACTGAAATCTCTCTGCAAGTTTGTAATCGCCCGGACGTTGATTTCTGCTAAGATTGATAATCAAAACTGATTAACTCTTAATTATAGGCCTCAGATTCGAACTTGCCCTGGACAAGTTCGAGAAGGCCCAAGCCCACAAACTTGTCCACCATAAGTTCGAATCTAGGCCTTCGAACTTATTCTAGAACTTGTCTTTGAACTTGTTCTAGAACTTATGTTTGAACTTACCTTTGAACTTATGTTTGAACTTACCTTTGAACTTATTGTAAAACATCAATTGCAACCAAGTTCAAACATATATACAATCAATATCAATATCAAACATATATCAAACATGTATTAATATGCAATTACGAACAATTTGACTATTACAAAATATCATCTATACTTAGACTGTTATCGTCACACCGGATGCACTAACAGACTCCCCCTTGACAATAGCTTCTAACTATATATATTTTGTCTAAGTACTATGTATATACAAACTACTACCTGCATATAATCCCTGCTCTATACAAACCCTTACCACTTTTTTGAACTTCCTGCCTTCAGATCTCCAGCCTTCGTGGAAGAAAATCGGCTGATCATGAAGCTTTTTCAGGTCATCCTTGGATAAGTTAATCAGATGCAGTGGATCATATACTTTCAAAATTGTCTTCACATCTAGATCCTCCATCACTGCCTCAGCCGTTTCATTGTCTACATACCACCACTTCATGTTCCTTCACTTCGCATTTGGGAAATGTATTAAAAACCTTTAAGGTTCTCCTTAAATACTGAAGCCCGTCTCTTAATTAAAGCGCGAAAAGCTGTAGTTCCCTATCAAAGAACCAGCTCAGAATCCCCCCTGGGAGCTTTCCTCGACCTGGCAGCCTCATCTGTTGGGAAATAGTCTAAGTAGTTCAAGCTGTTAGTTAGACTTCTCATACTGTTAGTAGAATTTCTATGTAAGTACAAAGTTCATGCTCTTAGTTGAAGAATCTCGAGCTGCTAGTGTAAAAGTTCAAGCTGCCAGAGTAAATCAACTCAAGCTGCTCTGTTCAAGCTGTCAAGTGATTCAAGCTGCTCAACAGTTTTACAAACAAAAAGTGCTGATATTCAGGAAAAGATATCTACACGAAGATTCCAGCATATCTACTATCAGAGAAGTCATAGTTCTTCAAGGAAACAAATCAAGAAGCAATATAAATACATAGAATAGGTCTTTCTATTGTATAGGAGTTTTCTGCATATTCAAGATTGTAATTGCTTTTTGTTTAAGTTTTTCATAAGCCTCTAAGGTTCTAAAACCCTAAGAACAGTTTGTGTTCTTCGTCTAATCAAACAGATTAGAGGTGATTGTAATCATTGAAGTCAATAATACAAGCAGTTTTGATTATTACTTTTGTTTATTTGCTATTGATTCTAAAAGCTTTTGTTAAAATAATTAAGTGTTATTCCGCAAACTCCTTAATTAAACTTTGATTCAAAGCAAGATTATTGATTTATACTCTGATAAATTCAAATCAGTTAGTCTTGGTTAGTTAAGTAGTGATCATGACAAGTGGTATCAGAGCCACAGGTCGTTCTTTGTTTTTCAAAGTCGAAAGCTTTCTTTTAAATTTTTAATCTTGTGCAATGGAATTTGATAATAGCAGCAGTGGATCTGGGCAAGGACTCAAAGTGCCTATGCTCAAGCCCACTTAGTTTGAGATGTGGAAACTCAGGATTCAATAGCATATTCAATTCATTGATTATGCCATATGGGAAGCTGTTGAATTTCCTCCTATAGTTGATCCAGAACTTGATGATGAGGGAAAACCAGTCAAAACTCCTCCAAAAACTGAACTTGAAAGAAAGGCTAGAATGAATGAAGTGAAAGCTCTTACACTTTTACAAATAGCCATTCCTAATGCTTATCAACATCAGTTCAAAAAGTTTTGTACTGCTCATTCTCTTTGGAATGCTTTAGAGAAAAGATTTGCTGGTAATGCCAGTACCAAGAGAAATCAAAAGGATCTTTTGAAACAGCAGTATGAGAACTTTTCTGGTTGCAAGAATGAAAACCTTACTCAAATCTTTGACAGGTTCAACAAACTGATAAGTGAACTGGAAAGTGCAAAAGTCAGCCTGGATCAAGATAAGGTCAACAGAAAGTTTCTCAGATCTCTTTGAGAAGAATGGACAGTTTATGCTGCACAATGGAGAACAAAAGACACTCTTGATGAAATAGAACTGGATGATCTGTACAACAATACGAGAGTGTTTGAGACTGAGATTGATACTAAAAAGAAATCTCTTTCTTATAATCATAATACTGCTCTTCTGTCATCTGAAAAATCTAATGGCAGTGATTCCTTTTCAGGTGGTGATGGCAACTCTACTGAAGCTCACTATGAGGCTTTTGTTGCCAATGATGGCCTGTTCGCTTTAAATGCTAAAGATCTAGAACAGATTCATCCAGATGATCTTGAAGAGATGGATTTGAAGTGGCAACATGCAATGCTGACCATGAGAGCAAAAAGGTTTCTTAAAAGAACTGGCAGGACCAACTTTCAAGCCAGAACAGAAGGCAAACCAGCTTTTGATAAGTCAAAAGTTGAGTGCTACAAATGTCATAAACTTGGTCACTTTGCCAGAGAATGCAGATCTCAAAGTCAACAATCATCAAGGCCTCAACAGGCTAATCAGGCTTCATCATCACAATCACTTGTCTCTCAAGAAGACAATGTGTTTGACTGGAGTGATCAGACAGAGGAAGAGTTTCAAAACCAAGCTCTAATGGCAGAAACATCAAATGTCTCCTCCACTGAACTACCATCTGAGGTAAATTCTAAACTCTGCTCTCAATCATGCAAAAATATGGTTAAAAAGTACAGAGACCATAATGAGAGCATGTGCAAAACTCTAGCTAAGATGGAAGAGAGGAGATATGAATACATGCAAGCCATAGAAGATCTTGAAAAACAGATCAATGACTATAAGGATAATGAGATTCAAATGGGACATGATAGAACATATCATGAGTGGGAGAAAAAGGAGCTAAATAAGAAAATAGAATCCCTTAATAAAAAAGTAGAAGAGACTGAACAAAAGGTGTTAGAGGCTAATAAGAAACTAGAATCTGTCAATATAGATCTAGGTAACTTCAAATTGGCTAATCAAAAGATGGAACACCTAATGGAAGTCCAATTTAAAGATAGAGTAAAATCTCAGGTTAATCCCAAAGAAGGCGTAGGCTACAGGGCTACTCCACCTCCATTCAACAACAAATACATTCATCCAATGAGTGAAGTTGCTTATAGACTTGTCAATGAACCACTAGATGAGTCTATGACTATTGTAGATCCTATCCTTGATAACAGTCCTGAATCAAAAGAAGATCATATTAAAAATAGAGACTGTGTGTATCTAGAAGTTGAGAAAGACCACAAAACAATGAGTGCACCTATAGAAATCCAAGCCCCCAGTAAGAAAGGAAAAGAGAAGATGAGTGTATGCAATGCTGCTCCACAAGTTTCTGTACATTCTAACTGTAACACTACATCTTCTTCAAAGAATAATAAAAGGGGTAAAAATGTTCCAGTCTGCACATGCCAAAAGCATGGTGTCCAAAAGTTTCCCAAACAACAGCAGGTAAGGGGAAATCAGAGGAACAAGAACCAAAAATTGTCAAATACATCTGGTTCTCCAATTCAAACAGTCAAAGGGTGTTTTCACTGTGGAAGGAAGAATCACTTGGCCAAGGATTGTTTTTATAAACCAGCTGTTGCAAAACAGACTGTGATTCATAAAAAATCAAGTCCTACTTATGAAAAAAATTCAAAGGTCAAACCTTCTGCTACAACAGTTCCAAAGAAAACAGTTGATCACAGGCTTTCAAAAGTTAATAAAAAACAGTCCACACACCAAAAACAAGTTTTGGCAAAACCTAAATTAAGTCTTAAACAAATATGGTCTGTCAAGGACAAATCTTCAGATCAAACTGCTGATGCAAAAGATCAGACTGCTAAGTCAAATTCTGAAGCTGTTAGTGCAAATTCTGAAACTGTTAGCACTACACACACAGGTCAAACTGCTAAGCATCAATCTGGAACTGCTAATGAATCATCTTAGACTGTTAGAAGAAAAGATGATCAAAATACCTGGATACCTCATATAATCACTAAATACCCTCCAAAGATTTCATCAGTAGATCTCACTAAATATAAGAAGTCAAAAACAGTATTTAGTTATGTCAATGCACAAGGCCAACCCAAAACCAATTTGTCCTTTCAAAAGATTTCAAAATTCCTGAAAATCTTGTTTTACTAAGAACACCAAGAAAGGACAATGTCTACTGTTTGGACACAGATCTTTTATCCAAATCAAATACTTTAAGCTGTTTGATATCCAAAGCATCATCCAATGAGTCTGCTCTTTGGCATAGAAGGATGTGTCACATGAACTTCAAGTCCATGAAAATTTTAGTCAAAAAGAATCTGGTAAGAGGTTTACCACAAAAGGAGTTCATATGTGATGATCATTGTGTAGCATGCCTTAAAGTCAAGCAACACAAAACTTCTCATAAGGCCAAAGAAATAAATTCAATCTCATCTGCTCTTCAGCTGATTCATATGGATCTATTTGGTCCAACATCTGTTTTGAGTTTGAATAAAAGGGCTTCCTGTTTAGTTATTGTTGATGATTTCACCATATTTACTTGGGTTTACTTTCTTAGGTCTAAAGATGAAACTGCTGAGCTAGTTAAATCATTTATTCTTAAGATAGAAAACCAATCCAACTCGAAAGTTAAGGTGATAAGGTCAGAGAATGGGACTGAATTTAAAAATCATATGCTACACAGTTTTAGTGAGTCCAAAGGTATTGCTAGACAATATCGTGCACCAAGAACACCACAGCAAAATGGTGTAGCTGAAAGAAAGAACAGAACATTAATTGAGGCTGCTAGAACAATGTTAGCTGATTCAAAACTGCCAATGACTTTCTGGGCAGAAGCTGTTAATACAGCCTGTTATGTTCTGAATAGGGTTCAAGTTGTTCAATCACAAGGAAAAACTCCTTATGAGTTATTCCATAATAGAATACCCTTAATAGCCTTTTTCAAGTCTTTTGGATGTCCATGTACCATTCTTCACACTAAGACTCACTTAGGGAAATTTGAGAGTAAGGCTGAAGAAGGATTCTTTGTAGGATACTCAATTCAAAGCAAAGCCTATAGAGTATATAACAGTGTGTCTAAAACCATTGAAGAAAGTGCCAATGTTGAATTTAATGAAAATACTGTAAATGTCAAAGGCACTGGTCCTGATTGGTTGTTTGATTTAGATTCACTAACAAATTCTCTGAGCTTTGTTGAGTATACTGCAGAAGCTGATGCAAACAGGATTGAAGCTGTCAACACAAATTCTCATGCTATCAATACAAATTCTCAAGCTATTGGCACAAAGTTTCAAACTGCTGCAGATTCAAACAATTGGGATGAATATACCACTATACCACTTCTGTCATGTGACCCACCAGGGGCCCTCAATGCTCATCATGATATAAATCCAGAAACTGAAGTGCCACTCCCAAGTCCTGAGAGAACAGCTCCAACACAAAAGGAAATAGTCCCAGACTCAACTCAAGTTGTTCCAGAAGCTGAACCATCCACTGGTCCTGATGGAGATGATACAAATCTTGGATCCTCTTTTCAGACAGAAAGAGAGCCTACACTCAGAGTTCACAAGTATCATCCTCTCAGTCAAATAATGGGTGATCCACGCACACCTGTGCAAACAAGAAAAATGGTTCACAATGAGACTGCTGCTGCTGAACAAGCAGTTCCTGAATTCAGTCTAGCTGCTTTTGAACATGCCTGTTTCATGTCTCAACTAGAACCCAAAAAGGCATCAGAAGCATTGAAAGATTCATCCTGGATTGAGGCAATGCAAGAAGAGCTTCTACAGTTCAAGATTCAGAATGTATGGACACTGGTTGATCTTCCTAAAGGAATGAGAGCAATTGGTACACGATGGGTGTTCAGAAACAAGAAAGATGAGAGAGGGATAGTCATCAAGAATAAGGCAAGGCTAGTCGCACAAGGGTACACTCAAGAAGAAGGCAAAGATTATGATGATGTATTTACTCCAGTGGCAAGAATTGAAGCCATCAGACTATTTTTGGCCTATGCAAGCTTCAAAGGTTTTACTTTGTATCAAATGGATGTGAAGTCTGCTTTTCTATATGGGACAATTGAAGAAAAGGTCTATGTATGTCAGCCTCCTGGTTTTGAGGACTACAAGTTTCCAGACAGGGTCTACAAGTTAGACAAGGCTCTCTATGGTCTCCATCAAGCCCCCAGAGCATGGTATGACACTCTGTCATCATACCTTCTACAGAATGGGTTCAAGAGAGGCACTCTGGACAAAACACTTTTTACTAAGTCCATCAAAACTGAGATTCTACTTGTCCAAATCTATGTTGATGAAATCATCTTTGGCTCAACAAATGATTGTCTGTGCAAAGAGTTTGAGGCTTTAATGCACAAAAAGTTTCAAATGAGTTCCATGGGAGAACTCACTTTCTTTCTAGGATTGCAGGTCAAGCAGAAGCCCACTGGTCTCTTCATAAGTCAATCAAAGTATGTTAAAGACATACTGGAAAAGTTTGGGTATCAAGACACCAAAGTTGCAAGCACTCCAAATGGATCCTCACAAGCAGCTCCATACAGACAAAGATGGCATAGATGTGGACATTCATTTATACAGATCTCTTATAGGAGCTCTTATGTATCTAACATCTTCTAGACCTGATATTATGTTTGCTGTCTGTGTGTGTGCTAGGTTTCAATGCTCTCCAAAGGATTCTCATTTGGTTGCTGTTAAGAGAATCTTTAGATATCTCAAAGGCCAACCACATTTAGGCCTATGGTATCCTAAAGACTCTCCTCTTGAACTAACAGCCTACTCTGACAGTGACTATGGAGGATGTAACATTGACAGAAAATCCACAACTAGTGGATGTCAATACTTAGGAGCAAGACTGGTCTCTTGGCAATGCAAAAAGCAGACAACTGTTTCCACCTCATCCACTGAAGCAGAATATGTAGCAGCTGCAAGCTGCTGCTCCCAGGTAATGTGGATTCAAAATCAATTGAGAGACTATGGTATGAACTTCTTATCCACTCCTATTTACATTGACAATTCAAGTGCAATCAGCATTGTGCAAAACCCAGTGAAATTCCCAAAAACCAAGCATATAGACATCAGATTTCACTTCATAAGGGATTGTAATGAGAAGAAATTAATCCAAGTTACCAAAATACATACTGATGATCAGTTAGCTGATCTATTTACAAAACCTTTTGATGTAGGAAGGTTCAGTTTCCCGGTATCAAATATTGGTATGGTAAACATGGATTAATTTGTTTTCATTATTATCTAATTCATATGCTTACTTAAGGGGGAGTCACTGTTTCATTAAAAGATGCCTAAGTTTCAACTAAGAGCTTGAGTATTTTCTCACTGCTAGTTCATTTTCTCGGACTGTTAGTTAATTCACTTGATCTGTCAAAGTGTGCAGGGTAATTTGGTAATTTCTTAAATGTGTGCGCGGGACCCAACCTTTTCAAAACCTTTAAAGGTCCAAGTTTCGTTCAGTTGTAACTACCAGTTACATAATCTCATACAAACGGCCTTCTTTTCTCTCTGAACAATTCACACACTCTTCTTTGAAACCCTAAAACCTCCGTTTAATCTTCCATGGAGTTCGTCAAAGAACACAACTGCCTACCCTACTCTCTAAAGCACTCTGAACTTCAACCGTTCCATGCCATGATGGATTTTCTTAGACACTCCCATATCCATCATGCCCTCAATATCAATCCTACCATTTACATATCTCATATTGAGCAGTTGTGGAACCTTACTTCTGTCCAAAACATCAATGGAGTTCCTTCTCTGACATCCAAAATTGATGGCACTCCCATCACAGTAACTGAGGAATCCATTCGTCAACATTTGCATCTTCAAGATGCCTCAGGTATTACAGACCTACCCCTTAATGCATTACATATTGGTCTTTCTGATATTGGATATAGGGGTCCTGCTGATTCTTTTACTTTCTTGAAAGCACACTTTTCACCTAAATGGAAATATCTTGTGCATATTATTCAGCAGTGTCTAAGCCCTAAAAGAACTGGTTGGTCAGAATTTTCCTCAAATATTGCCACTGCCTTAGTGTGCTTTTCAACGGGCCAACAGTTCAATTTTTCAAATATGATTTTTCAGGGGATGTTAAGGCATCATTTCCTAAAGAATGGGAAATTTTTGATGTATCCTAGATTTTTGGCAGAGATAATTGCAAACACTTGCACCACTTCTCATATACATAAGAGGATACATGTTTCCCATAGGCACTCACTATCTTCCATTAAAAGGCTTTTAAAACAAAGTGCAAATTTTTTGAGTGTAGATGTTCCATTGCCTTCTGCAATGCTGAACATCATTCCAAGAAACAGAGGAGAGGGTCCTGAGCAGGCTCAGCCTAACACTACTGCTTCACCCCCAGGACCCCAACCCACTCCTCATGATACACAAATGCCTTCAATTCCTATTGTTCAGCCAACATCCACACTTAAATACCTATATAAAAGGAAAAGAGGACCAGGAGTTCCTTCCTCCTCAGCCCTCAGACAAGAGCCAAATAACCCTGTGCAGGAGGACACTTCTGCACAGAATATCCAAAGGGTACACATTGAGGACACTCCCATCCTCACTCAGGAGGTGGACATCTCACCAGAGATAGTCCATATGGGTTCTGTGGCTGACACTACTGCTGTCTCTGCACAAGAGGCACAGGACAGTGCCAACATCATTAAGACCACGCCCATGGCAACAGCAAGTGTGCAAACACTAGCTGGAAGTCCCCAGAACCAAGAACAGAGGGGCCCAGATGTTTCTACTTCTGGTATTCATGCCAGTGATAGATCACAAGCAGCCCAAATGTTTGCTGATCTTGAGGCTAGTCTGCAACTTATGTTATTAACGGATCCTAAGCTGAAACCTGTTATAGCTATGTTGGAATATCCAAAGTCCATCATTACTGCACAGGGAGCACAAATCATTGCACTCAAGCAGGCAGAAGCGGCTCAAAATCAGAGAATGGATTTTCTCCATAAAGGGTTTACCCTCTGTATAAATAAGATCATGCAATTAGAGCAATTGATTCAAACCTAAGTGGCAAAGGTTGTAGGTCCTCCAGACCAAACCAATGCTTCCAAAAAGGGGGAGAATCAGGAGTTTCCTAAAGCAGTCCAAGCAGCTCCAACAGAATCAGTCCAAGAAGCCTCAACAGTTCAACCATCTAGGCTAACAGTCCCAACAGCTTCTCTAGCTGTTAGCCTAGAAACTCAAGCTCCTTCTTCAAGACCAACTGGAGTTGTTATAAAAGAAACAACTCAGGCTCCCAGCAGTTCAGTCCAAGCAACATCTTCTGCTACAAAAGATAAGGGCAAGGGTATTCTTATTGAGTCTCCAAAGCACAAATTTTCTTACAGAGAAGCCCAGATTTCCTTTGATGCTGAAATTGCCAGAAAATTAGCTGAAGAACAAGATCAAGAGTTAGACCAGCAAACCCAGCCCCCAATGGAAGATGATGAAACCTTAGGTGATTACCTAAAAGGGTTTGTGGTCAAGCAAGGGGAAAAGAAGAGGAAGATGCCAACAGGGCATTCTAAAGCTGAGCATAGAAGATTTCTAATTAATTTTGCCTTTGCAGCTGGTATCCCAAAGAAAATGGCTCAGTCCATGAGCACAGAAAGGCTGCAAGATATCCATGACAAGGAGATGGACAAAAGAAAGAAAGCCAAAGTCTCCCAAGAAGTCCAAAGATCCCAAGAACCAGTTCAAACTGGTACAAGTGATGTTCAAACTCCTTCAAGTGCCCCTGCTCCTACTGTTCAAGCAACTGCCTCTATTCCTGAATCAGAGTCAATGTCTCAAGCAAACCTGGATCAGGTTAAGAAGGTGTTGTTTGAGCAACAACTACAAAAGGCGATGGAGTTAGAGAAATGAATAGACCAGCATGACTTTACAAAACCTCTTATTAATTACTGGTATGCTAAGCCAATGGACAACATTGACTTAAGATTTCAGTTTGTAGTAAGAAGGGAATCTGGTCCAGAAGAAGAGTATGACAGCATCATGCATATGGCTCAAAGGATGACTAGAGATGAGCTCACAAGAATGCACAATATTGGGTATGTGACACAAGTAAGATCGGCTCTACCACAAGTAAAGCAAGCCATCAAAGATCTGAAGAGCATTGTTGATCCTGAATCTAAAAGGAAAGTTATAGAGGATGCAAATACAAAGGGAATGAAGATCAAGCAAGTTGATCTGTTTGTCATTTCAAAGACTTACAGAATAAAATTTACAGATGGATCGGGTATGTTCTTCAATTTTGAATTCTATGATCTACCAAAAGCTATGCTACTCCAGATGAAATCTGTTAAGATATCTTGTGATAGATAAGATATGAAGAAAGAGTTTTTGAAGGCTGTCAGTCAGAAACTTGCACAGTTGTAAGTTTTTGAAAGCCTTGGTTTGTAAATAACAGTTTACTTGTTTATTTCCTTATTTGTATAGAACTTAAAGTCTTGTGTAAAGAATTTAAGTTAGGGGGAGATTGTTGGGAAATAGTCTAAGTAGTTCAAGCTGTTAGTTAGACTTCTCATACTGTTAGTAGAATTTCTATGTAAGTACAAAGTTCATGCTGTTAGTTGAAGAATCTCGAGCTGCTAGTGTAGAAGTTCAAGCTGCCAGAGTAATCAACTCAAGCTGCTCAACAGTTTTACAAACAGAAAGTGCTGATATTCAGGAAAAGATATCTACACGAAGATTCCAGCATATCTACTATCAGAGACGTCATAGTCCTTCAAGGAAACAAATCAAGAAGCAATATAAATACATAGAATAGGTCTTTCTATTGTATAGGAGTTTTCTGCGTATTCAAGATTGTAATTGCTTTTTGTTTAAGTTTTTCATAAGCCTCTAAGGTTGTAAAACCCTAAGAACAGTTTGTGTTCTTCGTCTAATCAAACAGATTAGAGGTGTTTGTAATCATTAAAGTCAGTAATACAAGCAGTTTTGATTATTACTTTTGTTTAATTGCTATTGATTTTAAAAGCTTTTGTTAAAATAATTAAGTGTTATTCCGCAAACTCGTTAATTAAACTTTGATTCAAAGCAAGATTATTGATTTATACTCTGATAAATTCAAATCAGTTAGTCTTGGTTAGTTAAGTAGTGATCCTAACATCATCCTTTTCTTTACTGTCAAGTCAGTGTTCTTCTCCTCCTTCCTGAACCATAGCCTCATCATTTCTTCTTTTGTTCCTTATCAGCTATATCAGATTCTGATTCATCCATAGATTCTAAGTTAAGCTCATCTAGATCTATCACATTCTGATCATTACTTACATATTGTTCAGTGATAGGCTGCTTCGTGATAAATACTTCATCAACATCATCATTTTCATCTTCTACAACTTCATCATCTGATTTCCAGTACACGACGTCTACTGGAATGAATTCCCCTTCTTCCAAATCTTCTTGATCAAACCCAAACTCGTCTTCATCATCAAGATCCATTAACACTTCAATCATCTCATGCTCAACATTCTTTGAAGCTTCAGCTTCACCTCCTTCTCCCATACTAGACTGACTAGGCTCCCCCTGAATGAGTGCTTGCTGAGTAGTCTTTTAGGAAAGATCTGCTAGCTCACCTTCTCTTTGGGCATCTGGATCATTGCCTTCGTCATCGTCTCTCCTCACTCTCAACTGATCCTCCTTGCAGCTACTCTCCCCTTGAGCTCGTAGATCTTTCAATATTTGCTCAAGGAGAGTCTTTATTGTCCTCAACTCAGACTGTTGATCAGCCACAGTTAACCTTAGCTTGGCATTTTCTTGATCTAATCGAGCATTATGCTGCTGCAGCTCTTTCACAGCTGTTGATAGTTGGTAAATTTGGACTGTTTGGAAGTCCACTTTTCCTTTCAACTCAGTGAACCGCAGATTTTCTGTGAAGGAAGTCGAAGTTGATGGAATGGGGGTGGATGTAGTTGGAGCTGTGGTTGATGTTGATGGAGCAGCTGGTAACACCGATGGAGAAGCTGATGTGGATTGAGCTCCCTGCATAAACCTATGCCTCATCGCCCTATGCCTAGGAATGAGAGGTACTTCTTCTTCTTCTTCAAATTCAGATTCATCGGTCTCTTCATCAGTTAGAGCCGGTCTTGTCGATCTCCTGCTAACCACTAACCGCGATCCATATCTTCCAAATTGTTATCTCCGGATCCTCAGTCTCAGAACTAGATTCAGACTTTGACTCGGAGGTGGTCTCTACATGACCTTCTACCTCAGTCTGTTCCCTTGGCCCTTCTTCTGCAGCCTGGACCTTTGTGTCCATAAACTCTGCGTCATATGGCTGATATTCATTAATCTGTCAAAAAATATCATGAAAATCAGCTGTAGGCTCTAATACATCCTGAACCAGTTGTTCAACAATATTTTTCTCCGCCGTTGTTCCTTGTGCCCATACTTCTTCGAGAGTTTACACCCTCTGGTCGTACTGAGGAGCCGAACTCGATGGACCGGCAACTTCTGATGATGGTCCAGCAGCTGTAGTGGCTCTAGCAATTGGAGATCCACTGCCATGACCATATTGTGCTTATTATAAAAGGCATGCTCACCCATATCTGCACACAAAATCAACAAACAAAATTTGGAATTAAAATTAAAATAAAACTTGTTTATTTCTAATTTGCATAACTTCGAACTTGCATAAGTTCCAAGTCCAATGCATTCGACCTTAGACAAGTTCGAAATCAATTAAACAACCATTCGAATTTAAATAAATTCAAAATATATGTTCGAACTTGACTGACTTCGAACTTATCAAAAGCTTTAGTGAATAAATCTGCAATATTATCTTCCGTTTCCACTTTTACCAGCTTTATTAAATTCTTTTCAGTACAATCACGTATGAAATGATGTCTTATGTCTATGTGCTTTGTTTTACTGTATTTAACTGGATTATTAGTTATAGCAATTGTAGACTGATTATCTATCCTAATGGGAGTATGAGTGTGAGTAAAATCGTAATCCCGCAATTGTTGTTGTATCCACAAAACCTGTGAACAGCAACTACCAGAAGCTACATATTCGGCCTCGCACGTTGACACGACTACCGAAGTCTGTTTCTTGCATTGCCAGGATACGAGCCTCCCTCCAAGGAACTGACAACCTCCAGTTGTTGATTTCCAGTTCAAGCTGCAACCACCATAGTCAGAATCCGTGTAAGCTTCCAATTCCAGATCACCATCAGCGTGATACCAAAGTCCCAGCTTCGGTTTTGACATGAGGTATCTTAGAATCCGCTTCACGGATTTCATATGCATTTCTTTCGAATTAGCTTGAAACCTAGCACAAATACACACGACAAACATAATGTCAGGTCTACAAGCAGTTAAATACATGAATGACCCGATCATGGCCCGATATAGAGTCGGATCCACATCAGTATCTGTAACATCCGGCATTGAACCAGGTTAGCAACAACGACTTAATTAGTATTTAATGGCCAATTATAACCTAATAGGTGGTCATTAGAAATTAACCAAAGTGATTAACAAGGTTCATGAAGAAATTCAACTCAATTCGAATCTAATTCATCGGTGCGATGAATCGGGAAATCAATTAATCCGATCGAATTACGATATGAGGGATTAATTCAACTAAGTATATAATTAAATTATGATTAGTGACACTAATCATACACTAATACAATTACTTAACATTAATTATGCAAGACTAAAACAATTCATTAAAACAATGCATCCATAAGTATTTTTGAAATTACAAGAAAAGGGAAATACAAGAATACATTTCTAAATACTTTTATACAAAAAAAAAAAAACAAAATACATCATTTTAATACTTAGAAATCAGCCAACAACACAAGGGAACACACTTTTGTGTCCCTTTGACTTTTTATAAAAATATTGAAAAGAATTATTCACTTTTTCTACTTTTCCAACATGTTGGTAAAGTATTAGACACCACTTTTATCATCATCATTTGCAAGACTAAAACTCTTCTATAAATAGAGGACTCATTTCCTCATTTCATTCACACCTTCAAAGCATAAACACCCTCTCATTCTCTCTAGAAAAATCGGCCAAAGGGCCTAGTGCAAGGCCAAGAACTTGCAACTTTGTTCTTCATATTTTCTTCAAGTGTTCTTGGTGTTCTTCAAGGATTTTGGTGCGTATCTTGCAAGAATTTCAATTTCTACTCAAAATCATAATCCAAATACTTCAAAGTAAGTAAATACTAACTTATTTCATCATACATTTATGTTTATATAAGTCTTGCATAATATATATAATCACCAACAACAACAAGTTACATAAAAACTCAAGTTTATAAGTTTCTAGTTTTTATTTTTATGTTGTTTCTTTAAATGTGCATATGAATATATGAACACATTATAAACATGTTAATATTATGAAAACATGTGTTATATATGTGTTATATAACTTTTATAACTTTTATACAAGTAGTCTTTGAATAAACAACAAGAATCATAAGTTGTTTTAAGTTTATAAACTACGGATTTTCGGCAGAAAATTTATATCGACTTTGAAAAATCATAACTAATTCATAACTCAACGAAATGAGTTGATTCTTGTCTCAAAAGTTAGATCTATGTCTTAACTATAGATCTGTAATTTTTCATAATTTATTTTGAAGTTTAAGACCTCCAGAAATTATTTGGGAAACCGAAAGATTGACAGCTCAAAAATGGCCAACATAGCGTTTTTAACAAGCTTTTTCACCAACCTAAACAACTCGAAAAATGGCCGTTCTTGATTCTAAAAATCCTTTGTATATAGTAGTTTAATGTCCTAGAAAACCAAAGTCTAAAACATTTTGGAGCTTGGTCAAAAACAGCCTCAAAGTAGGCCGAAAAACCTCCGAAAAAGCTGGAAAATTATATATATATAAACTTGACGTTTTAAGCAAATCTTATTTATAAACTTGTAATGTTGGGTGATTTAAGACATAAAAATCTATAAATATACCTATTATCATATATTAGTGATATTAAGTCCTTATTATCATTTAGGACTCGGTTAAACACCTCCGGTTTCATCACCCATCAAACAACGCACATTGCATTTTTTGCGCATATTTTGCCATCGCAATTCCGGTGAGTCTTCATAGTCCCATTTTTCACATTATTATGTTTTGGGATGAAATACATGCTTCGTTTTTATATGGACACAAAAACTTCTCGATTCTATTATGTATTACATATGTGATTTCCGCCCTTATATCATGAAATCGTTAGTTGCATTTGTTTGCAAGCGCGAATATATTGTGGATAGATCTATTGGGAGTCATGTCCCCCACTCGGGTTAGTGGTTTAGCTAACTGCGGGTGCATATATATTCAACACACGGTATTACGTATGGGAATACTGCTCGGGGCAAACTCATTCTAATTAAGCTTCGGTGACATGATGGTTTATGTAATACATCTCATGGAATTTATGATTTTATAAATTCAACACATCTGATAATGTCCATACAACTGGTCTTTTCGCGTAAACCTATGAACTCACCAACAATTTTTGTTGACGTATTTTAGTATGTATTTTCAGGTAATTAAGGCAAGTGTGCCTTCGGATACACCAACTTTCAAGCTTCCGCATTTCATGGAGTCGCATGCATATTTCGAAAACTAACGGAGATTTGACTGCATTATTTTTGGACGCATTAATTATGTATCAGAATCTCTGTATTACGCGAACTTCATTCCTTTCATTTTGTAAAACATTAATACATTTTTAAATTTTAATGTCGTAATATTTCGAAAACGTCCATATAGTGGTCGTTCGTTATAATTATGGTTACGCTTCCGCACTCGTCACGTCTCGCTGCCAACCAAGGTAGCAGGGTGTGACAGTATCACTTTTGATACTTTCTGTATCTGGTCCGAGATTGTGATTCACTTGAATCGGAGTACTAAAATGAGCAATCAACTTTTTTCCTACCATCCCGAAGCGCTCAAGAATATCGTAGGCATACTTCGTCTGATCGATAAACATGCCCTCCTTCCTCTGTTCAACTTGCAAACCCAGAAAGAAGTTCAGCTCTCCCATAACACTCATCTCAAACTTTGACTTCATAACCTTCTCAAATTATTTGCACATCTGTTCGTTTGATGACCCGAAAATGATGTCATCAATGTACACTTGTACCAAGATAAAGTATTCTCCTTTTCTCTTCACAAATAATGTACTATCAATTCTCCCCCTTTTAAACCCGTTGTCTAAAAGATGAGTCCATAGCGTCTAATACCATGCGCTTGGTGCCTGATGCAATCCATACGGAGGTTTATCGAGTCGATACTAACTATCAGGATACTTTGGATAAGTAAACCCAGGCGGTTGTTCGACATACACAAGAGCCTTCACCTTGCCATATAGGAATGTACTCTTTACATCCAACTGATAGACTTTAAACCGTTTGAAGGACGCAAAGGCCAGAAACAAGCAAATTACCTGGAGCCTTGCCACTGGTGCAAACACCTCGTTGTAATCAATTCCCTCTTCTTGGTTGAATCCCTTTACTACAAGTCTTGCCTTGTTGCGAGTAACAATACCCCGATCATCTCTCTTGCACTTAAAAACCCATTTGGTTCCTATTGCAACTTCTCCTCGAGGTAGCGGCACTAACTCCCACACTTCAAGCTTTCTGAATTGTGACAGTTCTTCTTGCATGGCTTCAACCCAAGAGTTGTGTTGGTACACCCTGTGTGACGATAGCAGTCTGAGTGATCGAACATTTTGGTTTAAGTAATATTTAAAGTATTGAGTTTTAACGAGTGGTTGATATATATGTTTATATATGTTTGATAGTTATTGTTTGTATGTTTGAACTTGTTGGGAAATAGTTTAAGTATATTCAAGCTGTTAGTTAGACTTCTCAGACTGTTAGTAGTTTTTTAAATGTAAATACAAAGTTCATGCTGCTAGTAGAAGAAACTCGAGCTGCCAGTGTAAAAGTTCAAGCTGCCAGAGCAAATGTACTCAAGCTGCTCTGTTCATGCTGTCAAGTGATTCAAGCTGCTCAACAGTTTCAGAAACAGAAAGTGCTGATTTTCAGGAAACGATATCTACGTGAAGATTCCAGCATATCTACTATCAGAGAAGTCATAGTTCGTCAAGGAAACATATCAAGAAGCAATATAAATACATAGAATAGGTCTTTCTATTGTATACGTTTTTCCTGCATATTTTGAGTTTGTAATTGCTTTGTTGATTAAGTTTTCATAAGCCTCTAAGGTTGTAAAACCCTAAGAACAGTCTGTGTTCTTCGTCTAATCAAACAGATTAGAGGTGATTGTAATCGTTGAATTCAGCAATACAAACAGTCTTGATTAATTCTTGTGTGTTTATTCATTATTGACTCTGAATGTTTTTGATAAAATAATTAAGTGTTATTCCGCAAACTTCTTGATTAAACTTTGATTCAAAACAAGATTATTGATTTGTACTCTGATAAATTCGAATCAGTTAGTCTTGGTAATTCATATTTAGATCCTGACAAGTGGTATCAGAGCCAGGTTTGTCAAACCAGGTTGTTCAAATCAGGTTTTTCAAACCAGGTTACTCTTTGTTTTTCAAAGTCAAAAACTTTCTTTAAATTTTTAATTGTTTTGCAATGGAATTTGAAAATAGCAGTAGTGGATCTGGGCAAGGACTCAAAGTGCCTATGCTCAAGCCCACTGAGTTTGAGATGTGGAAACTCAGGATTCAACAGCATATTCAATTCATTGATTATGCCATATGGGAAGCTGTTGAATTTCCTCCTGTAGTTGATCCAGAACTTGATGATGAGGGAAAACCAGTCAAAACTCCTCCAAAAACTGAACTTGAAAGGAAGGCTAGAATGAATGAAGTGAAAGCACTTACACTTTTACAAATAGCCATTCTTAATGCTTATCAACATCAGTTTAAAAAGTTTTATACTGGTCATTCTCTTTGGAATGCCTTAGAGAAGAGGTTTGCTGGTAATGCCAGTACCAAGAGAAACCAAAAGGACCTCTTGAAACAGCAGTATGAAAACTTTTCTGGTGGCAAGAATGAAAACCTTACTCAAATCTTTGACAGATTCAACAAACTGATAAGTGAACTGGAAAGTGCAAAGGTCAATCTGGATCAAGATGAAGTCAACAGAAAGTTTCTCAGATCTCTTGGAGAAGAATGGACAGTCTATGCTGCACAATGGAGAACAAAAGACACTCTTGATGAGATAGAATTGGATGATCTGTATAACAGTTTAAGAGTGTTTGAGACTGAGATTGATGCTAAAAAGAAATCCTTTTCTTATAATCACAATACTGCTCTTCTGTCTTCTGAAAAATCTAATAGCTCTGATTTTTTCTCAGGTGGTGATGGCAACTCTGCTGAAACTCACTATGAAGCTTTTGTTGCCCATGATGGATTATTTGCTCTAAATGTTGAAGACTTGGTACAAATTCATCCAGATGATCTTGAAGAGATGGATTTAAAGTGGCAGCATGCAATGTTGACCATGAGGGCCAAAAGATTTCTAAAAAAACTGGTAGGACCAACTTTCAAGCCAAGACAGAAGGCAAACCATCTTTTGATAAATCAAAAGTGGAATGCTATAAATGCCATAAGCTTGGTCACTTTGCCAGAGAATGTAGATCTCAAGGTCAACAGCCATCAAGGACTTCACAACCCATTCTAACATCATCATCAACAGCACTTGTTTCTCAAGAAGACAATGTGTTTGACTGGAGTGATCAGACAGAGGAAGAATTTCAAAATCAAGCACTTATGGTAGAAACATCAAATGTCTCCTCCACTGAACTGCCCTCTGAGGTAAATTCTAAACTCTGCTCTCAATCATGCAAAAATATGGTTAAAAAGTACAGAGATCATAATGAGAGCATGTGCAAAACTCTAGCTAAGATGGAATAAAGGAGATATGAGTACATGCAAGCCATAGAAGATCTGGAAAAATAGATCAATGATTATAAAGATAATGAGATTCAAATGGGGTATGATAAAACCTATCATGAGTGGGAGAAAAAGGAGCTAAATAAGAAAATAGAATCTCTGAATAAAAAGGTAGAAGAGACTGAACAAAAGGTGTTTGAGGCTAATAAGAAACTAGATACTGTTAACATAGATCTAGGAAACTTCAAGTTAGCAAATCAAAAGCTGGAACACCTAATGGAAGTCCAATTTAAAGATAGAGTGAAATCTCAGGTCAATCCCAAAGAAGGAATAGGATACAGAGCTACTCCACCTCCATACAATAACAAGTACATTCATCCAATGAGTGAGGTTGCTGATAGACTTGTCAATGAACCACTAGATGAGTCTATGACTATTGTAGATCCTATCCTTGATAACAGTCCTGAATTAAAGGAAGATAAGAGTCAAAATAGAGACTGTGACACAATGAGTGCACCCATAGAGGTCCAAGCCCCCAGTAAGAAAGGAAAAGAGAAGATGAGTGTATGCAATGCTACTCCACAAGTTTCTGTACATTCTAACTGTAACACTGCATCTTCATCAAAAGGAAATAAAAGAGGTAAAACTGTTTCTGTCTGCACATGCCAAAAGCATGGTGTTCAAAAGTTTCCTAAACAACAGCAGGTAAGAGGAAATCAGAGAAACAAGAACCAGAAATTGGCAGAAAAGTCTGGTTCTCCAATTCAAACTGTCAAAAGATGTTTTCACTGTGGAAGGAAGAATCACTTAGCCAAAGATTGTTTTTACAAACCAGCTGTTGCAAAACAGACTGTGCATCACACAAAATCAAATCTTATTCAGGCAAAGCACTCAAAAGTGAAACCTTCCACATCAGTTCCAAAGAAAACAGTTGATCACAGGTTTTCCAAAGTTAATAAAAAACAGTCCACACATCAAAAACAAGTTTTGGCAAAGCCTAAATCAAGTTTTAAACAAATATGGTGTGTCAAGGACAAATCTGATGCTCAAACTGCTAATGCAAAAGATCAGACTGCTAAGTCAAAATCTGATGCTGTTAGTGCAAAAACTGAAACTGTTAGCACTACAAACACAGCTCAAACTGCTGAGCATCAATCTGGAGCTGCTAGTGAACCATCTGAGACTGTTAGAAGAAAAGATATTGGATACCTCATATAATCACCAAATACTCTCCAAAGACTCCATCAGTAGATCTCACTAAATATAAGAAGTCAAAAACAGTATTTAGTTATGTCAATGTACAAGGCCAACCCAAAACCAATTTGGTTTGGGTTTACTCCACTACTAACTAAGCTGTTATTTGTGCAGGGCAACCACAGGTCTCCTCATAGAACAAGATGGCATCTGGACAGTGGATGCTCTAGGCACATGACAGGCAACTCTGAATGCTTGTCAAATTTCAAAGGTTTTGATGGAGGTTTTGTTGCATTTGGAGGCAACTCAAAAGGAGGTAAGGTTACAGGTAAAGGTACTGTTAATGCAGGCAACATGACATTCCATGATGTTTTGTATGTTGAACAGCTTAAGTACAATTTATTAAGTGTCTCTCAAATCTGTGACAAACAAAACATTGTTCTGTTCACAGATTCTGAGTGCATTGTTCTTTCAAAAGATTTCAAAGTTCCTGAAAATCTTGTTTTACTAAGAACACCAAGAAAGGACAATGTTTACTGCCTGGACACAGATCTCTTATCTAAATCAAATACTTTAAGCTGTTTAATATCCAAAGCATCATCAAATGAGTCTGCTCTTTGGCATAGAAGGATGTGTCACATGAACTTCAAGTCCATGAATGCTTTAGTTAAAAAGAATCTGGTAAGAGGCTTACCACAAAAGGAGTTCATTTGTGATGATCATTGTGTAGCATGCCTTAAAGGTAAGCAACACAAAACTTCTCATAAGACCAAAGAAGTAAATTCAATCTCATCTGTCCTTCAGTTGCTACATATGGATCTATTTGGTCCAACATCTGTTTTGAGTTTGAATAAAAGGGCATACTGTTTAGTCATTGTTGATGATTTCACCAGATTTACTTGGGTTTACTTTCTTAGGTCCAAAGATGAAACTGCTGAGCTAGTTAAGTCTTTTATCCTTAAGATAGAAAACCAATCAAATTCCAAAGTTAAGGTGATAAGATCAGACAATGGAACTGAATTCAAAAATCACATTCTAAACGGTTTCTGTGAGTCCAAAGGCATTGCTAGACAATATAGTGCACCAAGAACACCACAACAAAACGGTGTAGCTGAAAGAAAGAACAGAACATTAATTGAGGCTGCTAGAACAATGTTAGCTGATTCAAATCTGCCAATGACTTTCTGGGCAGAAGCTGTTAATACAGCCTGTTATGTTCTAAGTAGGGTTCAAGTTGTTCAATCACAAGGGAAAACTCCCTATGAGTTATTCAATAACAGAAGTCCCTTAATTGCTTTCTTCAAGCCTTTTGGATGCCCATGTACTATTCTTCACACTAAGACTCACTTAGTTAAGTTTGAAAGTAAAGCTGAAGAAGGATTCTTTGTAGGATACTCAACTCAAAGCAAAGCCTACAGAGTATACAACAGTGTGTCTAAAACAATTGAAGAAAGTGCCAATGTTGAATTTAATGAAAATACTGCTAATATCAAAGGCACTGGTCCTGATTGGTTGTTTGATTTAGATTCACTAACACATTCTCTGAGCTTTGTTGAGTATACTGCAGAAGCTGATGCATACAGTGTTGAAGCTGCTAACACAAATTCTCATGCTGCCAATACAATTTCTCAAGCTGTTGGCACAAAGTTTCAGACTGCTGCAGATTCAACAAGTTGGGATGATTACACCACTCTACCACTTCTGTCATGTGATCCTCCAGGGGTCCTGAATGCCCAACATGATGCACATCCAGATACTGAAGTGCCACTCCCAAGTCCTGAGAGAACAGCTCCAACACAAAGGGACACAGTCCCAGATTCAAGTCAAGCTGTTCCTGAAGCTGATCCTTTTACTAGTTCTGATGGAGATGATACAAATCTTGGAACTTCTTTTCAAACAGAGAGAGAGCCCACACTAAGGGTTCACAAGTATCACCCTCTCAATCAAATACTGGGTGATCCAAGCACTCCTTTTCAAACAAGGAAAATGGTTCACAATGAGACTGCTGCTGCTGAACAAGCAGTTCCTGAATTCAGTCTAGCTGCTTTTGAACATGCCTGTTTCATGTCTCAACTAGAACCCAAAAAGGCATCAGAAGCATTAAAAGATTCATCCTGGATTGAAGCTATGCAAGAAGAGCTTTTACAGTTCAAAATTCAGAATGTATGGACTCTGGTGGATCTTCCTAAAGGTAAGAGAGCAATTGGTACAAGATGGGTGTTCAGAAACAAGAAGGATGAGAGAGGGATAGTCATCAAGAACAAAGCAAGACTAGTAGCACAAGGGTACACTCAAGAAGAAGGCATTGATTATGATGATGTATTTGCTCCAGTAGCAAGAATTGAAGCCATCAGACTATTTCTAGCCTATGCAAGCTTCAAAGGATTTAAAGTGTACCAAATGGATGTCAAGTCTGCTTTCCTGTATGGGACAATTGAAGAGGAAGTATATGTGTGTCAACCTCCTGGTTTTGAAGACTACAAGTATCCAGACAGGGTGTACAAGCTAGACAAGGCTCTCTATGGTCTTCACCAAGCCCCCAGAGCATGGTATGACACTCTGTCATCATATCTTCTACAGAATGGATTCAAGAGAGGCACTTTGTACAAAACACTCTTCACTAAGTCTATCAAAGATGAGATTCTGCTTGTCCAAATCTATGTTGATGACATCATCTTTGGTTCAACCAATGATGGTTTGTGCAAAGAGTTTGAGGCCCTAATGCACAAAAAGTTTCAAATGAGTTCAATGGGGGAACTCACATTCTTTCTAGGGCTGCAGGTTAAACAGAAGCCTACTGGTCTATTCATAAGTCAATCAAAGTATGTCAAAGACATACTGGAAAAGTTTGGCTATCAAGACACAAAGGTTGCAAGCACTCCAATGGATCCTCATAAACAGCTCCATATAGACAAAGATGGCATAGATGTGGACATTCATCTATACAGATCCCTTATAGGATCTCTCATGTATCTAACATCTTCCAGACCTGATATTATGTTTGCTGTCTGTGTGTGTGCTAGGTTTCAATGCTCTCCAAAAGAACTGGTTGGTCTGAGTTTTCTTCAAATATTGCCACTGCCTTACTGTGCTTTTCTACTGGCCAACAGTTCAATTTTTCAAACATGATTTTTCAGGGGATGTTAAGGCATCATTCCCTAAAGAATGAGAAATTTCTGATGTATCCTAGGTTTTTGGCAGAAATTATTGCACACACCTGCACAACTCCACATTTACATAAACGGATACATGTTTCCCATAGGCACTCATTGTCTTCAATCAAAAGGCTGTTAAAGCCAAGTGTCAATTTTGTCAGTGTAGATGTTCCATTGCCCTCTGCAATGATGAACATCATTCCAGGAAACAGAGGAGAGGGTCCTGAGCAGACACAGCCCAACATTCCTGCTTCACCCCCAGGACCCCAACCCACTCCTCATGATACAAATATTCCATCTGATCCTTTTGTACAGCCAAGATGCCCACTAAGATACTTATATAAAAGAAAAAGGGGACCAGGAGCTCCTTCCTCCTCCTCCCATCAACAAGAGCCATATATCCCTGTGCAGAAGGATACTTCTGCACAGAATATCCAAAGGGAACCAGTTGAGGAAACTCCCATCCTCTCTCAGGAGGTGAACATCTCTTCAGAGATGATTCATATGGGTTCTGTGGCTGGCACTACTGATGTTTCTGCAAAAGAAGCACAGGTCAGTGCCAACATATCTAAGACCACACCCATGGCAACAGCCAGTGTGCAAACACAAGCTGGAAGACCCCAGAACCAAGAAAAGAGGGGCCCAGAAGTTTCTACTTCTGGTCTTAATGTCAGTGATAGATCACAAGCACCCCAGGTGTTTTCTGATCTTAAGACAAGTCTGCAACTCATGCTTTTGACGGATCCCAAGCTGAAACCTGTTGTAGCCATGTTGGGATATCAAATGTCCATCATTGCTGCACAGGGGGCTCAAATTTTTGAACTCAAACAGGCAGAGGCTGCTCAGAATAAGCGAATGGATTATCTTCACAAAGGGTTCACCCTCTGTGGAAATATAATTATGAAATTAGAGCAGATGGTTCAAACCCAAGGGGCAAAGGTTGTAGGTCCTTCTGACCAAACCAATGCTTCCAAAAAGGGGGAGAATTAGGAGGTTCCCAAGTCAGTTCAAGCAGCTCCAACAACAACAGTCCAAGCAGCATCAACAGTTCCAGTTTCAAGGCTAGCAGTCCCAACAGCTTCTCAAGCTGTTAGCCTAGAAACTCAAGCTGCTCCTTCAAAATCTACTGGAGTTGTGATCAGGGAAGGCATTCAAGCTCCATCAAGCACAGTCCAAGCTACAACATCTGCTGCAAAAGACAAGGGCAAGGGCATTCTCATTGAGTCTCCAAAGCATAAATTTTCTTCCAAAGAAGCCCAAATTGCCTTTGATGCTGAAATTGCCAAAAGAATAGCAGAAGAACAGGACAAGGAATTAGATCAGCAAGCCCAAACCCCAATGGATGATGATGAGACTTTAGGTGATTACTTTAAGGGGTTTGTGGTTAAGCAAGGAGCAAAGAAGAGAAAGATGCCAACAGGGCACTCCAAAGCTGAGCACAGAAGATTTTTGATAAATTTTGCATTTGCAGCAGGTATCCCAAAGAAAATGGCTCAGTCCATGCCAACTGAAAGGCTGCAAGAGATTCATGACAAGGAGATGGACAAAACAAAGAAAACAAAAGTCTCTCCAGAAGCTCAACCATCCCAAGAAGTCCAACCATCAACAAAATCAGTCCAAACTGAAGCTGCTGCCAGTGCACCTACTCCTACTGATCAGGCAGTTGTTTCTATTCCTTCATCTGTTAAGAGGGTGCTATTTGATCAACAACTGCAAAAGGCCATGGAGATAGAGAAGGTGATTGATCAACATGATTTCACAAAGCCTCAAATCAACTACTGGTTTGCTAAGTCATTGGATGAAAGAGATTTAAGGGTCAAGTTTGTAATAAGAAGAGAGTCTGGACCAGAAGAAGAGTTTGATACATTCTGGCAAATGGTTCAGAAGCTGACCAGGGATGAACTGATAAAGATGTACAACATAGGGTCTGTTACACAAGTTAGATCTGCTCTTCCACAAGTGAAACAACTCATCAGAGATCTAAGTACAGTGGTTGACCCTGAATTTGCAAGACAAGAGATAGAAGATGCTGAGAAGAAAGGTAAAAAGATCAAGCAAATTGATCTGTTTGTCAAGTCAAAGACATACAAAATCAAATTCACAGATGGGTCTGGTATCTTCTTCAATCTCGAGTTTTACAATTTTTCAAAAGATATGTTGCTGCAAATAAAATCAGCTAGAATATCTTGTGATAAAGAAGAGATGAAGAGAGAATTTTTGAAGGCTATAGATCATAAACTTGCACAGTTGTAAGTTTTGTAAGCCTTGATTTGTAAATAACAGCTTAATTATTCATTTCCAATTTTTTGTATAGAACTTAAAGTCTTGTGTAAAGAATTTAAGTTAGGGGGAGATTGTTGGGAAATAGTTTAAGTATATTCAAGCTGTTAGTTAGACTTCTCAGACTGTTAGTAGTTTTTAAATGTAAATACAAAGTTCATGCTGCTAGTAGAAGAAACTCGAGCTGCCAGTGTAAAAGTTCAAGCTGCCAGAGCAAATCTACTCAAGCTGCTCTGTTCATTCTGTCAAGTGATTCAAGCTGCTCAACAGTTTCAGAAACAGAAAGTGCTGATTTTCAGGAAACGATATCTACGTGAAGATTCCAGCATATCTACTATCAGAGAAGTCATAGTTCGTCAAGGAAACATATCAAGAAGCAATATAAATACATAGAATAGGTCTTTCTATTGTATAGGTTTTTCCTGCATATTTTGAGTTTGTAATTGCTTTGTTGATTAAGTTTTCATAAGCCTCTAAGGTTGTAAAACCCTAAGAACAGTCTGTGTTCTTCGTCTAATCAAACAGATTAGAGGTGATTGTAATCGTTGAATTCAGCAATACAAACAGTCTTGATTAATTCTTGTGTGTTTATTCATTATTGACTCTGAAAGTTTTTGATAAAATAATTAAGTGTTATTCCGCAAACTTCTTGATTAAACTTTGATTCAAAGCAAGATTATTGATTTATACTCTGATAAATTCAAATCAGTTAGTCTTGGTAATTCATATTTAGATCCTGACAGAACTTGATGTAACGTATTACAAGAAGTTCAAACATAAAGATCAAAGATAAAATCAAACATAAGTCAAAAACATAAGTTTCAAATATAAGTTAGTCATATTCGAATTCTATGAGGATTGGCATTCGAATCTATGACAGATTCGAATGTGATCCTAGGTAGATTCGAATGTGCTCACTTAGGCAGATTCGAGAGTGTCAGTGGGGACAAACTCGAATGGGCCTTGGGCCTGATTCGAGTTTGGCCCATGGCAGACTCGAATTAGCCTCTATAATTAGGGATAGGCTCGAATAATGATTTGATTTTTTGCAGAATTCGAGAGTGATTAAGCAAAAGGCGATTTCGAGTTTATCATCAGTGTTAGCATTGTTTCGGAGAGAATCTTCTAGTAGGTACGTTCTTGTGTAGTTCGTACAGCTCGTTGATAGTCTCCGTGTTTCTAGTGAGAGTTGTTACCGTCTACCCGTTAACGAGGATTCCGCACTCGTTGACGGTTCCGCGTCTAGATAGATCTGTGTTAGGTAGACCTTACAAGTGGTATCAGAGACTAGTTGGTGTTCTTCGTGTTCTTCGTGTTCATCTAGATATATCCTAGGTTTCTTGACGCTTTTGGACGGTTTTTCTCTCATCTTCGTGTTTTTCCTGTTCTTCGAGCTTAGCAAATTGTCATCTGGGAAATACTTCGTGTTTTTCACGTTTTTGATCGAAATGAATATTTTTCGTTGTAAAAATATTGATTTAATCTGCAAAACGTAAAGAAATCGAAGTGTTAGCCGTTTTTCGAGTTTGCGGCGCTCGAATCTCTTAGGAGTAATTAGGGTTTCACTTAGTCTCGAGTATAACCAAATCCGCTCCTTTCGAGTTTGATACAGAGTGTTTCGAATCTAATTCGAGTTTGTGCTACAGTCGAATAGGAGTCTCGAGTTTACTGTCAATCGAGTTTGCTTCGAGTTTGAACTATAGTCGAACAGGGGTACTTCGAAACTGCTGAGTATTCGAGTTTGCTTGACCTTCGAGTTAGGGGACTTTCGAATCTGTCATCATCTTCGAATTTAATTGAATTATTAAACTTAATCGAATTTAATCCCAAACAGATTTAAAATTAATTATATTCGAATCTATCTAAAGTCGAAAGATTTAAATTAAATTAGTTTCGAATTAAATTTATTAAGTTCAATTCAATTACTTCTGAAAGGATGTCAAATCTTCAAAAGTTTTTAGAAATGGATCATGAGGTTGGGAAGGCAAATACTCCGCCTAAGCTGATGAAACTGGAAGATTACTATTGGTGGAAAGATCGGTTTGCCGATTTTGTGAGTTTCAATGACATGCGCATGTGGGTATGTATTGACGAAGGATACATTCCACCTATTTCAGAAGTTGAAGGCCGTCAGAGAGAGTCTTATCATATCAGATGATGAAGGAAGATGATAAGAAACTTTATGAAGCCGAGAACAGAGCTTTCTCGATAATTCGAATGGCGTTGCCTCAGGATATACTACACACATTCCGCACTCAAAAGACATCTAAGGAACTTTGGGAGTCGCTGGAAAAGAGATGTGAGGGTAATCCGAGGGTTCGAAGGAAGCGAATGGAGTTGTTGAAACAACAGTTTGATATTTTCAAGTCTTTGAAGGATGAACAGCTGGATGACACCATCACCCGCTTTTATCATCTGCTGACAGAGCTTGAAAGTCATGGGATTGAGTATAATGACACAGAGAAGAACAATAAGCTTCTTGATGCCTTACCAGCCAGATGGGCTATGTATGTGGCAATGATAAAGCTTAATGAAGACAAGTATTATACCCAATCATTGGAGGATATACTGGGAACGTTGCGAGCTTATCATTTCGAGCTACTGAAGGCCGAAACGGATTACGAACAAGTCCAGAATCCTGCGATGTATTTTGGAAAATCAACAAAACCTTCAGCGACAGTTGATATGAAGACTGCTACAGCGTTTTTCACCGGAGAAACGTCGTCACCAGCAGAGACTGATGACACACTGAATAGAGCGTTCTTAGGATTAGGAAGATCGGAAGAACAGCAGCCTCAAGCACCACAGGCATCAACATCTCAGGGCTATTCTAAGATGCCCATGAGCGCTAAATCGGCCGAGGAACATTTGAACTTAATTGCATCATTTGTGGCCGCGTACGGAAACTGTGTTCAGGGGAAGATAAACGATCCTACTCTCTGGGATGAAGACTATGATCAGGTCGACCCTGACGATCTTGAGGAGATGGATCTTAAATGGCAACTGGCCGTTGGGTTAAAAGATTCATCAAACGAACTGGGAGGAATCTTACTATGAATAATAAGGTAATTGGATTTGATAAGTCCAAGGTCAAGTGCTACAATTGTCAAGGTCTGGGACACTTCGCCAGAGGATGTCAGAGACTGAAGGTAGATACGTACCAAGGGCAGAATCAGCATCATGGATAGTTTCAGAATCAGTCCCAACAACGATACCTTCCGAGTTCATCTGCCGGTCAAGCCAATCTAGCTGGTCTACTATCAAATGTCACATCAGACAGACAGTTGGATGGTTCCTACGACTGGAGCTCACATCCGGAATCAAATGCTCGGGCTTTTATGGCTGAAGTCACGGAGAATGGATGTGAAGGGGAAGAGCAGACCACAAGGGACAGCAGTCCGATGTGGGTGGAGAAGACGAATGATCAGACGCTTCTGGAGTTTGCCGCTCAAATGGCCAACGTGGAATCCAATAACACAAAGGTTAGTCTGAATAACTCTCTTTTTCATGAACTATGCATGTTGTGTGTTACTTCTAACGATAGGTTAAATCTAGTCTTAGAGTCACATAAAACCATAACTGCTCAAAATGAGCCTTTAAAAGCTGATAACACTAGCCTAAATGACATTAAGCAAGATATTAAGGACAAGCTCAAAGCTGATGCACAAGATGTCATAGTTCTAAAGGACAAACTGAGTGAGCAGTGCGTAAGATTAGAACTGATGTATGAGCATGTAGAGGCTTTAACCAAAGATCTTAAAACAAAAGAAGTAGAGCTAGCTGAAACAAAGGTGAAGGTAGCAGAGGCTAATAGTAAGTTAGAAAAGTTTAGGAATTCAAGTCTTAACTTAGGGAATGTTTTAGATGCTCAACGGCAATCTAAAAAGCCTGTAGGTCTTGGATTTCATGAAATTCCTCCTCCTTTTTAATACAAAATACGTGCCTCAACCTCAGGAGAAATCTGATAAATTAGTAGACTTAGAGAACATACCTACACCTATATCTGAGCCTGTAAAAGAAAATACACCTAAGGCGACTGATACAACCGTCAAGGTTAAGAAAGTCAAATTTGTGTCTTCCTCCAATGAAACATCTGCAGGAAAA
>JAANYP010001681.1:0-348289 GCA_020465985.1 Centrapalus pauciflorus
CCTCAAAACAACTTCTTGGTAGTTGTTGAGGTTTTCAAATAGCATATGAAAATCCATCTCCTCTATATCTTTCGTTTGTTGGATGATTATAGCATATTTTTCCCATTCTGGATTTAGGACATTTAAAAATTTGACATTGATGTCCAAGTTGGACTTCGTCACTCCGTTTTCTTTTTACTTCACTTACAAGATTTACAAATCTGAGATAAGTGTTTTCCAGAAGTTCACCTTCACGGGCTCTAAAGTTCTCAAATGTCATTAGACTATTCCTAGCCCTATTAGTAGCAGCTCTGTCTGATCCCCGCATGATTTTGTATACTTCATCCCAGATTAGCAGTCTTTGTATTTGTCAGACAAGTGTATATTTCATTGGGGATTGAAATCAACAATAACTTTCTTGCAGTCTTGTCCCCTAACTTTCTCTTTTTCTGGGCCTCTGTTAGGTTTGTTACCTCAACAGTCCTTGGTGGTATTGGGGGATTTCCAGTTGGTACTCCTGGGATTGTTTCCATAAAGATTGCTGGTCCTTCAGTTAATGATTTCAACATTTCTTCAGACAAATCATGGAAACTTATAAATTCCAGAAACCGCTCCCGCCATTGAACATATTCCCCTCTGTATAAGATTGGGGGTTTGGTTTCTGATCCCATAGCAAGTGCATCTTTAGACATGTTGATTGTTCGTTGGAAAACTTTAACCAAGATCAAATGAACTCCGAATGAGATTGAAAAATTTGATCACACCTTGAAATACAGATTAGTACTGAAATCTACAACACAATGACTTGTTAGTAGCAATAAGCAGTTTGAATCAAGCAGTGAATTGTGTTTGGATTAATGTGTGTGACAAACTTGAATGATTCTTGTGTTATGAGTGAAACTTGAATGAATGTTGTGTGAAACTCGATTGTGTCTTTTCCCAAACTCGATTGGATCTTTGATCAAACTCGATTGAATCTTTGAACAAACTCGAATGTGTGTTTGATCAAACTCGAATCAAGTATATGAAATTCACTCTCGAATGAGTCTTATGTTAAACACGAATGAATGTTATACAAAACTCGAATGAGTGTTTTGTAAAACTCGAATCAATGTTATAGAAAACTCGAATGTGTCTGTTGCAAAACTCGAGTGAATACAACTTGAATGGGTCTTTTATAAATCTCGAATGGATCTTGTATAAAACTCGAATGGGCTTTATATATAACTCGAATGTGTCTTATATAAAACTCGAATGAGTCTTATATAAAACTCGAGTGTCTTATATAAAACTCGAATGGGCTTTATATAAAACTCGAAGCTGTCTTATATAAAACTCGAATGAGTCTTATATAAAACTCGAAAGAGTCTTGTATAAAACTCGATTTAGTCTTATATAAAACTCGAATTGTTCTGAAATTCTAGTTGTCAACTCGAATATTACAGTTTGGCAACTCGAGTAATAGTAAGACACAACTCGAATAACAAAGCTAACCGACTCGATTATCTAAGATTCCCGACTCGATTAACTAAGACACCCGACTCGATTAACTGTTATATTCAACTCGATTTACACACAAGATGTGTATAATGCGAGTTTCTTAGAATTTTCAGTTTTTCAAGTCTTAAATTCAGATTAAATCCAAATTTTACCCAATTTCATTCAAATTGTAATCGAAGGTAAGGTTTTTGAATACAAACACTTTTTCTAAAGCACTTTTATGCAAAAATGGATCTAAACCAGACTTTTTCAATGAAACAGTACCGGTTTTTGAACTTTTCAAAATTTCAGAAAATTGCTCAGGTCTTTTTCTGTGTTTTGAAAATCAAAACAAGTTTGTATTCAGTTGATTCGTCTTTGAAACCTGAACCTTCGATCCAATTTACACTTTAAATGAACAACAGAATCAAAACCCCTAGTGATTTTAGGGTTTTTTCCGAAAAATGCTCAAGAACACGAAGAACAGATTCAATCTCAAACAGAATTATTCATTCCTAATTCTCTGATACCAATTGTGAAATATAGTTTCTACAAATTCAATCAACAATATGCAATTAATAAGAACAATAAATGTAATCAATACTGACCGAATGATTTGATTGATACTCTTGATGATTACAAAATGATTTCTTGAATATTCTTGTACAGAGCAGCTTTCTCTTAATCAAATGCGTACAAAATGATTTCTGACAGATCTGACAAAATCTCCCTATTTTGAAAGTCAACATGACTATTTATACACATTTACAAACTATAAGGAAATTACATATTAAGTCCCTAGACTTTGATATTTCATCAACTAACACATATTCCAACAACAGTAATTATCCATTCAGTTATTTCTCTAGTCAGCATTACTTAATCCAGACAGTTCTCTAAATCCAGACAACACTTAATGAAAAATGCAATCAAACAACCACTAAATCGAACTACAAAGGTTTCCATAGAATTAACTAGGCTTAGAGTTCTAATAACCCTATCATGGGCGAAATATAGTGTCAAGATCTTACTTGATCACCATCACTAATAGTAATATTAAAATTAATATTCTACTTTTAAAAATTTAGTACAGACATACCCATAACGGATTGATAAAGTACAGATTTGACTATAATATCCAGAATTATAACATATGCGAATTTGTGTGTTACAGTTCCATGTTATGGTTTATTACGTTGTAAAGTCATAAGCTACAAATTGCTTGTTGTTTTATTCTCTCGTTTGCAGTTGAAACATAAAGTTATGTATATCATATGCCAAAGGTCATATATATGATGCAATCATTACACCATGATAAAGGCAAGATCATCGATATCTATATCTGATTATCCTATTCACGAGACTCGAAGTTTGTTGCTACTGCTGATGTTATATAATAGGGTTTATAATGAAAAAAATCAACATGCTTTCACGTTTCTTGTGTTTTCGTCCCTCCATATTATTTTCAGTAAAGTCCTCAAGTTACTTTTTTCCATTTTGGTTCAGTGAAATTTGGCTATTAGAATCTAGTTTTCAATTTTAAAAAACCCCGGTTTAAAAATTATAATCGGGCTCTAGTAGTCAAATTTCTCAAGATTAGAAAAAAATAACATTAATGAACAAAAACATAAAAACTGTAAAAATATATTGGTTTTTTTTATATAATAAACCCTCTGTAATAATATCTATAAACCTTAACTAGTCAAAATAACTCGTGCGATGCACCAGACTGTAATTTTATTTTTTGATTTGAATATTATGTACTTATTAAAGATTTAATTATATTTTTGGGTCACTATATGATCTTAGATTGTACAACATATAATACTTAGTCATAACTTTTTATAAATAGCAATTTTATAGTCTTGAAAATACACACTTTTAATTCAAAAAAATAAAAGTCATTTGTTTACGTCTTTTAATATTTAATTTATTTAAGTTTCTTAACTTTACGTTTTAAAAGATTTTAAAGTATATATATTATTTGTTTTAAGTAGAAATTAGAGGATTAAACTTAAAACATTTTTCCTGTATTTTTTATGTTAATGATTATTATATATTAAATAGAAAAAAAAAGAATTTAATTCAAATCTCTAACAAAGTAAAGATTGGTTAAATTAATAAAACTTTGATATTTATATGAAAAAAATATAGTTTTTATACATAGTGAGACTACTATGAACTTTTAAAGGTTGACTTTTAGAGATAAAAACATATTTATCTTTTGATGAAACGATTTTTTATTAATAATTGTCTAATAAATAAATTTAAGACTGATTTTATATTTAAATAATTGAACCATATATGACATTCCGAGCATATGATAATTAGATAAATATTTTTTAATAAGTAACAATCAAAAGAGTCATGTAATCTTTCTTATACATAAAATATACGAACTACATTTATTATTTTAAATGGAACAATATATTAAAATAAAAATTGCAATACTTGATTATCAAGGTTTTTGAATAAACATTTGTTTATGACTATGGTACGAATTTTAATCACTGTTAACTAAAATGATGATTAAAAAATATTCTTGTCTCGACAATTGGAATAAAAAACAACCATAACTTAAATATTATTTATTTAAAAAATTACAAAATCACACCACCGCAAAAAGTTTAAGGTTATTGTTGGGATTTTTAAATAAATACAAAGTTAAAGCCTAATATTAAATACAACACATTCTCTTAAAAATGAGAAGAATGGAAAATATGCATAATCTTTTTATATATTCTTAAAACCTCAAAAAAGCTATATTCCTTTAGTTATAAATAATCAAGTTATATATCCTTTGGTTGCTTAATATGTGAATACTCAAGCTAGAATAGAATATAAAACAAATTTTATTTATTAAAATTTTAAATATAAATATAAAAAGCATCATTATCATTTATTAGATCTCATTATATTTAGATAATAAATAAAAATTAACAAAATGATTTCTTCTATTATTTATTAAAAAATTTAAATTAGATCACATAAGAACTAAATGATAACTACTATTATTTATCAAAAAAATTAAATAAAAATAAGGTAATTGATACCAATAGGAATTGAACTAAGTGAAAATAAATGAGGGACGAACTAATGAAAAGACAAATAAGAAATTAAAATGTTACAAATTAAGTATTTATAATTAATGGTATTTACTATCATCAATTAAATAATCATAACTTTGCATTAAAACTTAAAATTGAAGATTTCAATGCATACTTATATAATATATTTTTCTAAAAGTAAAATACATAAGTTTGTATTATTGATTTTTTTAATTGTTTTTTTTAAATAACCATAAACGTTTAATGAAATTTTAATATCTATGATTTTATTAACTCAGTTTTTGTAAATTTTGAACCTAATTGGTAATTTAAAATATAGAGTTTAATCTAAAATTTTTATAGTGAATTTTTAAAAAATAATGTATTTAAAAAGTAATAAATTTCATATTTTGAAAATTGATTTAATTATATGTTTTTTTTGTCAAATTACAATATAAAAGCAACTCTAGGTACTTCAACTTGTTTCTTTTTATCATAATGGAATTACAACCAAATAACAAAACGTAATACTACACTAAATGAAATATACGAATTAAAAGAAATATTAAATTATTAATTCAATAAACATAAAAACTTCAAGTAAAATATATAGTGTATTGTTAATATTAATATATTATAAAATACTTAGAAAATGTATAAACCCATAGTTACAAATATCCTCATTAAATTAAATTTTAATATTAGTATTCACAATATCAAATTGTGTAACGATAACTATATTAAAATACATTATAATATTTATTAAATCGTATGGTGTTTAATAATGTTTCTGGATCAATATTTATTGAAAATTCTTCAAAGAGGGATTAAAATAAAAAAAAATCATTAAAATAAAATATTGTAAAACTTTTATTGTTGAAAAAACTATCAAGATGATATTCATAAAAGAGTTCAGGTATAGAGAAACAAAATTTTTGTTGTTAACACATTTCTTTCTAAAAATTATTAAAGTTTAAAACTATATAGTTGAAAGGATAGATGACAATGACCTATAAGTTGGTGAATATAACGTTGACATATATATTTTTTAGCAATGAACCTTAAGGATATTTGACATGTCAATATAGAGCATATCCATCACCTACATCAACATAAATAATTTATTAATAAAATATAAGTCAAAATAATTTAAATAAATATATCATTACAATAAAAAAAGAATTATCAAAGTAGGATTAAGAACACACAAATTTGTATAGAAAGTCTATTTGTCAATAACTTCTTTGCATGGATGGTAACTTCAATGATATCCATCATCAAATATAAAATATCACAAAATAAAAACTCTCATAATCGATTTCACATAATAGAATATAATACGTGTGTTAGAGATGAAGAACGAACTTGATATATGACAAATAAAAGAAGAATAAATCAAGAAGAAAACTAACCTGTGAAAATCTTAGAGAAAAAATGAGAATGCTTTAGATTGACAAATGAATTAATCCATACTATTTAAAACTTTTGATGACCATTCATTTTCTTTGTAACCTATGAATGAATAATGAAATAACAATTAATTATAGATAACCAAAAGTCATGAAACGGTGGTGAAATTAAATAAAAAGATCAAAAATTTATGAAATGAATTAATTTATAGAAAAATAAATTTGATTATCAAGATTTAATATATCTAGAAATTTATATTATCTAACAAATGAATTAAATTATACAATAACAAAATTGATTATCAACGTTCATCAGGGTTAGTA
Organism: Centrapalus pauciflorus; assembly: GCA_020465985.1. Lineage (NCBI taxonomy): Eukaryota > Viridiplantae > Streptophyta > Magnoliopsida > Asterales > Asteraceae > Centrapalus > Centrapalus pauciflorus. The sequence continues at coordinate 6,239 of JAANYP010001681.1, forward strand.
CTCAACAACTTTTATAGTATATAACATAGTCCTAGTGGGCCGAATGGGCCGGATCAAGGGTTTTACAAACGAGGCAATTTCATCATCATATTGATTAGAAATGTGCAATTGTCGCATCGATCAGATCAAATCGGTCCTTGATGCGAGCTAGTCGTTTGCTAAAAGTTGGTCTCCCTGGTTTCTTCTTCAATCAGGTAAGAGAAGGTTTTTGATTTTTCAAACGAAAACCCTAATTTCATCGTTGTAGTTGATTACTTGATTATCGAGCCAACTGATCTAAGAATTTAGAGTATTGCTATCAATAATTGCTCCGTGAAGTCATTTGAATGGATAAACTATGGTGATTCGATTGGGTAATTTTTTTTAATCTTCCAGATTTTGTATACAAAGTAATCAAAATCGTTAGATGTTTTTTGTTTTTATGTCTATAATTAATTTGATAGTTAGGTTGCTGTAGCTAATCTGATAATTTGTTTGTTAATTGCTAGCAGCTCGAAGTTTTGATTTTCGTATTAAGATGGAGACCAGACGGTACAACGGCAGACAAGATATGCGTAGACGGCAACAGAAAACAGATGAGGTTATTGTGTTATTTGACTCTCAAGTTTCATTATGATGCTTAAATTTGATTTATGCTGTTTATTTGCACTTATGTGATGTTATGATTGATTAGATTCTTCTGTATGTTGATTTTGTTTTGTTTTGTAAGATGTGCAGGAAGATGAGGCTTCTGTTCTTGAGGAATTTGCAGAGGAATTTCGCCTACCAATTCATCAGAGACCAACAGAAAATGTAGATCTTGATAATGTCGAACAAGCATCATTAGACACACAATTAACGGCATCGAATGTTGGTTTCCGGCTTCTTCAAAAGATGGGGTGGAAAGGGAAAGGTCTTGGGAAAAATGAGCAAGGTATGTAGATGAGAAAGTGCTTGCACTTTGTGCTTGGGTGTGTATGTGGTTTTTAGTAGATCTTGTCTGCCTTTTAGGACTCCTCACTAAGTTTGGGTTTGGTGAGAGATGGGGATGTGGATGGGGTGAATTTAGTTGCTAATGTACTTTTGGAAGTCATAAAAAGTATCCTATGATTGAGATTGATTCCATGTTTAGCTAATCTCTCAAGTTTCTAACTTGATAAGCTGTTGTTTTGATGGTCTCGTGGTAGTTCACAAAATTGCAACCCCTCTTATTGATTGGTGGCGGCAAGTATAGTTTTTAGTTGAATCATTGATTGATCCATATAATGTTGTTGAGGATGTTGGCTGAGTTTTATTTGTGATTGTTTGACCTTATTTTGATCAGTCGTAATGTAGGCCCAAGAGATTGTACTTATGTCTTTGTATTCTGTCTCTTGATCAGATTGGTGAGACCTTAGGTGGCGTTTGGCTCACGCAATGGATTTTGAAGGAATTGAAATTTGTTTATGGTGTATTTTGAAATTTGGATTACAAAAACAATGAACAAAGATGTGTTTAAATTCCATCCAAATCTATGGTCGAAGGAATCTATCATTCCTAGTTATTTGTAAATAAATTTAGATTTCTAACATTTCACACATCTCATACCCGTAACTAGCGTTAAACACTATTCCACACCTCAACTAATCAACTAATATATACTATAAATTAAATTCCAATTCATTCAAATTCTATTTTATGATCTAAACGCCCCATAAGTGTACGGGTCAGGCAATATGTTTTTTTGACGAGGTGGTATGATCAAATATCAATAATAAGAATATGTAGTTAGGTTGAGCTTCTTCATGATCCATGAAGAAATTAGTGTATGACTTCTTTCTTTGACTTGTCAAGGCTATGAGTGACAATTAGAGGGTAACTGACATGTCTCTGGCAACAAGGCCAAGATCATTGCTTGACACGGTAGGCATTTTGCTGATGGTTGTCATATGTAGGCCACACTATCTTGTCCCTTTGTGTTTTGGGGGGATAAAGGAGGCAACTAATTTTGGTTATACTATCGTTTTATGTTATATTGACATGAAATTAATCTGCCTTTTCCTTACTAATAAATATGATAGAAGATATATTGAAATATATATGCAATTCGGGTTTTTCATGAAAAGCAGGAGATGGTTATATATAACATAATCCATTGTGATTAAGCAAGAATAATGTTATGAAAGACTTTGAATAAAGGGGTCAAAATTAGTCAGGGTGCTGGTTCAGTTTCTTAAGTCCCCTGTTTCTGATCATTTCCTTTTTCCAGTGTCTATAAATAGGAATTAGACAGGGGACAGTTAGCACACCCAATTTTTTTTTTTTCATTCTTGTAATTCTCTTTTAGATACTCATAAGTCAATTTAAGTGAGCTGAAGTTCCTGACATTCTTCTATTTTTTGTGTTCAAATAAAATGGTATAAGAAAGTAAAAGGATATAAAAGAAAGGATATAAATGTTAATGGAATTATATCTCCTGCCTCTCACAATTTCCCCTCCATTTCAACATATGTTCTTTCCTATCATATCACCCTGGACCCCCTCCTTTTTGGACACCTACTGAAACCAATAGAAAGAAGAGGGATGTGTAAAAATCTATTCAGACCACTGAAACTGAAAAACCAAATTTGAACCAGACTAGCGAATGCTTGGTTATCAGTTCTATAGTTTCTTAAAACCTGTGTCTCATCCTGGTTTGGAGGCGGAACTGAACCACTTACTTTTTATAAAAATATTATTTTCCTTTGAGTTGCATTATGTTTATACATTTATTTTTTAATTGTCCCATGATTATAGTGATACGAGTCTGCCCAAACGTCTTCGGGTAATTCCATCCCTACCGTGATTAAATGGAGTCAGATAGAATAAGTTATGTTACTGTACTTAGTAGTTGCATTATGGTCTTCATGTGTCCTTAACTTTAGACTAGTTAAGCACCCCACTATGTGGAAGTGCATGCATTCATGTTTCCTTCCCATGCAAGTCTCCTATTCATATGTTAGTGGGTCAAGTTATTAGAGTTGGTGGTTTATGTCTTTATGAATATATGTACCAATGCATTGAGAAGAATGAAGCAGAAAAGTGTCTCAAGTTTCACCTTTTCCTCTCGGCTTAAAATAGATAGCCTAGTGGCTAGTGACATGGAATCGGTAGTGACCCTCACACATATCTCTTAACTATGGTTAATGCAATTTACCTTCTGCATGTTGCTGTGGGACAGGTCGGTGTGAGCCTGATGCAGAATGAGAATTGCATATGATAGAACAATGGATAAACAGAGGTGAACAATGAAATTGACTAAGCAAAATATCAGTAAACAATCCAAAAGGATCCCAGGGATAATCCATTTCTTTCAACCGAATGGTTGGAGACCCCTCAAAGCACAAGCAGTGAGCTAATCAAACCCTAACAATAGTTTCTGCACACTTCACTCACACCTCTACCTCTTATTTATAGATTCTCAATATTAACTAACTACTAGATATTATTACTAATATACCCCTTTCTAGAATATACTAACAATTCCCTATCAATACTTCCCCCTTATATAAGTCTTGACCTCAAGACTTGTAGTGCTGCAAGTTCCCCTGATGCCCATTCACATGTCTGGTGGTGTAGTTAAATCAGAACCCCAAACGTCCTCTGGTTGACAAAAATTCCCTTGAGCATCGACAAATTCATCATCTCCCAACAACAGAATCCTCAATTGACCCTCAGGTGACTTATGAGCAGGAAATTGATTTCCACATCGAAAACAAAGGCCCTTCTTACGACGTTCCTCATATTCGGACCGAGTTAAAGAACGTAATCCACGATCACGAGGCATGTTTGAAGACGACTCCAGTGGAGTGATCGTTGGCAGAGGAAGACGAGATGAGGGAGCCACAGTCGTATGCATCTTGAGCGATCCCTAGAATCCAAGACATGAGACCCATCCGTCTTGGACCGTCCCAAATAAGGTTTACGATCTAATAAAACTTTAGGAGGCCCAATAGATGAGCGACCCCCTGAAAGCCCACCATCGGTCCATTAGAGGATTGATAACAATAGCGGACGTGAGAGACGGCATCAGCGGATGGACGTAACAGCGCTTCAAGATCCTTCGCCAAATACATAGCATCCAATCTTGATTGAGGACGGTGAAGATGAACCCAACGCTTCACATCATCACGTAAACCAACGATGAAATACCCTAGGGCTTGAGATTCTGATAATTTCGGAACCAAGGAAAGAAGATACTCAAAATCATCGATATAATCTAGGATGGAATTGGACTGCTTAATAGAAGCTAATTGCTCGAATGGATTTTGAATTTCTAGACCCCCAAAACGTTGCAGCAGTTCGATTTGTAGTGCATCCCAAGTCAAAGAAGAATGAACTTGATTGACAATGGTGAACCAATGTTGAGCGACCCCTACCATGCTCAATTGAGCCAACCGTATGCGAAGAGGGGGAGGAGTTATGTTGATGTCAAAATACAACTCTGCTTTCTGAATCCAGCCTTGGGGATCAAACCCATAGAATTCTGGAAGTTTGATCTTCACAGCCCAAGGTAAGATTGAAACACCCTTGTGAGGAGATTGGGCACCACCATCTCCGCCACTCCCTCCTCCAGATTCATAAAAAATACCAGAAGCACCTTCATCATTTGAAATAGATTTCTTACCTTGTTGTTTCATGAAATTCATCATTAGCTTACGAAATTCGCAATTCTCCAATCGATCCATCTCCAAAGTTTTCAATGAGGATTTGATGTCAGCTACATCAGTTTGCACCTGGCGGATCTGTTCTTCGTTCTGCTCCAAACGGCTCTGAACCGATCTGGTTTCAGTAGGCATACTGATCGAAACAGAAGATAAAAAGGATAACAGTATCGAAGGATAGAGAACAACAGAGAAGAAGAAGAGATCACGGTAGAGACTGAGCAGGCAAGGTCGGACCAATGATGCAGAATCAGAATTGCATATGATCGAACAATGGATCAACAGAGGTGAACAATGAAATTGACTAAGCAAAATATCAGTAAACAATCCAAAAGGATCCCAGGGATAATCCCTTTCTCTCAACCGAATGGTTGGAGACCCCTCAAAGCACAAGCAGTGAGCTAATCAAATCCTAACAATAGTTTCTGCACACTTCACTCACACCCTCTACCTCTTATTTATAGATTCTCAATATTAACTAACTACTAGATATTATTACTAATATACCCCTTTCTAGAATATACTAACAATGCCCTATCAGAGCCCTACCTTTTTCTATATTTTCTAATTTGAAATCCCAAGTTTTTATTTGGTTCACAGTAACCAAACCAGGTTTCTGGTTCTGGTTCAGTTAGTCTACTTTAGGCCTAGAGCTTTTGAAAACAACTAATTTAATTGATTTCATAATAAACATAAAACTAATTGTAAGTTTTTTGCAATGTAAAAGAATATAATCACATTTGGATGGAAATGCATGCTTAAGCACTTGCATAAAATGTGTTACATGCTACATAGATCTAGTTAATGCCTTCTGGAACAGTGTTTTCGTTTCATTTTTCTTTCATTTGGCGTCCAGAGTATTTAATTTTGCTTTTGATTTCTTTTTTAATGCATTTCCACTAGAAGTTTTTCAGCTCATTTGTTCTTGATCATTCTTGAGTGGCTAACAAAGCTTTATCGTCACTTGCTCTTGTACAAACCGTAACTATGTTTGGCATATGGTCCTTTTGTTATTCAGATTAGTTTTCTTTGGCATAAGGCGTACATGATGTCCTAGTTCCTCCTATTCGTTTAAGAAAAAGCATTTAAATGACGATTATTACATGGGACCAGATACTGTTATATACTTATATCTATTTATATCTGATTTCTACTCAACATTTAAATCAACTTTTTACCATCACTATTTGTTAGGAATAACTGAGCCCATCAAATCTGGAATAAGAGATTCAAAACTAGGAGTCGGGAAACAGGAGCAAGATGATTTCTTTACTGCCGAAGAAAATATCCAGCGAAAGAAGCTTGACATCGAACTTGAGGAAACTGAAGAAATTGCAAAAAAACGAGAGGTATGCCTTTTAGCTCTAACATAATAGTAACAAATAAATATGTCAAAAAAACGTTAGATAACCTGAGGTTGATATTTTTTCTGAAACGTACATTTAATAGCAGAAGGCAGCATATAGCATATATGTATGTCTTTTGACGGGAAATGCTCCGTCATAAGGAAACATCAAACCTTTCTGGAGATCTTGAGAATTTCGTCCAGTTTTTATTACCTGGTGGCTTCTTCTGCCCCCTTCCTGCACATTATGAAATTCAGGTTATGGCAGATCGAGAGCAGAAAATTCAAACTGAGGTCAAGGAAATACGCAAAGTCTTCTATTGTGAGCTTTGCAATAAGCAGTACAAGTTAGCCGTTGAATTTGAAGGTCACCTTAGCTCGTATGATCACAATCATAGAAAGGTAATTACATTGCTGTTTGTTTTACCCTATTATCTCCTAAAAACCTCTTTCTAATAAGAACTAAAAAAAAGGAGAGATTTTTTGTTTGGTTGTTGACAACCACCTATTATATTTCAAAAGTTAATTAAGACTGCAGGCATTCTGGAAGAGTAATGTCACGAGTCTTCATTTAATCGATTCTAGGTTTTTGGCTCATGCCTCTGTAATTTTTGGCTCATTTAGGCGAGGCCAAAACATCTGAAATACCCTCTCTTTTTAGTTTTGTTTTGTTTTTAGAAGTAAAACTTCATTTCTTAAAACCTGTAAAACCACCTATTATATTTCTAAAGTGAATTTAGACTGCAGACATTCTGGAAGAGTAGCGCCACGAGTCTGCATTTAGTCGATTCTAATTTTTGGCTCATGCTTTCAGCTTTCGCGATTTGTGTGCTAACTTGGATTTGCTTTTACAGCGCTTTAAAGAAATGAGAGAAATGCATGGAACCAGCAGTCGTGATGACCGACAAAAACGTGAACAACTACGTCAAGAGAAGGAGATGGCAAAGTTTGCTCAAATGTATCGGTTCTTTACACTGGTCTCTAGCGTTCTTCATTGATCACCTATTTACACCTACATGATCTCATACTTTCACATGCTCTTGATTTAGGGCTGATGCCCATAAACAACAGCAACAGCAGCAGCAGCAAGAGGACTCCGGAAAAAGTAATTATCCCGTGAAGAATGCTACCGTCCTTGCTGATCAAGATCAGAGAAAGGCGTTAAAGTTTGGATTTTCGTCAAAAGTCGGTGCATCCAAGGTAACTAACAATTCCCAAAAGAATCTTTAGGCGCACATATTCTCTCAATAGGTTGATGTTTACTCTTTAACTACAATAATTTCGAGGAAGAGGGAAAGTAAAACACAAAATGAAGAAACTAAAATCAAAACAGAAATTATATTCGTGGTTCATGTGAATGACCTACATTCACAGTTGCATTTTATTACTTCCATATTAGAGTTACAATGACACGAGAGATGTATATGTGGGAGGAAACCATTAAAAAAGTTATCTTAATGGGCATGCGCCCTCGAACACATGCTTCTTGGTGGCAAATAATTCTCGTGCAACATCACTATCAACAACCTAACAAATAGTTCCTAATCGGGTGTCATGGTTTCACTCATGCTTTAGAGCTATTATCGCTAATTGGGCGTATGAAAAACCCCAAACAACTGCAAGTTGTGAAAATTTAAACCTCAAATCAAGGGTTACAGATCAAGATCGTACTTAGGATTGGTTTTGCCTTTTGAAGTACCAATATCATAAAATCGAGTCAGATTAGAGCTTCCTACCATAATGTGTTAGGTTTTATCAAAGTCAATTGTAATGTGTATGTCCGCTCCCATGATCCTGCAACTGATTCCATATCCAATCCTACAATCTTACGTTGGAGGTGCATACCCTCGCAGCCTCCTAACTATGTAAAAGAATTTTTGTTTTTTCCTTTTTCGTTAATCACATAGCTATGGTGCATAGTTGCATACTGTTGGGAGCAGCGCGACATAGGGTATGCACTATTTTTTTGTATCTAGTTTGATTTGGTTTGGTTTTATTATGTTTAAGTTAGTTTTTTATTGAGGATTATATAGATTTGTATGTTTATAGTATATAAGGAATTAGGATTTATATATTCAATGTATTATTTTAATGTTTAACTTTTTTATCGTAAAAATTTTCAAGTACATAACTACATAACTATAAATAAATGTATCACATAATTATTGATTTCAAATACCTTAAAAATCAAACCATACCCAAAGCTAAAAACCCAAACCAAATCAAACTGGATACAAAAACTAGTGCATACCCTATGTCGAGATTTAAATCCGCTGCTGTACCATACAACTCGAGCTCAAGCTCGAACCAGCTGAGCTTTTAACGAGCTCAAGACAGCTCAAAATCGAGCTTGAAAAAATTTAACCGGCCAAGCTCAATGTTAAATGGCTCGGCTCGAGTTTTTATCGAGCTTTTCGAGCCTTATATATAAAGTCTGTACTATCTAATTATGATCATGTTAATAGCCATGGCTCATACCGGCTACCATCCCTTTAATCTTGGTAAATACGTCACCGTTATGTTTTATCTATTTCATGCAGAATTCAGGCAAGAGTGCTGCAAAGAAGCCAAAAACACCTATTGCGTCAGTTTTTGGTAACGATAGCGACGAAGAGTAGCATTTACCCGAAACAAAGAACATAATCGATCGACTTTGTGTGATTCGGCTGCACGCGATTATTGCAGGAAGTTATAATTTAGTCTATTGCTTGATATGTTTGTAAACTTGTGATGTTTTCGCTTGCCATAGAATTTGTACTCTCATACTACTCGGCTCGACTCGACTTGGCTATGTTAATTGCATCGACTACATAAGATGTATGTGCTTAGATTCTCATGTTAAATACTTGGCTAATATTTTAACATACAATCAACTTTATATTGTATTACAAGACATGTATGTTGTTCTTGTAGAGACCTCTAGCTCGGGATGTGGAACCGAATTGGAACCGGAACTTATTGGAACCGATTAATAGTATTCGGTTCGGTTACCGGTTCTTGTAATCTTTAATTTTCGGTTATCAGTTTTATCTGGCATGGAACCGATAATTTAAAAAGTTTATAACATGCCACACAAGAAAATGATTTAAAAGTTCATAATGTGAAAATTGAGAAGATCATTTGCTGAAACTATATATTTTGCGATGGTAAAACTACAACACTTATATGAAAACATCGTGACGACGCTTCTTTTATTCATTATTCATTTTTTGTTTATAACTTATTATAATAGTGTATATATATATATATATATATATATATATATATATATATATATATATATATATATATATATATATATATATTTTTTTTTTGCAATTTAGGTTCTAATCGATTCCGTACATGAAATGCCTGTATCAGAATCGAAACTGGATTACAATTATTGGTTCGTCTGTTCTTCAATATTCGGTTTCGGTTAAATCGGTCTAGGTCGAGTTAGTCCAGTTCTGAAACCATTTACATCCCTACTTACTAGTCCATTTTCTTTTCCCTAATCTAGATCGTTCGTTTTTTTTTTTTTTAGATATTTGAGGTCTTGTGTAAATAAATAATAAATAGACTCTTAAAATACGAAAATTTTAAATGGGTATTGGTAACTTTGAGATTAAATTTTTATATGTAAATGATTAATGAGAAATATATAGTCAAAGTAACTCATTTCATATGATTTTATTAGAAATCACATGATATTTTTTTGTCATACATAAGTATTTAAATGAGTATATAAATATTACTCTCTAAAAAAAGTTAAATAAATAACTCAACCTTCTATCTTTTGTGTGTGTGCGCGCGCATATGGGGTTGCAATTCAATTGAAAGTTGAATAGAATTCCATTGGAATGCATCAATACACAATGTGTATACATCAACTAATTGAAATCTTCAGCCGTTTTGCGATTATGAGATCTTATGAAATTGGGGTCATATACAGTCAACTTACTTGTTTAGATTAGATGCACTTAACCTTACGATAGTGACAATGTGGCACCTTTACATCTGATGAAGCCTCCGTCGACCCTTGAAATATTTGAAACCTTGGTTTGTTCATCATCGGATTGTTGATTTAGATTTTGGATTCAATCTGTTACCCTTTAGAATGTTGATTTGTTTTTGACCTTTTTTTTAATCTAAAATCAGTTGTTTATGAAAGGGTTTCAGGTTAACGTGATAGCTAGAGAATGGATACGACTATTCCAACAATTAGACATTTCTTTGATATGGCTTCTGTAGCACATGTAGTTCTACGAATATTTGTGGGTCCCTCATCTTTCGCATAAAATCACTATTTTGATAAGATTTAGTCGCTTGGGGTATTTCGAGACAACAAAAAGAGTTGAGTTTTAAATTTTTAGTTACAAAAAAATCCAACTTAAGGATTTTTTACTTAAAAATTTCTTTACACTTTACACTATACGATGGATCTTTTTCTATTTCTCTGTTAGAAAAGAGCTATAACAATAGCTGAAGCTAGAGTAGATATTCCAACCCTGCTAAATTCGATGTGTTGCATGGATTTGTACTAAAGAAAGAGTAGATGGTTTGAACAATTATCACTCATGAAACCAAGAAAATTTTAGACATTTAGAGGAGTTTGATATTGGGTTTTATGCCTGGTTATTATTTTTTTTCTAACTTTGTAAAACTCAAACAACCTTAAAACTAATGTTTGACAAAAATTAATGAAAAGACCCATTTTTATATTTTTGACGGGTGAAACTACAGTTTTTGAAAGGGTTTATTATGAAAAAAAAAAACCAACATGTTTTTACGATTTTTACGTTCTCGTTTCTCAATGTTATTTTTTTTTTCCAGAAAAATCATTAAGTTAAATTTTTTTTAGCTTTGTGAAATTTGACTATTAGAGTCCGGTTATAATTAGTAAACCGGGTTTTTAAAACTTGAAAAACCGGGTTCTGATGTCCAAATTTCACCAAACCAAAAAGAAAAAAAATTTAACTTAAATACTTTTATGGAAAAAAAAACATATATGGACGAAAACACAAAAAACGTGAAAACATGTTAATTTTTTTTTTTCTTAATAAACCCTTCTTGAAAAGCAAGTAGCCACCACTCTTTCATTTTATTAGGGTTTGTTTGTTTAATTTTTAATGGATGCATTAAGAAGCTTGTTTAAAAGGTTAAATCACATCGTCTATTCCACACTAAACAAGCAGGGTTCTTACGACATATCCAATGGAGAAGCTATAAATAGCTTACTTTTTATTGTATTAGTGTCATATCAGCTTTCCATTAACCTATAATTTTAAAAACTCATATTCACAGACCCTCCAATCCAATGGTTTTCAAAAGTGATGTTTGCACGAAAACCCTCAAGTTGGATCCTTTTTGCGGTCAAAACCCCCAACCATTTTGTTGCCTCCAAAAATCCTTAACCCGCTAAAACTCATCGATTGTGAACATTTTAATAATCCAAGCAAGCTTTGTCTTCTTCGGCAAACCTTCTTTCTGACGATTGTTTAAGTAAACACAAATCAGAAGTAAAGATGCACAAACCTTATTATCTCTATCAAAGTAAACACAAATCAAAAGTAAACACAAGGGATGAAATTGAAAGCAAACCCATACGAAGAAGGCACCAAGATCTGGAACTTCCATATGAAGAACACAAAGAACTTGAATCAAAATTGAACTTTCATAAGAAATACCAAAATAAACCCATGAATCAGTCCCAGATGAGAAAATTGAAGAAATGAAAACCAAAAACGAGATTCAAAACTCATTCAAACCCACAATTAAGGAAATCGAAGATGATGAAACCCATCAAAACCTCAAATTAAAGAAGACTAGATAAAACCCATTGAAGAAGAATAGGGAAACCTAGGTCTTCAAATCACAAACCAAATCAATATGAACAAATCTAAACAAACCTACAATTGAAAACATATATCTTGAGATTCAAAACTCATTCAAACCCATAAATCGGAGGGAACACGAAGATGAACGAAACTTATGTGTCGAACCCATCTGTGATGAAGAACACTTGAACGAAAACATTCTGTGATGAAGAACCTATCAGTAGTGGTATGCACGGTTCGGTTCGGTTCGTTAGTAGTTAAAATGTGAACCGTGTTTTCGGATTCGGTGCTTAAAAGATTATATAAATTTATAGAAATATATCTTTTTTTAACACGAATTCTTTTTAAGCACAAAGTCATTATAAACTATTTGATTATAAATTTTAAAAATTAACAAAACAAAAAATATAAAAAAATCATGAAATTCTAATCTATCTATACTATTAAAAGAGTAACTAAATGCCACATGGCAAGCTCTCATTTAATTTGCCACGTGTCGCTCTCTCCTTTTGCCACGTCATTTACTGATTTTATTTTTAAATTTTAAAGCAAATCAAATCTATGTAAATCTAATGTGGATTAATTTAATAACTAACTATCTCAAATTAAGCAAATTTTATTATTCATATAATTATTATATTATACATATATATATAAATATCAATTTCTAAAGTTAACCCATGTAATACATGGGTAATAACCTAGTATTTAATGTATTAGAATGACTAAATGAAATTATAAATAGAAGCTACTAACTTGTATATATATAATCGGTTCGTTCTGTTACCCACGGTTTTCTAAAAATGAAAACCTAAACAGCCCCATGATGCTTCGTTTTTGGTTTTGGATGAAACAGTTTAAGTAGTTCGACTCAGTTTTTCGGTTTTGTTTGAACATCCCTACCCATGAGAGGTTTGGTGGTCAGAAGCCACGTTGGAGGTTTTGTGGTCGAAGGATGAAACACGAAAGGAGAGACAGATAGTTAAATTTACATTTACACTTGTTTTATATTATCTTTTTAAATTTTCTCATAATTATTCTAAATTTTTTTATTTAAATTCATAATTTGTTTTGCCACATATTTGTGATTTGTCACGTGGATGTCGTGTCTCTGTCACGTCAGCATATTTAATGTAACTTTAACTATATTGATGAAATCATGAAATTTTATATAGTAATTGATAAAATTTAAACTAGACTGCTATAAGCCTATAATCATGAATTCTAACAAGTAGATTGCTATTTATTGCAATTAACCCTTTTCAAAATGGTCTAAAACTTAAGGGTGCGTTTAGTTTCCGAAAATTTTTAAAATTTCCATCAAACTTTTCAACAACAATGAAAACTTGTTTACTTAACAACAATTTCATAAATTTTCATTTCACTTTTTAAAATATCACTTTTCATATTCTCTCTCTTACTTTTCTACTAACTACCCTATTTCTTTATAATACTCTCTTTCTCTCTCTTACTTTTTCATCCAAAACCTATTTTTTTTATTTTATAATCACTCATCTTATTTTTCTTAAAACTAAAACTTAATCATCTAAACAAGTTTTCACTTTTCATAGAAACCCTTGTTTTTTTCTAAAAACTATAACTTGAAAACTGAAATTGAAAAATGCCAAGTTTTCGTTAACTAATAGCACCCTAAGGTTGTGTTTAGTGGAAATTTCCATTTTCCTTTTCAAAAAAATAAAACTTGTTTACTTGACAATTTCATAAATTTTCATTTCACTTTTTAAAATACTATTTTTCATACTTTCTCTCTTATATATTTTTTTACCTACCCTATATTTCTTTACAATACTATTCTTCTCTCTCTTACTTTTCTATCATATATCCTATTTTTCTTATTTTATAATCACCTATATTATTTTTCTTAAACTAAAACTTCATCATCTAAATTCTAAACAAGTTTTCATTTCTACAGAAACCGTTGTTTTTTTTAAACTATAAATTGAAAAATGACTAGTTTTCGTTAACTAAACGCAACCCTAATTACTAAAACAAAGATCATTTTAAACCATAATTACCAATTATGAGCAAGTGTGATTACCAAATCAGACCAAAAAATTATAATTACTAAAATAACCTAATGACAAAAGTACATAGCTATCTGATGAGATCTTGCCAATTTTATATAGCAAGATCATCATCTTCATATTAGTATCTATATCTGATCCACCTTTCTTAGAATTGATATATAAGGCCCAATGCATCAAATTTTACAGAAAAACATGTAAAAAAGGGGGAACTTGTAATCTCAATCTATAGATTTGAAATAATAAAATTTATCAGAGAGCAAGAATTTGACATACAGGACAAATCTCTCAACAAAAAATGGAAACAAATATAGAACACACATGAAATGGACTTCAACCTTACCAAAAAACACATATCCGAAAACCAAATATACAAGTTGACTCTACATATTTGACAATCGCCACAAATCCGATGATTCAGGACCCGTTATTCGATGATAATCGAATATCAAACTCAAGAACCAATCAAGTTCATGTAGGGAAATTATCGATGAGTTTGATTACCTGTGGAAGATATGAACTTGCAGTTCATGCAACCGACTCTATTAACGGTTCTTTGGATTCTTGCTTTGACTTATCGTTGTAGTATGAGTACAAAACCAACTGTGCAATTCCCAAAATGGTTCCTATACCATTTGGAACCTAAAATTCAAATAAAAAATAAAGATGTCAGTTTGATCAAGATAAATGAAATGCCATTCTTTGCTAATAGACATAGAAAGAATGCCGATTAATAACAACCAGAAACAGAATTAGAATTTTGCTTGGTGTAAAAAGCTTACATAAATGAAAGGATCGAAATTGAATAATCCATACAACAAAAAGGATGTGCTCATCAAGAAAGTCGAGAGGGACAGGTAAAATGGCATGAATTCAACACTCCTCGTCTGGATCACGATATTCTACAAAACAAGAGATCGATTAGAATCACAAAATCTAACCAATAGATATAACTAGCTTGATTAATTCATTAATCTCGGTAACTTAAGCTATATAAATGAGATATCAGCTCATCACACAAATTCCTAGAGGAAACTACATACCATTACAGACAACGGGGAAGCAAACATTGATATGAGGGTAGCACAACTCAAAAACCCAATAATTAAATGTCGAAGTTCAAGGTCTGTGATAAGCATACTTCCAATTGCGATAGCTGCAAATAGGCCAAAAACTGCCAGAAGTAATGCAGACATCTTGAACTGCAAAGATGAGCACACCTTTATCATTTTAAAGATTTCGATAAATATCTAAAAACCATGTACCGTATGCAAGAAAATATAAGATCCTAACCTTTTTGGGTTTCTCAGCATTTGTTATATAGATAATAATGTATGATAATTGGAAAACTGCTCCAACAGAATTGACTGTTGTAACCAACAAATTATCGGAAGATATGAACGGGCAGCCATACCATGCACAGATTAAGCAGTTCAAGAGGGCATATATGTATGGTATTCCTGAGAACTGTTCCGTTGATTGGTTTCTGATAATTCTTCGAAAAGTAGGTCTGAAAGTAGAGAAATATAATGAACCCTCAGCCGATATATTCTTGAATGTTTGGTATCAAAAATGTATTTCAATAAGAATTCGTCCAAAAAAAACACATTTCGAAGGGAAATTATTGATACTTACATGGGTGACACAAAGAGCCCAAAAGCAAAAATGTTCCCTGCAAAAGTTTTCAAAGAATTTGCATCATCAAAAAAGATATTTGGACCAAAGCTGGATGCTTTTCAAAATGAGGTGAACATTGAAAACCCAGAATATCTGCAACTTTTCCAGAGATTTGGTCCATTTGGATATCATATTCTTTAACATATTAAAGGAGAAATTTTTTTCCCTCACTTTTCTCATTTTGTTAACAAATCACACAAATGATCGATTTCTTTTTCGTCTTGGAGCTTGAACAATGGTGCCATTGTTTGGCTTCATTGAGTTTCAGATTTGTATATCAAATCAAATCTTCTAAAACTTAGTTCTCTCAGATCCAACTACATATCCAGTCCTAATCCATGTAACTGTAATTAAGCAATCGAAAGTTCTTAAACCCTAATTCATTACACATCTCAACAAAAATCAACCCTAATAGCTAAATTCTAATCAAACATGGTTCCAAATTCCAACAATATCCTTCCATTTCTTTCAATCCATTTTGTCCTTATCGTTAAGTTCTTAAAATAGTACAATGAATTGCGAACACGAGGAATTAAATGCAACTAACTTTTTAATGATATACGATTACGCAAATACGACCAATCCATTCGTCACTTCGTGAAGCACACATAACTACTTACGTAACGAATATCAACAAAATCAGAAAACAAACCACATTACACACAAATCCCTACGAATATTTCACACAAAACTGACGCAAATGACAAAACTAAAACTTTGTTTCATCTACTAACTCTACATCATCGAAAATACGATCATTCACAAACACAAATACGGTGTGACGGAATCACGGAAACAAAAAGAAACATACCAGCTACTCCAGCAGCCTGCTTTAGAGCCTCGAATGTTTGAGGCGAAACGGAAACTGCCATTGATGGATAGATTCAACTTTTGCTTCTCAGTTTTCCTCCCTAAATTTCAAG
The DNA here is from genome assembly GCA_020465985.1 of Centrapalus pauciflorus. Lineage (NCBI taxonomy): Eukaryota > Viridiplantae > Streptophyta > Magnoliopsida > Asterales > Asteraceae > Centrapalus > Centrapalus pauciflorus. The sequence continues at coordinate 22,706 of JAANYP010001681.1, forward strand.
TCGCTGAATCATTACCTGCGTAAAATTCCTTCGATGATCTTCGTGGTTACTGCTAAACATCCATTTTTTGAGGAAAAAAATCCGTTGATTGCTACAGAAAACAACTGAAAATCAAGCGTGAAATTGGTAGAAGATTCGAACGAACCTGAAGTATATCTCTCGTAGTTCTGCAAGCCTGGAGTCAACTTGAAATCCAGCTGTTTGTGGTTTTGGATTTTATAAGTGGGGTACGATTCATAGAATTGATAAGTTACATTTTATGCCCTTTCACTTTTTAAATACAACATTTCGACCCTTAATTTTTTTAAATGTATATATAAACGGTTGTTTTTAAGTTTCATTTGAATGTTTATTATAAAAAATAAACATGTTTTTTTTTTTTTTTTAACTTTTTTGTATTTTATTTTTTCTTAATTTTTATCAAAAAATCATCAAGTTATGGTTTCAGAAATTTACGTATTAAAATCCTATTATAATAGGTAAATCGTGTTTCAAAAAAAAACTGAAAAACTGGTATCTAATAGGTAATTTCCAAAAAAAAAATAAGGATATTGGGAAAGATTACAGGAAAGGATAAACCGTAAAAGGGTAAAAAAAAACATGTTTGTTTTTTTTAATATATTTTTTATTTAGCTAGTATCCGGATAGATTGTTACATAAATTGTATTCAGACCTCAAATTACATACATGAGGAGTTTTAATATTATCTTTATTAAAAAGGTAGACGTTGATCAAGAACGATTTTTAGGGTGGGGTAGTGTCGCCTACCCCACTACCCTGTAATCTATCTACCTCGATGAAATTCGTCCCACAATACCACCCTAGCATTGGAAGATGGAGTTGTGTGTGTTTAATTGGTTTTTAGGATGAAAAGATTTAGTGGGATAAATGATCACTACCAAGTAGGCTTGGCAAAAAAAAAAAAAAAAACCCTGTCTCCAATAAGGAACCAGAAACTTGACCTAAAATTTATCGGGGAATCCTTGAACCCGAGTTAACAAATATGGGAATGGAAAATACTATAATCCCCGACCCTGATTCCATTTAATATTATGATATAAATTATCATGTTTATTTAATTTTATAATGTAAATTATTCAATATAATTTATATAATTATTAATTACCTATATATAAATGTTATATTGTTAAATTATCTTATATTATTTTTATAAATTCTTTACATTATATTTTATTTAGCTTATTTCAAATTACTAGTTATCTACGTATTTAAGTATATAACTCAAGAATATTTAGATGATTGTTTTAAATTTTATACACATATGTTTTTTTAATTAAACGATAATTTGTAATTTAAACTTATTAACTGTTTAAAAATATTATAAAGCTTGATTTTCCTATGGAGATTCCCAATAGTCGATGAGGCCTGAAATGAAGACGAGAATTCATTATCTGACGGGCATGAAAAATGAAATCTTTGATCTTTCTCATCTTGTTGGCGTCCCTACTACCAATGTTTCGTTTGGAGAGAAAGAAGGGTTGTTAAAATGTGATGCTGACATAACTAGTGAGAGGAAGGAATGATCATTTCTCTACCTTCGTGTAATAAGGAAGTAATCAAAGTTTTGATAGAAAAAACCATAAAACGTTTAAAATTTTAAGGGTTGATTTTAGTTTTCCATAAAAATTGATTATTCTCCTTTGTATGTGTGCTTACCCAAATTCTAAATTGAATGTTACATTAATTAAAAGGATATTTCATTAATTGATATAAATTTAAAATATATTATATTTTCTTATCATTTGTCCTATTATATATAGGTGATATATGCAATTATTACATTTATCATAAATTTTATTCTTCTTATCCAAAATATATCATTGTAAAGATTTTGTTGAGACATTTGATATTAGCGTAATGTTGAATGTGTTATCTTATGTATTTTCTATATTTATTTAATATATATCTAACTAGTTTATTACCCGCTTATTACGCGGATGTTTTAATATATATTTATTTATATTAAATACATACAAACTAAAAATTAAAGCATAAAAATATTACTTTTATTATAAAAAAACAATAATTATATTATTATTATTTGACATAAACTATAATTTTTCTAGACTTCTAAATACATATGAATGATATTAAGTTTTTTAATCATTTTTAAACTTTCTATTATATTGTAGTTATCAATTATTGAAATACGAATATTTGATTCAAATTGATTTTAAATCTTATTATGTAAATTTAGAAAGATATGATTTAGATCTTACTTTTTTTTCAAGAATATGATTTGTCATGTGTAAATTGCTGAGTGATGACATGTGTCATCACGATAAATAAGTTTATTTATTATTATTTTTAAATTTTAAATTATAATTAGTATTAAAAAAAATGTAACATGTAATTTAAAATTTTAAAATAAAAAAATTGTTTTAAAAATCAATTACATAAATCTCTATTTAGGTAAATTAGAGGTTAAAGTAGGAAACATTTAAAATCATTAAATTATATTAGTAATCTTTTAATTTCTTTAAAAATCAATTACATATATTAATTGAAAAAGCTATATTAGGCAAAATGAGCAGAAAAAACAAAAATTAGAAGAGCTGAAGGAGTGACACGTGTCACAAATTATTTTGCTTTGTTAATAAATATAGATTAGTTATTTTAATTTACTTAAAATGTATAAATTCTACACTTAATTATAACTTTTTTTCTTATTTAACAAAAAAGGAAAAACAATATGATAGGACATCTACCATAAGTATTTCATTTTAACTTCTAAAATTCTTAAATATTGCAATTTAAATTTTAGACCGACCTTGTATATCAGAAGGGAAAAAAAGATTTTGATTCGTATTTATTGACTTCACATAATTCTATCAACTCAATTGAGTAATCATTATCAAATCAAACTAATAGAATATATAAAAGCAAGCTTGAATAACGGTTGGTTTTTCACTTTCATTTGCATGGTTTCAACCGCTTATCTCTGCTAGCTAAGTAGTTTTAGTTACATGAGCATGTCAATCACGTAAACTTTTTTTTTTTTTTTTTTACAAATCAATACCAACATTAGTGTAAATGAGATGGTCATCCCAATGATGCTCGGTGTTGCCACATATGTTCCACCCCGACGTGAGCACCGCCTCTCGATCTACTCGGCTACCCAGTAGCGGCGGCTTCCCTCCCCTCCCCGCTCGGCTTCTTCCTTCTCTCCCTACCTTCCTCTCTGTCTCTCTCTAAAGTGTTTGTGTGTGTGTGTGTGTGTATAGAGAGAGAAACAAAAATTGGATCAAATGCTAACTAACCCTAAAATAAATAAAGCCTGTAAGAATTAATAAGAAGTCGTCACATAAGCGTGCTTCATTTTATATCTTCAAGGACATTATACACATTGTTTACATAAGCCTATAAGAATTATTTTGTTAAACCAACCGGTCAACAAAATTTTCTAAAAACTAGTTGCATTTTTTATAAATTATGCCCAATTAACAGAGAGTTTAATATTATTTTTTAAGTTCATCCTTTTATTCTTTTAATTTGTTAATACTTAGTTTGTTATGTCGCTTTACACGTATAGCCAACGACTAATGTAAATAATCTAATACCATGATTCACGATATTTCTTGCATGTGAACTTGCATACCTAAAATATCCATCATTGTGAACGATACATTATGCGTTTGTCGTATCTTTTATTTGATCGGTCATCCTCGATCAATGTGAACCATGATTCACACATTTTTAATGACAAATCTCACTATGAACCAAGCATGAAGCAACAATGCTCACTATGAACCATTATACTCTGTGAATCATGGTTCATAGTCTTCATAATTAACAACAACCCACTTACAACAAACATGTCTATACAACAACTAACATTGTGAGCATTGATTTACATGCATCATCACAGTAAAGTAATAATCAAGTTTCAAACTCATAGTTGGTAATTTTCATACATCAATCCAACCTTGAATCATGGTGCAAATGTACAAAAATCGGCAATATAAAACTTACGATTCATTTCAATAACATGAACATACTCAATACATAATTTACGCTTCAATTTTTCTTACTCATGGTTCATATACATAATTATGAACATAGTCAAAATAAAAATTACATCCATAATAGTTGTTAACAATACCAAACATCTATTTGTTCTTTGATACACTCATGTTTATATATCTTCCGTGATCACATTCCCCAATCGTGTTCATCTAAAAACTATAGCTTCTTCTTAGTGATCCTGTGCACATGAGGTGCTTTTAATATAACAAATGGCTATTTAATTAGTTTTTAAGATTTAATTGTACATAATCGGTTGATGTATAACCTGCATTTGAAGGAACTTGACGTGAATAAATTGTTGTAGAGCCTTAGTCGGTATTCCTAGGTTGGCAGATTATGGATCACTGAAATGGCTTTAATTCATCATTAATCGAGTTTTCCTAGTTGTTTATCACACTAAAATTTGTCGATGAAAGTCCCCCGTGCATTCGGTTTTCATCTAATATGATATGTGTTCGTGAATAGTTGGGATGAATAAAAATATCCCATCAATCATGCTCTTTCCTAAATTTAATTTCAAATCCTGCTGAATATTGTGGAAATATGTGATATCAATGACTAATGCACTTGTTGGCATACTACACCGTGTACAATGTTTTAATTACAATTGTGCCATGATTTTATTGGTTGATTTACAAAATCGAATGATTCTATTAGTTCTTACTGTCTTTATTATAACCACAGTTCTCACGTTATCCTCACACTCACACACACAGACATATGTTATTGAACAGATAGAAGAGTATTTTCAATTAAGAAAGTTGGAATGATTGGAGAAGAAAAATTGATGTGGCCAGAAAGATGGTTTTTCATAATGGTGGATACTCCCACGACTCTTAGGGGTGTTTGGATTTGCTTTTGAAAAAGTGTTTCAACGTTTTGGATACTAATAATCAGATAATAGTTGCAACAAAAATTACTGTCGAAAATTTAGTGTTTGGTTTAGATTCTGTTGTTTGCTATCACAATTATCAAATAATCAGTTTTTAAAGTGTTTGGATTTGCATTTTAACTTGTAAAATGATCAAATAATCACTTATTAAACAAATAAGCCACATTTTTTAACTTATGAAAAAATGTGGCAGGATTAAGTCTAAACGCAAATAGTCACTTATTAATAAATGTAATCCAAACATTTTAAACCAATTATTTATGTTGTTGTAACGTAATAATCTACATCATAATGCAATCCAAATACTTTAAACCAATTGTGTAATTTTATTAATACTTTAACTTAGATAATATACATATTTGTACAAATTTAGTAACCAATCTTTTAAACTAATTGAGTTTAATAGTTGAACAACTTGATAACACTGATCAATCAAAAATGATATATATTTTAGGGATATTTGTGCAAAAAACACTCAAGTTGAATTATTTTGTGATTAAAAACCCCAATCATTTTTCATTACACAAAAAAGCTCCAACCGGCAAAATCTCACAGAATTGTGATATTACCGAAAGTCATAGGCCACCGTCGACAAGTCATAAGCGACCACCATAATTTTTTCAAAAAAGTAAATTCCAACAAAAAAAAACACAGATGTGAACAAATAAATCAATAAGAAATGTGAATTTGAATCATAAAGCAGAGACAAGTGAGTTTGCTGGAAAGAATGTTCGTCAGAGACGAATGGTTGGTCAGTAGATTGCAACCAGATTTTTAGGTTGCCAGTCATTTTTTTGAAAAAAAAAATCTACTTTTGATAACTTTTAGTCAGTATGAGGTCTTTTTTATAATGAAAAATGATTTGAGATTTTAATCATGAAAGTCGTTTAACTTTAAGGTTTTTTTTTTTGCACCAATATCCTTTATTTCATTTCACTAGTCTAATCTGATTGCTCCGACATTACTTTTCAATCACATTTTGAATGTGGAAAAAAGAAGTTATTAATGGTAGACATAGTGATTTTATTGTGGTTTGACCAAATGAACATAACAATGAAGTAGTTTTTTTTTTAACGGTAAAAAGGTTAACTAGAAGAGGGCTTCGACATTGCCATCAGCCCGACTAGAAAACCCAAAAGAGAATATATTAGCAATGAAGTAGTGATGTGAGAATTGAGATCGATCAAAAATTAATGTGATGATAGATGAAAAAATTAATGTGATGATAGATGAAGCATTATTAATTTCTTTTCTAATTTATTTTTCTTTTTTTAAATGTGAGAATAAGTTGAAAACACTATAGTGGTATACTATATTTGGACCAAAAAAAATATTTCTCTAAAATATAATTTAAAAAAAAAAACGTTACGATGATATCCTAATAAAAATAAATATTTTCTTCTTTTCTCTCTTATTAAAAAAATAAAAAATTATTCTCTCATTTGTGATCCTTCCTATTCAAAAAATAATATAAAACAAAATTATAGTAGCATTGCTTTTTTTTTTTTCTTTTCTAATCTCTTATCTCAATTTCCAATTGTTTCTCTTTTTTAAACTAGTTTATTTACATGTATATTATGTGAATATTTTTAATTACTGCTTATATAAGATATAATAAACTAAAAATTTAAGATATAAATATTATATTGTTCATATAAAATTATTGTTTGTAATAAACTTTTATTATATTATTATTAATAAGTTATTATAGATTTGATTTGACTTGAATTTAAAAATAAATTATATTAGATTTGAATAGATATAATTTAAATATTATTTGTTATTTTTAAAAACTATAAATACCATGGATCAATTCATAGTGATAACACATTACTTCACGAGAAATGATACACTTACTCTTTTATTAGTATTTATTTATTATTTATTATTTATTTATCATAGATATAGACTATCAATAGATATATTATAGATTAGAGAACATAACATTAGTAAAGCTATCTCAAAGGGTTAAATATGTGATTATTAAATAGATGAAGGACACACTATGACATTTAACCATAGTTTAGGCATGATCATGCAATTTGTACCTAATAAAATGAGTAAAAAACAAAATTAAAAACATTTTTTTATTAAAAGTTATATATTATTATATTCTCATGTCTATCTACCCATCTTTAGACTTTTAGTCGTATAAATAAAGTTATAAACACCTATACGCAATAAGAAAAATTTTAAATTAAATTTTGTGTTCTTAAATAAATTGGATAATAATAAGTCTTTCAAAATGATTTTTCTTTATATGACTAAGACATCTCTCGTTAAATTATAATTTATTTTTATTATAGGTTTGTATATAATTACCAATAAAAAAACACGTAAAAAGAGATTAAAATGCATTTAACGAGATATATATATATATATATTAAAACTACATTATACATTTAACTAAAAAAAAATATAACTATTGTTAATCAAATAATATTTAGCAAAAAAGTCCCTATAAAATAAAAAAATTTGGATTTCGGTTTTTCAGATAATCCGAAAACCTAAAAATATACAAAGTCTGTATCTGAATCTAAAATTTCGGATTATCCGAATTTTGGATATCCGAAATTCAGATTATCCGGAATTTCGAATCGGGTTTTCGGATAGAACTTTCGGATTCAGATATCTTTTAACACTACTAACAATGAGTATAAAAAAGAAATATATTAGATGTAAATAAAAGGACCCATAAAGAAAATGTACATTTATGATCAAAGGTGTTGAGTCGATCATAAAATTTATAACAAACTGAAGTTTTCATTGAGTGCATAGTCAAATCTGAATCCACACTATTAGGTTTCTATTTTTAGAATGGAATATTTATAGAATATCGATCATAAATAGGATTAAACATTATTTCATTGCATTCTTTAAAAAGAAACGAGTTCAATGACTTAAAATTTATATTAATAAAACTAGAAATCTTATTTAGATGATATTGTTAGATAAAACAGACTAAAATAGTTACGGTCTAATGTAAATGACCTAACATAATTATATAAATGAGTTTAGGGCCCATTAAGATTTGTAAGGTTCTCATTGTACGTACTCTCATGGTTTTCATTATTCTACATGGTTGGTATCAGAGTTTTACGGTTCTTATCTTCACTTCTCCTTCGCATCCCTTCCGTTCCGTCGTCGGCGTATCACCTCTATATATGTCGCCACCGCCTTTCATTCCCTATCGTCGCCTTTGAGTGAGAGTTGTTTTTTTTTCTTCCTCCTCTCGCCTTGCATTGTGGACGCATGTATAATCAATCTAGCTAGATTAGTTTTTGTTTCTTTTTTTCCAAGTCAGTCGTCGTCACGCTAGCTACCTCATCTCTGGTTGTTGCTATCGTAGTCCTGCCGCCGCAGTTGTAATATCATATCATCACAATTGTAACTCTTTTCGTCGTCATCGAGTGGCGCTTGCTCCTACAACTTTTTTTTCTTGCCGCATTTGTTACAAATATGTTGTCGTCATTAGCCGCCACGCTTTATTATTTATTTTCATTATTTTATATGTATTACAAACCATCTGTTTCTCCTATGTCGGCACATTTATTGTATGTTACTACAGTTCACGCATTTGATTTTCTCTTGTTTGAACTGTGAAAAAGTATTAGATAAAACATATATAGTATTAGGGTTTAATGTAGATGACCTAGTATAATTGTATAAATGAGCTTGTAGGAATAATATGCTCGATACCAATAATAAGAAATATGAAATAATTCTGAAAATAAATTTCAATACAGAATTGGAAATTACGATATTGAAATAATAATAATGAAAGTAAATTATCATACTTGAAATAAAACGAGACTAATTATATAATTCACTTTCATAGGAATAATATGATCGTGTTAAACATAATTCTCTTAAAGTATATTCAAGTTTGTTTCCCAAGGTATAACATCATATAGAAGCTAGGAAGGAAAACAAAAATGTTTTTTCAGTTTAATTGAAATAAACGATTTAAACTTACTGTCATACGAGCCAGGACATCCAGAGCTACATTCGCGTACATATCACAAGTTCATTGGTTTTCTATTGTCGAGCTCATGATTTGCAACATCTATGCATGCAGACGGGCTTGAAGTAAAATCTATAAACAAATTAACATGTTTGTAAAGAACACAAATCAATACAGTAATAATTATATAATTCACTTTCATATATAATTATTTTTTGTCTAAACCCATGAAAACATATTTTTTTCAATCAATTTTCTACCAAACTTATAACGAAAATTTTCAATTTTAGTTTTTGATTAGTCTGATTTTCTTGAAAACTAATTTTAAAATAAAAACATGTTTAGTAAAAGGTTTGTTTTAGTTATTTTTATTTTCATATCTCTCTTGTATTTATATTTGGTCTAAATGTTGGAAAACAAAATCAAAAAACTTCAAATTAGAGTTTTCAATGCATAGTTAGACTAATGAGAACCGAAAATTATTAGAAAACTAAAAAACTATTTACAAAAACTTTGATCCGGACATATTTTCTAAAAACTCTTGTTCTCATTAAAATTTTTTGTAGAAATACAATGCATAGTTAGAATAATGAGAACTGAAAATTATTAGAAAACTAAAAAGGTATTACAAAAACTCTGATGCAAACATATTTTCTAAAAACTCTTGTTCTCATTAAAAATTTTTTTGTAGAAAACCCTTAAACTAAACTCACCTTAACGTTTCCTTTGTATTATTTATAAATATTTATTATTATAATACATTATAACCTACAAGGTTTTTGTTATTCTCAGATATCAAGTCTCAAATATTAAATTGTCTCTATAAAAGTTATTTTACACATTTCTTTTATGCTTAAAAAAGTCTTCAAAAATAACATAGGTGATTCATGATATATGTAATCATGTTTCATTTTTGTTTGTTTCTATAATCTTATTTAGGGATTGAGCTTGGGACTAGTATCATATCGATCTGTCCTGACTCTTGTTTTCTTGACTCCTGAATTGAACGAAAATACGAGACCGAGTACCGTACCAAGTTGTGATATTCGGGATTGGTACTCCTTCTGTATTCGGTATCAAGTAGTCTTTTTTAGTATCATTGCTTGATATACATCATATAATACATGATGTACAAGACCAAAAAATTTGGTGACACTTTTTAGACCAATTAGTGATGATTTTATAGTGTAGCAAATGATGAATATTAAAAGTAACTTCTTCAAGCTCCGCCCCTTATTGAAAAAAAAAGCGCTAACGCGCCTTTACTTTTTTTTTTATTATATAATACCTTCTTTCTACTTCTTTCTCAAAGCGTGCGATGCGATTTCGCATTGAAGACTCCAAGCTCCCATTTTTGACCGTAGAGGAGGTCCCTGCTTCATCGCGCGCCGCTACCGAAGAACGAGCCGATGTGCCCTCCATTTCCCCAAAAAGAAGTTAGCAACGATTTAATACTAAATAACGATAGTTTCATAATTGTTGAATAATTGCTTGTCAAAAGTTATGAATGAGAAATCTGAGTTTAAAATCGGTAATGATATTGATTAAATAAGGAATTTAAAAAGCACGACCATTCATATTCCAAATTCGGTACCAAAATTTCTCAAATTAAACTAGTTCTGACTCCCGTTTCCTAACTCCCAATTTAAGTCACACACAACACCTGGTACCGTACCATCTTTGGCTAATCGGTGCTGGTACCGAAACAGGTACGAACCGAAACCAGTCGGGAAAAACAAGATTTTTGCTCGTTCCTAGTCTTATTTATCATTTCAAACTAGTTTATAACCCACGTATTACGTGGATATTTTTATATAAATTTATTTATATAAAATGTATATGAGTAAAAATAAAAACATACAAAAATAATAATTGTGTTTATTTTTTATTATTTACAGATTAAAAAATAGAGTATATTTATCTTTTTTTAAAATATTAAATTGTATTTATCTTTTATTTTTTATAAGTTGTAATTATTTTTTTGGTGAACGTAGAGGTGACATGTGACATTTGATATTTTCCTTTATTATACATAATAATAATAATTTCCACAACTAATTCAAATTATTACATTTGGATCTAATTATGATTATTATGGATAATAATGATAGATATTTATTTTAGGTAAACATTAATTTTAAATGTTACAAAATCTAATTTATTACTAATTAATTAATGAAAAAAATAAAGTCAAAATTTAATGCAATTAAGTTAAGGTGTTAAATTTGGAAAAAGAGGTGGAAAAATAAAATTTTCTTGTATTATAGAAGTGACATGTGACATGAATTGTTTTGTTTTATTATAATATATAGGTTAATCAACCCATGTATTACATGGGTTGATTTTGAAAATACATATTTTTTTATATTTAAATAATTATATATAAAATTTATATATAATTTAAATAAAAAATTGAAAGCTAGTTAAATTAAAGATAAAAAAATACTTAGTTGTTTGATATTAATTAAAAAATATTATTATATTGTATTATTAAAAACAGATAATATGTGTTTGCAAAAAATGTTTCTTTTAACTTTTATTAACTTCAAATATGAAATATCAATGTAAGAAACAAAAAACTTCAATTATGTGAATGTGTATATATTTTGAAAATGATAAAATATAAAAATGGAATATTTGAAAATCAACAATCAAAATTTATCATATTCACAATTGAAGTTTTATCAATTATTTTTTAAATCTTGTTAGCAAAATAATAAACAAAAATGTTTAACTTTATTTACTACACTTCTACGTTTAAATTCAAATTTTTACATTTGAATTTAACTATGATCATTAAGGATAATAATGACACATATTTATTTTAGGTAAATATTAATTCATTAATGAAAAAAGTAAAATCAAAATTTAATGTAATTAAGGTAATGTAGTAAATTTGGAAAATGAATTAAAATAATGGCATAGGTATAATTATTGATTTTAATTAAGGGTATAAGAGACATTTCATAAATAATTATGAGTTGTCATTAATCTAAACCATTGATTTCTTTTCATCCAATGGTCCAGAAACTCCAAGTGATTTTCTTATTATATATAGTACAGATACAAAATTAATTATTTGTTTGACTTTACATTTATCTGAACTTGATTTTTTAATTTTTGAAATTAATTACCAATTTACCAAAATGCTCTCCGTGAATCTAACACGTGCGTTATATATTTATAGAGTAGTAGTTGTCAATAGCTTATTAAATATTATCTTTTTTTTCGTCGTTACTAAAAATATCGGACCCACAAAATGATTGTGTTTTAACAAAGAGCGCAAAACATGTGTTTTGCACTTTGGCCACATAAATTATAAAAATAAATGTACTAAAAATGGCAAATAACACATAAATTAGGGTTTCTTTTTTATTGATATTTAGAAATAATTTTATAAATTTAATATAAACAAAATGATGATAAATTTTGTAATTGATTCATAAATCAATAATATACAATATTTTCATTTGTGGTACCCATTTTTTTTCCGGTATGTGAATCACTAACTATAGAAAGAAAAGGCAACAACTCTGGTATCTACTTTGTTCTAATTTTTATCATTTATGCAACCTAAATGACACAAATTGATAACGTCTTGTAATTTTATTTATGTTATTTGCATAAATGAAAATTTGCTTTTGAAATCGATAAAAACTAATTTTTTTTAGATGTTTGATGTTTCTACAAAGATTATTACATCGTTTTCTATACATCCGTCGCACTTATAAAATGGTTTTAGTTTTAGTCACTCTTTTAAAAAGGGTTTATTAAGGGAAAAAAACCAACATTTTTTTTACAGTTTTTTCGTTTTTGTCACTTCATGTTATTTTTTTCTAGAAAAAGTCTTTAAGTTAAATTTTTTCTGATTTTGTGAAATTTGACTATTAGATTCCGGTTATAATTGGTAAACAGATTTTTTAAAAAGTGAAAAACCGAGTTCTAATAATAAGTTTCACTAAACCATAAGGAAAAAATTAACTTGAGGACTTTTTTGGGAAAAAAAAAAAAACATGAAGGAACGAAAATGTATCAAAAGTGAAAACATATTGGTTTTTTTTCATAATAAACCCTTAAAAATGATTGTTAGACATCTAAAAATGTTTTTTAAAGTTGTGATAGTAGTTTTTCACTGAAATTATCAAAAATATTATGTTATCATAATATGTTCAAGGCCCAATATGTCATAATGTAATGGCCCAGTCCACTCAACGGCCCATTCGGTCAATTTGTATTTAGAGATTGTTTGAATATTAAAACTTAAAAGGAATCATTAAAAGGTTTATTTAAAGGAATCATTAAAAGGTTTTTTTTTTGTTAGTGGTATTTAACCCATTTGGTAAAAGTGATTAGATGTAAATATGAGACTGTAAGTTCGATTCCTGCTGAAGGCAAGTTTGGATAGATTTATATGGTAAAAGTAAGTTTTGAAGTCCCCTTTTGTAGCAAGGATAATGATTCATTTTTATTAACTGGTTAAACTAATGGTAAAGTTGTTACGGTTAAATTAATCGGACTCATAGTAAATACTATCAAATTAAAGAATCTGACCTGAAACAATACTAGAGTAATCCCAAAACGGAAACGATGAACACTTCGCATGACCTGAAATTATTCAACAATCAAAATCAAACGCCTAGAAAGTAGAATGAAATGAAACAAAATATTCTATAAAGGTCCACATGGTTAATACTGAAAAAACCTAAGAGATTTTGATGGAATTATTGATTAAGTCATTGCATTTTTTTTCTGATTGTTTAAACCCATTGATAATTTGTCTTATTTAAGATTAGACAAAAAGACAAGTTTTCATCCTTATTGTTTGATGGCTTATCATTCGGTACCTCAACCATAATAATCAACATATTGTTTTTACGCGCACATAACAATAACAACTCATGATTTAAGAGTTTTAGCTTCTTTTTAATTTGCCAAAAAAAAAAATCTTAATTTCTCTCGACAGTCCACCGATCAACCGCCGATTCATCCTCCTTTCTTTTTTTCTATACCACCATCATCTGCATGTTACAATCCAATCACCACTCATTCATCCTCCTTGCTTTTTTTTTTTTCCTATCCACAATCCATCGAAGTCACAATAAAGTCCTCAACCTTAATAAAATTATAAATAAATTAGTAAAGAGAATATAACAAATTAAAGTTATAAGTTAAATACTACTATATAAAATCAACAAAAATGGATTTTTTTAAATTTATCGATTAAACATATAACAAGTCAAATTAAAAAATTTAATATTGATTAAGACACTGAATTGAAATGTGATGAACTATTAATTCAGTGAAAACATAAATGGTTTTTTCAATATAAACTTAAGGATATTTGTGCAATAAACCTTTATGTTGGACATTTTTGTGATTAAAACCCCCAACCATTTTTCATTATACAAAAAATCCCAAACCGGCAAAATCTCACGAAATTGGGATATTACGGGTTGTAACCGATAGAAAGTCATAGACCGCCGTCGACAACTTATCAGTGACCACTGAAATCTCGCCGAAAAAGTAAATTCTAACAATAAAACACAGATTTGAACAAATAAATCAATGAGAAATGTGAATTTGAATCATAAAACGCAAACAAGTGAGTTCGTTGGTAAGAAGGTTCGTCGGTGACGAAGAGTTGGTCAGCAGATTGCAACAGGTTCATCAGGTTGCGAGTCATTTTCTTGTAAAAAAAACCTCAGTTTGATAAGTTTTAATCAGTTGGGGGTTTTTTGTGCAATGAAAAATATTGGGGGTTTTATATTCAAAAATGGTCCAACTTGGGGTTTTTTTTTACAAAAATATCCCTAAACCTCAAGTTAAATAGTGATGTCAAAGTTTTAGCCTGAAGAGTTGATATTTGTAATCAGATTCACAGTTTCAATTAATAAAAAATTAACATTGAGTGACCAAACTAATAAAATTAAGCATATATGATGGTTTTTTTAATATTAACTCTTTCTAATAAGACAAAAAAAATTGTTTAGATACTTAAATAAACAATCAATAAATCGATGAAATCCGTGAGACGTTTTCAATAGGGTTAAGGTTGCACAATAACAACGTACTTTCCTAAATGTATTGATATGCTACATGAACTTTTTTCTTACTCATATGATACATGTACATTAATTTTTTATTCCAGTATGATATATTTCTAAATAGAACTTGGTTTTTCATACAAATGGAGTCTGATTTTCCAACCGAACTTTATGTAAAAATGTACCATATTGGAACGGAAAAGTATATGTATCATATTGGAATGAAAAACTAAAGTACATGTATCATATGAGTGATAAAAAAAAGTTCATATACCATATCCATACATTCGAAAAAATATGTTAGTATTGTGCGAACCATTATATAAAATCAAAACTCTATTACATAAATCAAAACCAAGATCCTTGCAATTTTTAATTGGCTTGAGATCTTGAGCTTTTTGGTAAGAAAATATTATTTGTAAAGTTATAAGTCACGGTTAGTCGTCTACGTTTAACAAACACATTTATAAAACTAAAAATTTCAGTTCTAAGAAAATATATGTTCTAAAGCTTTTATGATAAAGCTCCAACACACTGTAGTATGATCAAAGGGTATGATATAAGGGCAAATTACCAAGAAAAATGACATAAAATACAAAATTGACAATAAAGGTAGTGTAACACTTTTTAGGCTAAGAAGAGTAACATAAAATTCAATATTGATAAAAAAAGGGTATTGATGACCAATTAAAAAGATAAAAATTTTAATTTTATTGTACCTTTTTTGATAAAAGAATAACATTTGATTATCTCTCTTGGCCTAAAATTTAAATTTCTTATCATTTCTTGGCCAAAACAGAATTTTACGTTATTCATTTTGGCCTAAAGACTTTTATAATATATTTATGTCAAATTTTATATTTTATATTACCTCATAATTTTTCGTGTAAATAAATGATCATTAAACATTTAAAGGTGATTTGGGCTTGCTCGATAAGTCTACAATACAAATAAAAAGCCCATACAACAAAGTCCAATCACTCATAAACAATCATTGTAAGTATGATTTTGCATTTAGAATAGGGTTACAACCTTTGAAAATTAATACTTTTATAATAGGTATAAAATTACTACTGAAAGTTCAGTGTTTAGATTAGCTTATTCTGTTGGTCATCACTATTATCAAATAATCAGTTTTTAAAATATTTAAATTTGTATTTTAACTTGTAAAATTACTAAATAATTAATTATTAAAAAATAAGTTGTATATTTGAGCTTTTGAAAAGAATATGATATGATTAGTTATAAACACAAATAATTGGTTATTAGACAATACATATAACCACTCTTAGGTGTTTGGTTTTGTGTTATTATAGAAATTATTAGATTATTTATGTTATAATAACGTGAATAATTAGTTTGAAATGTTTGGATTTCATTCATTTATAAGTGATTATTTACGTTTATAATTAATCCTACCACATTTATTCATAAGTTAAAAAATGTAGCTTATTTGCTTAATAAGTGATTATTTGTTCATTTTACAAGTTAAAACACAAATCCAAACACTTTAAAAACTAATGATTTGATAATTATGATAGCAAACAGTAAAAGTTAAACCAAACACTAAATTTTAAGCAGCATTTTTTGTTACAACTATTATCTAGATTATTAGTTTCCAAAACGCTGCAACACTTTTTCAAATACACGTCCAAAGTCCAAACACCCTCTTAATAATTATAACCAAACACCCCTTTAAAGACACATTTAATAGAGTGAATTGTGAGAAATAGAACCATTGAACAAAATTTTTAACTAATGATAACTGGGCTAAAAAATGAAACAAAACTGTAAAAGCTCTATTTACTTTCTACCTTTTATCATTCTTTCTACCCATCTTCTTTCTACTCAGGGTGATGTGTGTAGTCACCACTCCCAAATTCACCATTTCTATTTTTAAACATTAGAAATACGCATCATTTTCAACTTTCTATCTCAATACCCATTAACCAAACTAATTTTTAGGGTAAAAAAGAGAGAAGAGTGAAAGAGAGAGAAGCCGCGGGAGGGAATGGGAGCTGCTGGATGGGAGCCGATGGGCGGGGCCGCTACCCCAAGGCGGTGTTCCTGCCGAGGAAAGAGCCATTTGGCAAGCCGCCGGGCCGGCGGGTAACCATTCCGGTCGCTCTTGACAAGAAAATAACAGAAATAAAGTTATTGCGGGTCCATGCATACAAGTTACAACAAAACTATGGTTTGTAGACATACAACACCAACCCTAACCGGACTGAAAAAGAAAACAAACTGAATGACAACCAAATTGTTGGATTTGTACCGGAAATCATAGACGATTCAAAACAAAACCGACCGAAACTAGAAACTAAAGCGAAACAAAACCCAAATTTTGGAAAATTAGAACGGGAAACCAAACCAAATATTACTGGTTTCAATTTGGTTCGGCTGGGCTCTGGCATAGTTTGCCGATTTCTCGATCTAGTCTCAAGTTCTACACCAATCAATCCCAACATTAAATCTAAGAAACTGATAAAAAAAAATCTGATGAAAGCATGAGGGTATATAGTATGTATAGACTCGAAAATTGTAACATTGCATTCGTTTAGTTCCGTAAATAAGTTAAAAACCTCTAAAGACAGACAATGACATCAGAACGAACCAACATAATCATTAGGGGGACATGTTCCCGAGTACTAATCTATAAGAGAGATACAGATCTGAGTCAGGGTTGAGTTGACTCAGACCCGGTTGTATGCAACTGACTTGCTAAACAGCCGGCGTATGTAAACCACTTGGAGTCCACTTGCAAGTGCAAGCAAAATGTATTCTCCGATTGTGTAAAAGATTACCCGTTTATGGGTGCTTTCGTTTGCTGCACAAAATACAACCAGCAACGAACCGTAAGATTAACATTATGCGAAAAGGTAAATAAGTTCTGTTATCACATTTATATGTTCTATCTCCTAAACACCGAAACGGAAATAAACACATGAAAGAACATAAATGATTGTTTTCAAAAAGAAAAATAGCACAAATTAGCTACGTTCTTTTGTCATTGATCCGTTCTGGTAAAATTATATTTTTATGGGTCTGATTCGATGATTACAACTTTTAGAAAATTGTTCATATTAGTAATTATGAAAACTAAAGACTTAGGAATCCACCAGTTCGGTAATTATACTTTCAATGGTGTTTTTGGTAATTAAAAGTTCTGAAATTACTCATTTTGAATATTAAAATCTAAGGGGGTGTTCTTTTTCCTACGATAAGTACTTATTTAGCCATTTCACTTATTCATGATTTTGGCTAATAAGTGCGTTCTTTTTCAATAAGTAATAAGTGGTAAATCAGCTATATAATCACTTATTCAATCAGCATATTTTACCCACTTATTGTCACTTATTCTAATTCTAAAAACAACCATCCTTCCTCTCTCCTTAATTATTAGAATTATTTATACATTTTTATAATATTTTATTTTTATTTTACGTCTCTTTTATATATCCAATTTATTTATTAAAAAATTATTTATTATATGTTACATTTGATAAAAATATTTTTACATTTTTATCTTTTATATGTTTTCATCTAACTATTTTTCACGTTAAATATACTAAATACTTTTTTTGCTAAAAAATAATTTAAGTTAATAGAAAAAATACATTGACATTATGTTTGTGTGATTAAAATATTTATATTTGACTATTTATGAACAAGTTGGATGTATAATTTAGAAATTTATGATAAAAATTCTAGTCCGACTACACCCCATTTACTCTTCGACCATGATAAAGAAAAGTTGAAATCCATTTTTATATGTTAAAGATTCTTAATGTTTTAGGTATTTTCTTGTTTATATATTAAAGAAAGTTGAAATACATGTTTATATGTTAAAGATTCTTGATTTTTCTGATTTTTTTTTTCTTGTTTATATGTTAAAGAATATTGAAATACATTTTATATACAAACTTGATTATTCAGATATATTTATGTTTATATGTTAAAAAAGTTACGTATTACTCTTGTGTTGAAGTTTTGTTCTTAATTTTATATATAATACAGATTCAACATACAAAAGGAACATACTTATTAATTCAGCAATCAGTAATCAACGTCAATCACTTATCAATCAACATTGCAATCAGTTTTTAGTCACTTATCACTTATGCAAAAGAACAACACCTAAGTCAAATTAAAATTTTAATTACTAA
Organism: Centrapalus pauciflorus; assembly: GCA_020465985.1. NCBI lineage: Eukaryota > Viridiplantae > Streptophyta > Magnoliopsida > Asterales > Asteraceae > Centrapalus > Centrapalus pauciflorus. The sequence continues at coordinate 41,819 of JAANYP010001681.1, forward strand.
ATTGGACCATTTTAGAGTGTATAATTTTACCAATATAGAACATTTCAAACAATAATTACCAAAATGCACCATTTCAGATTGTATAATTACCAATTCGGATCAAAACAAAGTATCATTACCGAAATGGGCCAATGGCAAAAGTATGTAGCTATTTTAGTAATTAGCCATATTTTTCCTTTTCAAAACAATTCAAGTCTTTATAACTAAATTAAGAAGCTAATGCAAAGACTATTTGGCATCAATCACAAAAAATTGCATAGGGTTGTCCGGTTAACATTTCACGGATTATACAAGGAGTTCAAGAGGCTTACTATGGCGATGTCGAGCATCACGTGCTTTCAAGTATTTTTGTTCAGCTGTAACAGATTCCAATGCCTCCCTCAATTCAGCAATTTTCACATTGACAGGGTCCAAATGCTCTAAGAAGAGTAAAAATTGTCAAAGTGTCAAACATGAAATAAAATGACTTCACAGCTTCCAAATTTTGCATGTTACTCAACAAAAGTTTAAATACATATGCAAGATTTTATCAACACATAGAAGCTGGGAGTATTAACAAGGGTTATTTTTGTAATTTTGTTAAAAGGTATTTTTTTTAATCCTAATAAAAAGAACTAAACTTTCGAAAAGGTTTATTTAAGATAATAAACTTTAAAAATTTTCTATGTAACAAACTTTCAAACTTTTTCTTGTTTAAGGTAACCCAACTTTTAGTTTTCTTATTTTAGTTGGTGCTTAAAACCCAAAATGGTTGTTTCCACATCCCCGTCAAATGTACTACTTGCACACGTAAATGTTAGCAGTTACCCAATGTAGAAAACATTTAAAGCTTGTTGTCTTAATTTGACAAATTTAAAGTTGGTTACCTTAACCGTTAAGTTGATCACTTTTTTAAAAGAATAACCCTATTAATAAATAATATTGATGAATGGTTTATATTAAAGCAGACTGTACTAAAAAAGGTAGACTCTACAAACCATCTTTTGCTAGGTCATGCTCATTCGGAATGTGACCAACATGAATGTAGAAAGAGACGGTCTCAGGAGTCGAATAAGGATTATGAAAACAGAATTGGTACATTCCACTTCGTGGAGCCTTAAACTCGAATTTGTCCCCAGAAGTTCCTTTCATTGTTTGCACGACATTTCCTCCGGGAGAAGACACCTGAAACAATCCCCCATTACTCGATACATAACAAAGTGCGAACTAATTTGTATCGGCACAAGTTAACGAAGTCATACAAGAAATATATTTTAAGAAGAGGCACTCACAGAGCCTATGGCGATTTTAAGTATATGGTAAACACGATAAATGATTAATCATGTCTAAAGCACATTAGACATTAATATAGATACCAACAATGATAGAAATACTATCTAATGTTGGTTAAAATCAGACAATCATTATATTTCAATGCACCGCCACTGATTTCGCTATAAATTTGAAACTTAAATATACCTGTCTCTAGAGCAAAACATTTTACATGGACCAAGGATTCAGGTTTTAACGAAAACTAACTGCAGTTTTCAGTAGTAAAAAAATAAACTCCATCCTAGTGATATGGTTTACATCTAAGAGTAAGATTATTTCAACTTCAGAATTTGTATTTAACGCATTTAACACATAAATATGATAACATATAACCCATATACCTGTCTCTAGAGCAAAACATTTTCATGGACTAAGGATTCAGGTTTTAACGAAAACTAAATGCAGTTTTCAGTAGTAAAAATAAACTCCCTCCTAATGCTATGGTTTACATTTAAGAGTGAGATTATATCAACTTCAGAATTTATATTTAACGCTTTAACACATAAATATGATAAACATATAACCCATACATGAAAACTGAAAATAGCAACCGTGGCAGTTAAAACGTAAGACAAGCAAGCACATATATTATGAATATGTAAAATGCTAGACCGGACGATTAAAAAGTTAAATTACTACAGCACAGGGGCGTTTGGTATGGTGAAGTCGAGAGAATGGAATCATGTGGTGTTTACAAGCTTTTTCAATCTTGTGATGAAAGACTGAATCCCCCCAACACAAAGGAGTAGAGAATTGAGTTTAGTATAAATTTCACTTTCTCCTTTCCTTATCAAAATTAGGAAAATAAAAAATATGGAAAAGGAGTGGAGTTCTATAGTTTTCCTTTCATACTCTTTTCGTCAATCTTTATCCATGTGTAACTATTATTACTTTTAAAAACATTGTAAAACTTAAACAATTCAATTTCTTATGATTCCACCATACCAAATGCCCCTTAGATGTTGTAGTCTTCCAATTCAAATCACTTTGTAAATCACGATGTCATTAACAGTGACTCAAGATTTAACGAAATACCTTTACTAACAAGGGAACCACAAAAATCTCTTTAAGAACATAGAATTGAACTCATCATATGAAACCACATTTTTCTCTATTTCACAGATTTTGATTTCAGAAGCCAGAAGTGATTTTATTTATCCCACGAATTAGTTATGTGATCGTGCATATTCTCTTATACATTCTCTCTGTGTTTCTTACATACTTACTAGATTAGATTTGTCATATGGTATTAGAGCAATGTTCCATCTTCCACACTTAAATTTGATAAGCATCATTGATCACTTTTGATACCTTCATCTTCTCCCTATTGATTACTTCATCAATTTTGGCTATCATGACGTGGTGATAAGAGATAGGAAGATAATGTCCCATCAAAGAAATTTTTATTGGATTTCTCAATTACTAGCAACAAGAATGAATCAAAGTTATGATTATTTGAAGTTTTATACTAGTGTATCGGCATCTTGACAAGGGTTTCATTGTTGATTTCTCATTCTCTACTGATTTATTTGGTGTCCTTTTATTACAATAATGAGCCATTTCAGTTTTCTGGAAAGAGTTTCAAGTAGATGAAACTTGGTTTTAAGATGACAAAAAGATTGTTTTAGAACAACAATCACGTTATGAATACATTTCATGTTTGGTCAAAATAATAGTTCGATTTATCACTCTGCATTTGGATCTCAACCTCTTAGTTTTAACGACATTACAAATTCTTGGGTTCAAGATTCCGTGCATCATCTCATATGAAATTCAACCCAACTTTAGTTAAGGTGCGACAACCTCCACCGGGACCGAAAAGGTATTGTCCGCAATGACCAAGAAAGGTGTTGAGAGTCATGTCATTGCCGACAACACCTTTCTCAGTCCCGGTGCAGGCTGTCACACCATGACTTAGAATTCATATGGGATGGTACACCATAATCTCGAACCCAAGAATCTGCATGCCATCAAAACCATCAAGTTGAGACCTAAATACATGGTGATAAAAACCATGATTTTGACCAAAAATGAAATTTTCAAAAAAATATCACGCAACCATTGTTCCAAAACAATCTTTCTGTTATAACCACCGACGCTTGTAAACCAAATTTAATCTCCCTTGAACTCATTCTGAAAGCTCAGATTGCTCATTGTCGTTTAAAAGGACACCAAATAAATCGGTAGCGGATGAGAAATCAACAACAAAACCCCTTGTCACGACGATGATACACTTGTACAAAACACCACAATAATCGTAACTCTGATTCAATCCTATTGCTATTAATAAAGAAATCCAAGCAAAAATTTCATTGATGGATGACATAACATTCATGTTTCTGTTCACCACATCATGATTGGAAAAACTGATAAAGAAACCAATGGGAAGAAAGTGAAGGAATCAAAAGCAATCAATGATTGCTTATCAAAAATGAGTGAGGAAGATGATAACCAAGATCGAACACTCTGATACCATGTCACAAATCTAATCTAGAAAGCCAATAAACTTGTGCAAAACTCCACAAAAGTCATTTCATCCATGATGTGTTTATTTCCCATACTCCGAGCATTCGATATATTCACACTTCGTACCAACCTTGCTAATATTCTAACTAGGGAACTTTCAACTCTTCGTTTTCAGCATATACATTGCAAGCTAAATGTTGTTACCCCTGTCGAGCTTGAGGGGGATGATAGAGCATAGTACCACTTGTCAACGATGTGCCAGTTAGTTTGATGTTAGTCATGATCAGCAAAGGCACCTTGCAATCAACGTTCCTCACCATAAAACATCATCCCCCATCAATTGATGAATGGAAGTCCAAGTAAAAGTAGTTGTGAATATCAATCTTCATATTCTAATCTTGAAATGGAAGGAGGTACTTCATAGGACTATTGTGTTGAGTTTTAAATTTCTTTAAACCCATGCACACCTTTTACAAAATTTAAACTAACTACACTCTTCTTTTTCCAACAACTTCAAGCCTATATATTGGTTTAAAACACCCTCCAAGTTGGTCTAAATAGTTTTCATACAGCCTGTCTACAAAGATGGTTATCAAAGGTATAACAAAGATCAACATAAGCCTTGTTTGAAATCAAAATCTCTGTTGGCTCATTTATTTCGTGATAACTTAAATAAAAATAAAATAAGACCAAATAAACAAGCAATTAAGGATAAATCATATAGAATCAAACTTCTATTTATACAAATAAAAAAAAACCCTTCCACCCACAAATCACTGAATTATAGAAACAAAGTAGCTAAACTGAATTCAATCAAATTCAAAACTTCCAAACAAGAATCCACGCAACTAAAATTTCACATACCAAAGCAGATCGATAAAATATCAAACACAAAAAAGCATAAAGCCCTAAAATTCTAGAATTTTAACATCTAAATCACAAAGTCTATAAACAAGTCCTAAAATTTAACGATTAGGTCAACTCGATTCCAATTCATCAAATTTAACAACTAAGAAGATACAAATTAACGTGATCTGAACTACAAAGATGAAGATACTCACAACGAAGTCGATGCCGGGATGATCGGAGCTCCAAAAAATATCGTGATCGACGACAACGAAGTTACCGGAAACAGTATCGCCTTCATAAAGTACATACTCGTATACACATTCGACGTCGTTCACCGTCACTGAAAGAGCCGATACATCGCCGGCGAAAGTAGAAAGGAGAAGAAGCCCCAAAATCGCATGCACTTTCATTGTTGTTCTCTCTCCTCTCTCCATTACCGATTGATTGATTTTCCTTCCGATTTACAAAAAAAAATTTCCACCGGTTTGGTTTGGTTTGGTTTGGGTAGCCTTTTTCAGGGCATCTTTAAGAACAATTACAACTATGAATTTACAAATTTGCCCCTATTGTAAGCAAACGTAGAGGATTGGACCATGGGTACTTTCGTAATAGACTATTTATTTTAATGGTGATATTATTATTATTTTATTTATTAACATTCATCATTCATGAACTACGTTTATTATGAAAAAAGGTAGTAAATGTAATTAATTAATATTAATAGCAATGTATCGTGTGGGGTAGAGGTGTTTATAAAAATCTGAATCCGAACAACCGAAATAAAAATCTGAAAATCCGATTCGAAACTATCCAACCGAAAAATCCAGATATCTGAAATTTCGGATTCGGATAGTAAAATTCCAATTTTTCGGATATTCGGATATCTGAAAATCCAAAATATATATATTTTTTAAATTTTTATATAATCTTTAGTATTGATTATGGGCTAATGACCAAAAATAGTAACATCTTTTGTCATTTTTTTCATTAATAGCAACATTATTATTTTTTTATCATTAATAACAATAACTTTTGTTTTTTTTTTTATCAATATTAGCAACTTTTAACCCAACTAACTGGAAACTAACTGAGTTTCCAGTTAACTTAGCTGACATGGATTCTTTTTGCTGAGTTGGATACCCACGTGTATAACCAGATGTAGGGGTGAGCGACGAGTACCATTTCCCGAACCCGAACCGGTACCGGTACCGACCGATACCGAAATTAATATATTCGGTTTTTAAATTAGTTAAAATTCGGTATTCGGTTCTTAAATTAGCTAAAATTCGGTATTCGGAACCGAACCGGCACCATATAAAATTATACGGTTCGGTATTCGGTTCTTCCAAAACTAATAATTCGGTTTCGGTATTTTCGGGATCGGTACCGGTTCGGTTCGGTACGGTACCGAGCTCACCCCTAACCAGATGTACTAGGTTATCAACTTGGCTTCTGGATGTGCCACCAGCGCCGCCCGAACCGCCAGAATCTTGGGCCAGCATGAGGGCATATTGGGGGTTGAGTAAGACGTTGTAAAAGATATCGTAACCATGGATTCGACAATAAATCTACTTTATTCCAGTAAAATCTTAACAAGAAATGGTCTCCGGTAGGGCTTTTGCATGGGGTTGATCGTGATCCGGTGACGATAAAGACTCGCTCTTGCGACCTGGGATCGAATGAATGGTGAAGTTTAAGCAATGTTCGTCTTTTTCGGTCCCAATTATTGATGGGTTTGTGGAGGGTGTAGCCGAAGCTTGAGTCGTCGTAGAAGGTTCAGACGGGTGGGTCGTATTTGAGGTTGGAGGCCGAGTCGGGTTGGTTGTTACAGTTGCAGGAATTTTGTTTGGATAGAGAGAAAATGGGGATTGAGTCGAGAGTGGAGAAGAAGAGGGCCCAAAAAATTAACAATGCAGACACAGCTCCGGCAAGGAAGACGGAGGGTCGGTCAAGAATGCGAATCGCCGGCTTTTGCTAGCCGGTGGGGGAGAATGCCACCATGGAGGATCCCAAAATTTTATCCTGGTACATCTGGTTATACATGTGGGTGTCCAACTCAGCAAAAAAAATCAATGTCAGCTAAATTAACTGGAAACTCAGTTAGCTTCAAGTTAGTTGGGTTAAAAGTTGCTAATATTGATAAAAAAGACAAAAGTTATTGTTATTAATGATAAAAAAATAATAATGTTGCTATTAATGAAAAAAATAACAAAAGATGTTACTATTTTTGGTCATTAGCCCTATTGATTATTTACATAATACTGAGTTTTTATTATTATTCTAATGTATATTTTTTAGTTTTATCTTGATATTATAGATTTATTAACTAATATTTTAAATATTTTAATTTTTTTAAATCTTTTTTAGTCGTTTTTAGTATAATAATTCTGAGTACTTTTAGTTTGTGATATATTTACATTTAGTATGTATTTGGATATGTGAATTTGTATTTTAGATATTTAAATATTTGATTTATTTTTTTAAAAAAAATTTAAAAAATATGAATTTTCTGATATTCGGACAATCTGATATCCGAATTCGTAATTTCGGATTTGGATATCCGGAAATCCAAAATTTGAAATTTTCAGATTCGGATTAGGATAGCAAAAATCACTATCCGAAATTCAGATATCCGGTTTTGGACACCCCTATTATGGGGTAAACCTATACCTCTCAAAATTATCATTTTAGACACTTCAGCGTCACATCAGCTTTTCTCTCATCGTCAATTTCATTCTAAAACATTGAAAATACTCATCATTGTCAACTATCTATCTCAATACTATTGCCCAATTAATTTTAGAGAGAGAAAAAAAGAAGAAAGAGATTGAGACGCCAAGCCCTTGCAATGAGATGACCCCAAGCCTGGAACTTTGAGTGGAGCCGCCAGGCCGGGGCCGGTGTTCCCGCCGACTTCGTGCCGATATTATCACCCTCTCTAATAAGGTATATGATTGGTTTATTTTGATATTTATAAATTTTGAAATGATTTTTATTTTAATTTAAAAAGTTAAGATGTCTTTTAATTTTATAAATATTATTAAAAATTAAAATATTTTATTAAATAAATTTTAAATATAAAAAAATGTGTTAAAGAAACATTAATTATGAAAACATGTTAAATTTGTAGGCTAGGAGTAATTGCTTCTAAATAGTTTGTTGTATCTTTAGCTGTCGTTTATGGGATTATTGGTTGTATTATGTAGACTATAGCATAATAACAATGTTATATATTTTTGAGCTTGAGAGTTTAATAGAGATTGTTAATTGTTGATCGTGTTAAGCTCCATGTAAGTATTATGAGATGTATCTTACATTGGATTTTATACATATTTATTATTTGTAAAGAGGTTTTAAATTATTAATTTTGATTCTTTTCTAGAAACGTTGGATTGTTCCTAACTTGATTTTATACAAACGTTGATACCAAAATACAAATGCTCCATAGATAAAACTGATTTTGGAGTTAAATAAAATGTATGTTTACGTTGGATTGTTCCTAACTTGTTGTAGCTAATTACCAACTACTTCAAGTCTTCATGTAGTTTCGTTAATTAGGCATTTGGGGTCTCTCCTCCACTGTACCTATGGGTAGTCGAGAGATATCCTATCTTATTGTTGTGCTCGCAGTCGAGTTCTTCTACAGATTGTTGGACTACTTCAACAACAGTCGTATATAATTCGGTAGTTTTACTAGTTTATAGTGGATCGAAAATGTCATTCTTTTATTGCATTAATTGATTTTTTTTACCAATGGATCTATTACATTGATTTTCTTTTCACATTCACTAGCATTCCCGTGTAACGCCCAGGGGCAAATTGCATGCTTTGAGTGTGAGGTCAAACGACCACGATAACCTTTTTATTTTATGTGATATATATATAATCGATAAAATTTCGACACCTATGATTTTCGAAGTTTGACCCCCCAATATCCTTGTTAGTTTTTAAATCACATATAAAAAAATTTACTACAAAATCTAAGAAAATATACTAATACCTAATAGTTTGTTACTCATTTAACAAATAACTTAAAATTATTTATTGAGCTAATTCATTGTTAGACACTTCACATTTAGGATTGGAATATGATTATATTGTTAGTTTTATTATTACTTATTGTTGTTTGTAAGAATGTTCTTTGTTGTTTTAGTCTTATAGATATTTAGATTATTATTTGTTTAATACTTTAAGTGTTTAACAATTAACATTAGATTACATTTGTTTAATTGTTTTAGTTCATAAGACTATGAATCAATTTTTGAAAAAAATATTACCAAGATCCAGATTTTAATCAATTGGAAGAGCTTCTAATACTTCTTCACAACTTCCACAAGTAATTGTGTAATTCAATTGTTGATGAAAGCGACTGTTGCATTTGCAACAGAAAGAATTACTCAATGTTTTAAACGATAATGTAATTACTAATAACATGTTTTCAAAATATGAAACTCGTAGTTGTAATAAAGATGAACCGACCGAACTTTTAAGATGTGAAAAATTCTTATAGAACCACAAACACTCGTACTGTCGCAACATGATAAATTTCGACTCCTATAAAATTTTTTTTAAGGATCCGTCACCGTTAACACCCATAATAGTATGAGGTAGTTCCGTAGTTAATTGTCTGAATGATCATTAACTAAAGTAAATAAGAATAACCGATTATTTTAATGCCAATAAATTATGAAATATTGAAAATTATTGATTATGATTGACGGGAGTTATTTTGTGATAGAGTTATTAGCTGACATGAAATTTATTTCAAATATTTTGAATTTGCTGAGTGAAATAGTTATGTTGTAATGACTTGCAGAAGTGTGTTAAATGTTAGTAGATGAATATGGTAAATTATCATATTTATTTTATTAAAAGAGTAAATAGATATCACTGGTAGCTAAACTAGAATGTCAAGTTGTAGAAATATGTTAAACGGCTATATTTTGCTCCCAAAGGCTCTTTTTATCACAGCTCGAAATCAGTTTTTCCCATTAAGAATACATTTAAAACTGGTTGAAAAACCGGATCAGTTTTAAAAAACTAGTTTTCCGTAACCGGTTTCGGATCAAAATCGGATAATTGGATTTCTTTATCTTCTAGTAGCTAGGCACATATGGGCTAATAATTTATTTTCATATTTTTAATCATATATATAACAAATCATATTTTCCACGATCATGCAAGGAAGTTTTAAAACTAATTACAAAATCATTCAATATGTAACATGCAACTTGTTCCACTAATAAAACCATTTTCACGAAGGTTTTCAGTTACAAGTTTCATGGGTATTTGGTTTACCGAATAAAAAAAACAAAAAATCATTTTTAGTATATGTGGACCTTTAGATTATATATAGAATAAACTAAAGGGTTTAATATGAAAAAAACCAATATGTTTTTCACATTTTTACAGTTTAGTCTTTCCGTGTTATTTTTTACCAATAAAATCCTTAAGTTATATATTTGTTTGTGGTTTTTGGAATTTTTCTTTAATTTTTTAAAAAAATCTACAAATTTGTAATATTTTCGAAGAAAAATAGTGAAAACATGTTTATTTTTCGTGAAAAAATCAGGGTTAATTATGAAAAAAAAACAAAAACTTTTCCGAAAACCGGATTGAAAACAATAACTTTAGAACTTTATTAGGAAAAAATAACACGGAGAGACTAAATTGCAAAAAACATAAAAAATATGTTGGTTAACCCTAAACTAAAATTTATATAAATTTAATCAAATTTTATGATTAAAAAATTTATCATTTAGTAATTTGCAAAGCAATTTAGATTTCAATATTTCAGAATACACGATTAACCAAACATTAAACACCATACTCTATTACATGTAGTTGCATAAATCTATCATAAATTGAGCAATTGCTTATCATAAATTTAATGCATAGATAGTACTCAATCTACAAACATATAACAATCAATCCAACCAATGCAAAAGCATCGACGACCACGATACAAAATCTACATTCGGTATATGAATGCTAAGCTAGCCACTCGAGACCATTTGCTTAAACGTTCAAAACCATTCAAACAACAAAACGACAGTGGAAACGACCAAGTAAGTTACATAGATACCAATAAAACGTCAAAAGACTGCAAAAGTAATCGAATGCATCTGTAAAAGGCAAACTTACGCATTGGGCTCATGACCATGGACCCTCACTCGATATATGCAAGTGTGGGTTGGGCTTCCGTGATTGGAGGTGAATTCCAGTCTGATTCTGTCAATAATGGTTGGGTCTGAGCCTTTGGTGTTCAACACGTTGAAAGTCTGTGCACTACTTTTTTCAAGGTCGTATGTGAACTCAGTCAGCAAATGCATCTTTTCTGTTTCGTCGTTGTTGTCTAACCATCCCAATACTATACCGTCCTTGGGAGCACTCGATCGGTCAAACGCCACACTCTGTTCATAACGATATAAAACAATCAGAAAACGGGCAATGTGCATGTAGAGAGCAAAAGATTGTAACCCCAAAAAAGTGAAACAATGGTTAATTTCGGTTGTCTAAAGGAAGGTACAAAACTTCCTTTTTTCGATTACCTAATTACCAATAAGCAGCCTCTACAGAGTATTGGTGATCTGATTATTGCTTTTCGACCAAAAAAAGGGATTTGACTATTATTGACCGATGCTGATATCGAAACAATATAACCACAATGGATAAGAGAATGAGCTTGTGATATCAGAAAAACTTGCAGTTATATTCATTGCGGAACAATTCAAATAGATAAATGAGAGAATTTCTCAAAATAGCAAGCAACTTTTCTTTTTTTTTTTCTTATTATAGCAATCTTGTAAATTTTGTCCCAAATAATGGAACCAACTTCTGGTTTACTTCCGATTATAGCATTTAACCGGTAAACAACAAGTAGTTGTTATTTCAAACAATATATTAAATGGTAAAAATTAAAACTCATTGCCATAATAAGAAAAAAAAAATAAAAAATAGGTTGTTACTTCAAACAATATACCCTATATATAACCTTTTTTACCGGTTAATTTTGTTGTTTACCGGTTAAATGCTATAATCGGAAATGAACAAAGAGTTGGTTTCTTTATTTGGTACAAAATGTGCCAGATTGCTATAATAAGAAAAAAAGGGGAAAGTTGCTTGTTATTTTAAGCAATTCTCCCTAGATAAAATAAACAAAAATGTAAAGAATGGTATAGCGTTTTGACATCTGCATCATTCTGCCAACGATATGGATGTGAATGATGGAGTATAAAACTGAAAGATGTTTCATCTTGTTCCTAGATTGAGTGAAAAAAGGATATTTGTAAGGCAAAAAGTGGCCTATGTTGGGTATAACAACGATTATTATCTCATACCAGTCAAAGACTGTAGCTGACTTTCTCTGGAATTTTATTATTTTGCTCCTTAAAAGCATCAAGATTTGAACTTTTTTTTCCTCTACACTGGAAGCCTAAAAATGCATTTGGTCATAGAAATTGGTTGTATATTTTACTTTTATGATACTGATCTTCAAAGTATGTAATGGCAACAAATTGATCAAGTAGTTGAGTGTGCATTCATCGTTCATGCTGCTGATAAGTAAAATTTAAACATGAATTTGATTCCCACGAAAGTACATGTTTGAGTCAACTTTATTGAAATTTCCTTAATGTGTAGTATGCTTACATGAATACGGTTAAAGATATTGCATTTCTACGTTTATTAGTACAAACAGGCCCAAAAAACAACTTATAAAGAGCAAGCTGCATGCCCAGTCTCCTCCTATGAAATCTAGTATGTTTGGTGATAAACCACGTATGATGTAGTTTGTGGACAAAATCATACGACCAAAATTATGGAGGATAAAATTTTATGTTATACAGTACATATATCCTAGTTTAAGATTTTTTGAATCTGTCTTAAATAATTTCTTTTATGTTCATCCAATGGGTAGAGAATAATCTTCTTAGTAATAGACCATACACACACACAGAGTATCAAAAGAGAATGACAATTACTTTGAGCATGCATGAGAATGAGAAATTCTGAACCATAGTTGCCGATTGAACCCCGTGATTCTTGATTATAGATTAATGAGTACCATTGTATGATGCTTTGAATCTTTGTGTGATTGAATTAGATTAAATAAAGGACGAATCACATGATGAATGATGATTAATGAATCCAGAGTCATGATTCATCAAATTTTTGTTGGTGTTATTTGGTAATTCAATTTCAATGTAATCAGTAAATTTGATTCAACAATGTTAATAATGAGACAATATAAATAAATAAAGACTTCTATCAATAGATTATGATTCGGTGTGTTTTTAATATTTGGTTCATGTGAGAATGGTTCAACTTTGTGCAAAATAATTTTTCAGATGCCTTCACAATATTTTTTCACCACCTTCAGAGTACTTTCTTTATATAATTTGTCCAAACATACTTTATCACAATAAAATATGGTGTAAATTTTGCTTTTTTAAAACAAAAACATATTTATTTTGTTGTTAAGGTTCACAAACCTTCACAATGAAAGTTGACAAAATTTAACACCACTTTTCTTTCCCAAGTTCAGCATTCATCCTCCTAATGCAAAATTATACATTTTAAAAATAAATGTAAATCAAAAAATTGTATTGCAAAGGCGTGTAAAAACGATGTAAGTTTACTTCTCACAAAGTTGAAAATTTTTCACTTGATCTCAATCCTCTATATATATGATAAAAAAAACTGTGGTCGGACGTAAATAGTACTAGGATAAGTCTTTGTGTAGCACCTTTTAAGAATATATAAGGTTAAATGTAACCAAACCATAATCTAAGCCAAAATGTTTGTTCCCATGATAAGGTTAAAAGTAACCAAACCATAATCTAGCCAAAATGTTTGTTCCCGTAGTAACTCTTAGATTATCGTTCCAAGTTTATCATCTAAGCTACTCAAGTTACGTAGCTAAAACATGGCATTAAACACTCCAAGAATGATAAAAGCAATATGATACACGTGTGGATCAAGATTTTGCGTCAAGGAGAAAAGTATTATTCTTGTCCTACAATCCACACTACAAATGTATTATTCTTGTTCACAGCCCAAAAGCCTAATTATAGGAGGAATTTGGAATTCCTTGGTAACAAGGTAACATCATAACATAATTTTAAGTGCATTTCAGAGCATAAAAGAATAACTAGATAAACAAGCTTCACGAGGCTTAATAGGCAAACATTTGACAGCATACATGGGCCTATTAATTTGGTCATAGAAGAGTAGACCGTTGAAAAAACTTAATTACTAGCAATGGAACATTGATATCATACTTGTTAAAGCATTGTATACATAGATATGTATGGAGTATACTTTATGCATTTTCTGTGTTGGTACTTCTTGATTAGTGAAATTCCTTCATGACAATCATACTGTCTACTCATCTACTCATATTATATTATTATTCTTTGAAACATGAGTATGACTACCCCTTGACAAAATAATGTATTGATTGTCACCAGGCTGTAGTTCTTTTGGGTGCAACAGGACACCTTCTGCATACACCTTTGACCTTATTCCCTAATTGTTGAGCACAAAAACAGGGGAACTCAGAATTGAAGATTCAAAAGTATGACGTTGGTATTTCAAAAGGAATGAAAAGTAACAAATCATGATTCGTGATTATGAAATTTAACTATTTAAGTAAATCACTACCTAAGTCTGAGTTAGGGAGATAGGATCCAGGTGTAAATTAAGCACAAGATGTGCATCACTGCATCCACTAATTAAAATTTAGAAAGCAAAAAAAATGAGGAGTCAAATATAGCAGGTGCAGCTCGTGGGTGCATTTTGATTTTTTTTTTTTTGTTGAAAAGGTTTGACTCTATTTTATAGTGTATATTCTTGTTTATGGGATTCCATGAATTTAGACCCAAAATATAGAAAACCTGAGAATTTTTTTATCTATTGTTATAAGGGTTATTTAACTGGTATAGCAACCATAACTTTTCTGAAGAGTAACTACTTTTTTTCCCAGGTAGGTTACTAAACATAAATAAATCTACCATTTGATAACCGAGATTTTGGATACCCAGTTACCAAGGTGATTGATATACAAAAATCAGTTTCTTTTACCAATTCGGGTAACCAACTACCACTTTTGTCAAGTAGTTTGTAAAACATCAGATATATGCAGTTTTGCACTCCTACAGCCCAAATACTTGGGACCTTGACATTCATGTTTAAATCTCTCTGCTCTTCTAGTCTTGATTTCTTATTCACACACACTCACATAGTTACATAATCAAATCTTTTGCTTGTTACAGTCTTACAGATGTAAACATCCTACATCCTTGTCATTACATGTGCAGCTTTTCCCAATATTTCTAGGTTTGACATGTATGTTTTCATATAGTACAGCATCCTAATAGCACTTGATTAACAAGATCAGTGATAGATTATTTGTACATGTGTTTAAAAACTCAGACGATGTTTATTGATAAAATTATTGATGTAGTACATTATATACACATACATAATCGTCGTCAATTTAAAAATTCTTAAAATTGCCAAACCCATGAACCCACGCACTCAATGCATGAACCAATTAATGTGCTTCCTAGAAAATTAGGGCTAAAACATATAATTAAAGGTAACACACGTATCATGTGCCTTCAAAAGAAATGAGTAACAAAGAAGCAATACAATGTAACAAATTATTTTTCTTCAATAATTGGTCAGTTTCGTTTCTTCCAAGTTCCAACATGTAGATTTTACCCCTTTCATACAATGCAAACTACCTTGTCTGTATGTACAGTAAGTGTATAGGGTTGTAAACGAACCGAACGTTCAGCGGGGAGTTCATTCATTTATTAAATGAACGAACATGAACACAAAATTTTGTTCGTTTAATTAAATGAACGAACATGAACTCGTTCATTTATGTTCGTGAACGTTCGGTTACGTTTGTTCATTTATGTTGGTTCGTTCATTTATAATAAGTTTTAACAATTATATTGTATTTAATATAAATATATTATTTTTGGTATTACATAATATTATTTAAATAATATATTGATTGATATATAAATTTAAAAATAACAGTTTAAACTCTAATACCGTGTAATTGATGACATTGAATGAAGATAAAAAAATGTTTAAAAGCTCAAATGCTTAAATGTTGTTAATTTAGTATTGAAATTGAGTTTTTTATTTCTTAATACATTAATTTACTATTATCGTAATAGTTTGAAGTCATTTATAAATTTTATGAATACACAAACGTAATTTGAAAACTATGAATCGTGTGTCGTGGGTTTTGTTTTATTCATCAAGTTTGTTCGTTTATGTTTATTTGTGTTCGTTTAATTGTTCATTTATGTTCGATTATCTGTTAAACGAACGAACATAAACGAACATGAACCTGACCAAGACCAAATCCTTAAAGAACGAACATGAATAAAGAATCTTTCGTTCGTTTATGTTCGTGTTCGTTTATTTGTTCGGCTAAATTTAAACGAACGAAGAACATAACCCTCGTTCGTGTTCGTTCGGTTCGTTTACAGCCCTATAAGTGTATGCATGCAAGTTATTGTGCATGATATGTTCAATATGTGTATCTAGGCGTTATACCTAAACAGTTAAAGCACATCATTATATATTGATGATATACAAACCCCCACCCCCTTCTTTTCCTTTTCCCCTTCACAGGTACTTAAGAAGCACAAAGACAACTATTTTAAGTAGTTAGTTTTAGATTATTCCATATAACCACATGCATATGACTGTACATGATGTAAGCCATATTCGATCAACGTTTTTCACAAGTGAGGGGTATTTTCCCCAAAAACACATTAAAGCTTGCACCCTAATATGGTTTGCGTAACTTGTTAAGAGTGTTCCACACATAAGAAAAAAACAGAACGATAAAGCAAGAAACTTTAATAAACAGATTAGTAGTTTCCAGAAACAAACCTCGGAAACATGTTCGAGAGTTATAGCCTCTGGAATAATGGCAGTCCTAAGCTTTATCTCAACAAAACCACTGTCTCCTTTAAGAGGGAAACATTCACCAGGCTGTCCAAAACTGGGTTCAAGCATCTTCACAGCATCACTACGCCCCATACCAATTAACCACTTACTAGAGAACGCTTCAGAATGTTTCAATACCTTTGCACCGCCTGATGCCAACGCATAATCAACCCTACCAAGCCCATCAGCAGCATGTTTCCCAATTTCTTTCTCAACAAGTTCCCTAGCAAAAGCCCTAACTTCATCCAATTTCAACTCCCCAATATCATCAAACCCCCTTTTAACCTTAAATTCCTCCAGAAATCTATCGAATTCCTCTTTCGATAACCACTTAGAATCCAATGATTTCTCCATGCTTTCAACTCTCCCATCCAATTCACTTAACTTACTAGAAAACACAGCACCTTCATCATCAATTCTCTTACTTAATTCACTTTTCAAACCCGCAATCTCATTCTCAATCTTCCGATCGACAACTTCAACCTGAACTTGCATCATTCTAGTTGTAGTCTTCAAGAACGCTTCCACTTCCGCAATACGTCGTTCGTAATCAGAATTAGAAATAACAACGGAATCAAACCCGCTCCCAATCCCACTCCCTTGATTAAACGCTAATTTACGTATCATTTGACCTAAAAGCAACAATACAAGTAACAGAACCGAATTTTTCATAATTACACTTACAGCCGTCTTCCATGGAGGCTTCGAAGAGGAGGCGACGCCTCCTTTCTTAACGACGGTGCGTTTTCGTAACTTAGCAGTTGAATTCGTGGTTAATGGATTTTTAATTTGACCACCGGCATCTCTAGATCTTTCTAAAACGGTTTCTGTTCCTCCTGCTCTAATTGAATGACTGTGATCTTTTCCTCTGCTTGTTTCGCCGCCGCTGGCAGGAGAAGCATCAATTCCATCACTACCGGCCAAATCTAAGCCGGATTTTTTCTCAACAGGTCTGCGTAACGTAGCAGCAGAAGGATTTGCGGTGATTGAGACCGTAGACGATGACATTTGCAAATCGAAGAGTGATTTGAAATGGAAAATTAGAAGTATCAGTGAAAATCCCTAATCTATAAATGAAAATTTTGGGAGGGAATTGAAAGGTTTTTCATCAGAAAGAGAGAGAAAAAGAAGAACACAAAAACTGAATTGGAAGTGAATCGCAACGTCTCCAGCGGTTCCACTTTTAAACTGATGATTCATACATCCACGATTTATTTAAATAATAATTTTTTTAATTAATTATAAATTATAAATTTTAGAATATTCGTAATAAACGGTGGTACAAACTATGAATATTATAAAAAAAGACGTGACTTGATATTAATTTTAAACGTACATAGAATTCGGTCCATTACTAAAAGTAATAACAAAATTTTGATTTTTTATCATTTATAGTAACATTATTTATTTTTTGTCACTAATAAGATAACTTTTGGTCCTGTTTGATAACCCTTATTGGACTCTTATTGAGCTCAAAACTCTCATTCGGTGAGAGCATAAGCTGAGAAGAGTGTTTGAATCTGATAAGCATTCAGAGGCCTAAAAACCTCTCACCGTGTCTCATTCAACCAGGGAGATGAATGCCTCTGATTATCACCCATCTGGCCATCAAAAAACGCTATCTCTATGTTCTGGTGTTCATTGAACCACTCCCTTCCCTAATCCCTTGCAAACGCCGAAGTCACAAGTCCTTACCCTCACTACAGCTGACGTCGTCGCCGCAGTCTAGCCGAACGACACCCTAGCCGAACGACGTCGCGGGTATTATTTGATTTTTCGTGTTGTTCTTCATGTGGTTTCTGGGTTCCATCAAGAGAGGTGAGAAAGTAGTGGAGGTCGTGGCCGGAATCCGACTGGAGAGGGGGGCTCAGCGGCGGCGGTCTCGCTGACCATCGGCGCCTCTGTCTTTTCTTTTTCTTCTTTCTGTTTCCCTTTTCTTGTTCCTTCTTTTTCTTCTTTCTGTTCCCTTTTCTTGTTCCAACTGAGAGAGAAAGAGCAGAGGAAATGGACTTCATTTCTTTTCCGTTTTAATGGGCTCATGTTATTATTATTATTTTTTTTTGGGTTGCTTTGAATATTATTTAGATTTGGGCTCTTAACTTGTGGGAAGTAAATGGGTTGATGATTAAATTATTTGGTCATAAATATTAAAAACATGACTAATGTAAACTGAAAGTTGATATTAGTCAGTTGTAAAAACTAATAGTTGATATAATTAATTAATTGTTATGAGTTATTTGCTTGCTTCTAAATATGTGTGATAGTTGAAATTTTGGTTAATAAAATAAAAAAGTCACATATATTTATAAACTATAAAATTTTTATTAATTTCATAAATAGAAAAGTCAAGAAAACATATATGATTAGACATTTATAAATTTAAAAATCAAACAATCTTATTGCAATCTCTTATCAATTATCGAGACATCTCTTATCAATAAGAAATGGTAATAAGCAATAAGACAATTATATCTTATTGAAACAAATACACTCTTTGTATTTTTATATAAATAACATTAATTTTTGTATTCTGTATCCTAAATAGCATTAAATTTTGTATTTTTTTTATCATTATATCAACAACTTTTTTAAATTTTGCTATAAATGATAAAATGTATTCATTAATGATGAAAATAAATAAATAATTTTGTTATAAATGCTAAAAATGCATAAAGTTATTTTTAGCAATCGACTCGTATAGAACGAAAAAAATTATTAGAATGATTTCTAGAAACTTCATGTAATAATTGAAGAAAACATTGTAAAATCTTTAGCTTTATTTATGATTAATAACATGACAAATTACCAAAAATAGTAACAAGTTTTGACATTTTTATCATTAATAGTAACATCATTTATTTTTTTATCATTTTAGTAACAACTTTTTATTATTCTATCAATAATAATAATTGGTGACCTGCAAACTTATTTAAAAGGTCACCAACAACTTTTCAGTTATCAAAAATAGTAACAAATTTTCATCTTTTTATCAATAAAAGTAACATATCAAATCAAACCAAACATTTTTTTTTTTATTTTTTAAGTTTTTCAAAGATTTCATAAACAACAAAATAAACTCAATTCATGTTTCAATTTATTATATTACTAACATTTATCAAATGAAAATAGCCATTGAGATGTAGCCAAGTGGCCAACCATGGGTGGTTGGTGTGTTGGTACACCCTGTGTGACGATAGCAGTCTAAGTTGTGTTAACATTTTGTGTAAGTCATTGAATATTAACTAGTGTTTGATATATGTGATTTTATGTGTTTGATATTTATTGTTGGTATGTTTGAACTTGGTGTAATGTATTACAAGAAGTTCAAACATAAAGTCCAAAGATTAATTCAAACATAAGTTAAAACATATATTCAAATAGAAGTTTGACATGTGAAATTCGAATTTAGGATACATTCGAATTTAACATAGAAGGTAAATTCGAATTTGTCATGTGGACAAATTCAAATGGGCCTTGGGCCTATTTCGAGTTTGTCCCATGACGAACTCGAATGGGTCTCTATAATTGGGGATTAACTCGAATGATTAGTAGATTTTTGCAGATTTCGTGTGAGTGATTAGCAGAAGGCGATCTCGAGTTTATCAGCAAATAGTGTGTGTTTTCGGAGAGAATCATCGCGTAGGTTCGTTCGTAGTCGTTCGTAGAACGCCGTGGTAGTCTCCGTGTTCTGTGAGTGTGATATATCCGTCAAGCCGCTAACGAGGATTCCGCACTCGTTGGTGTGTGTCGCGTCAGGATAGATCTACAGTGTCAAGATCTTTCAAGTGATATCAGAGCCAGGTGTGTTCGTGTTCTTCGTGTTCATACGATACATCCTAGGTTTCTTGACGTTTTAGACGGTGAATATCACGTATTTTTGAGGTTTTCGAGCTTATCAAATTAGATTTCGGGAAATACTTTGTGGTAGTTCACGTTTTTTTATCAAAATCAATATTTTTTACTTGTAAAAATATTGATTTAATCTGAAAAACTTGAAAAACTCGAGGTATTAGCCGTTTTTCGAATTTGCGGCGCTCGAATTTGTTAAGGAGAAATTAGGGTTTGCTCATTTTCGAGTTTGACCAGAATACGCTCCTTTCGAGATTGTTTAAAGTTTGATTCGAAATTGGCCATTTCGAATTTGCTTGGATCTTCGACTTTACACTAAAGTCGAATCATTGACTTCGAATTTAAAAGGACCTTCGAGTTTCAGAGGACTTTCGAGATTAGTGACCTTCGAATTTAGCTGGATTTAACAACTTAATTCGAATTTAATCCCAAATAGGTTTAAATTTAATTAAATTCGAATTTACCCAAATTCGAAAGAATTAATTTAAATTAATTTCGAATTAAATTAATTAAGTTTCAATTCAACTATATTCGAAACAATGTCAAGTCTGCAAAGGTTTATGGAGATGGATCATGAGGTTGGGAAAGCAAATTCTCTGCCAAAGTTGATGAAACTTGAAGATTATAATGGTGGAAGGATCGGTTTGCCGACTTCGCGCGATTTAATGATATGAGAATGTGGATTTGTATCGACGAGGGATACATTCCACCTACTGCAGAGGTTCAAGGTCGTCAACGAGTCTTATCATATTCAAAGATGAAAGATGAAGATAAGAAAGTTTATGAGGCTGAAAACCGTGCATTCTCTGTCATTCGGATGGCATTACCTCAGGAAATAATACATACCTTTCGTAATCAGAAGACATCAAAAGAGCTATGGGATGCCTTAGAGAAACGGTGTGAGGGTAACCCGGGGGTTAGAAAGAATCGGATGGAGATGCTCAAGCAGCAGTTTGCTATCTTCAAAGCATTGAAGAATGAAAAGCTGGAAGAGACTATCACACGATTCTATCATCTGTTAACTGAGTTAGACATCCATGACGTGGAGTATAGTGAAACTGAGAAGAATAACAAGCTTCTGGATGCTTTACCGGCCAAATGGGAGATGTATGTGGCCTTAATCAAGCATGATGAAGACAAATACTATACTCTGTCTCTAGAGAATGTTGTGGGGACGCTGAGGGCGTATCACTTTGAGCTGTTAAAGAAGGAAACGGATTATGATCAAGTTCAAGATCCGGCCATGTACTTTGGCAAAACAAAACCTTCAGTGGCAGCTGAATTGAAGACATCTACAACTTTCTTCTCGGGAGAGACTTCGTCACCGGCTGAGACAGAAGACTCACAGAGTAGGGCTTTCTTAGGGTTTGCTAAACCAGAAGAAAAGCAACATCAGGCTACACCGGCATCTACATCTCAAGGATATTCAAAGATGCCTATGAGTGCAAAATCGGATGAAGACCATCTGAATCTGTTGGCTTCATTCGTGGCCGCTTACGGCAATTGCGTTCAGGGCAAAATAAACGATCCCGCGCTTTGGGATGAGGATTACGATCAGGTAGACCCTGATGATCTTGAAGAGATGGATCTGCAATGGCAACTGGCCATGGTAACTCAGAGAGTTAAGAGGTTCACCAAAAGGACGGGAAGAAATCTGAATGTGAGTAACAATAGGATTGGATTCGATAAGTCCAAGGTTAAATGTTACAACTGTCAAGGGTTAGGACACTTCTCTAGAGAGTGTCAGAGACCGAAGGTAGAAAATTACCAGGGACAGTATCAGAATCAACAGGGACAGTATCATAACCAATCACAAGGGCGATATCTTCCGAATAGTTCTACCAGTCAAGCGAATATAGCTGGTCTGTTATCAAATGTCACATCTGACAGACAGCTTGATGGAACTTATGACTGGAGCACACATCCAGAGTCGAACGCTAGAGCCTTTATGGCTGAAGTGACTGAGACTGGAATTGAAGGGGCTAAGGAAATCACAGGGGACGGCAGTCAGAATGAAAGCAGTCCGATGTGGGTAGAGAAGTCAGATGATCAGACAATTCTGGAGTTTGCCGCTCAGATGGCCAACGTAGAATCAGATTATACCAAGGTAAGTCTAAACTTTTCTCTTTTCCATGAGTTGTGTGTTTTATGTGCTACATCTAACGATAGGTTAAATTTAGTACTAGAATCACATCAAACCTTATCTGCTCAAAATGAATTGTTAGAAACGGATAATGCTAGCCTAGTGGATATAAAGCAAGATCTAAGGGATAAGCTAAAGGCTGATGCACAAGATGTTATAGTTCTAAATGACAAACTGAGCGAACAGTGTGTTAGGTTAGAACTCATGTATGAACATGTTGAGGCATTAACCAAGGAGCTTAAAACCAAAGACATAGAGCTAGCCGATTCTAAGGTAAAGGTAGCCGAGGCAAATAGTAAATTTGAAAAGTTTAGGAACTCATCTCTTAACCTAGGGAAAATCTTGGATGCACAACGTCAATCTAAGAAGCCTGTAGGTCTAGGATATCATGAGAGTCCTCCACCTTTCAATGACAATTATGTACCTCAACCTCAGGAGAAAACTGAGAAATCAGTTGACTCAGAGGAATTACCGGAACCAGTGTCTGAACCTGTAAAGAAAAATGAAACTAAGGTGACTGATAATACTATCAAGATTAAGAAAGTTAAATTTGTGTCATCCTCTAGTGAAAAACCTGTAGGCCAATACAAAATTGACTTTAATGATCAGGATGATGAGCCAGTCGCTATAATGGAACCAAGAGAACCAGACACTAGTGAGACACCTAAATCAAAGGGCGCACACAAAAGTCAATTGATAAAATGTCTTGCTTTAGATGTCACGAAAGAGGGCATGTTGCTTTTAGCTGTCCGCATAGGAAAGTAGATACTACACCTAAGACGGGAAAGACAGAACAATCTAAGCCTTCTACAAGTGTTGCGAGCACTAGTAGTTCTCAGAATACCGAGAAGACTGTGCAAGCTGCACCAAAATCGGCTGTGAAACAAATACCGGTGTCAGGTCGACCAAAAGAAGTGATTAGGACTAATTCACCAAATCGAGTCATTAATCAATCTAGGTCTGGACCACAACAACAATATAGGAGTACTACACCTAGCAGAGCTTACACTCCGGTTAGGTCACACTCTCCTGTTAGACATCAAACACCGGGTAGAGCTCAGGGATATCAATCGGAATTGCCATATAATCGTAATTATTCTAGAGCTCCACCGCAAATGCCTACACAAAGGCAAAGAGTGAACTTAAATCACTCGGCACCACAACAGACTCCAGTTCAAAGACCCAAGTCCCCTGAAAGGAGAGATGAGTATTTGAAAGAGTTTAAGTATGTGGACGAGAATGGTATTACCAAGTCAGTCATGGCTTGGGTTCCCCGTGATAACTAACCTATTTTCTTTCATGTGCAGGAGATAACCACAGGTCTAAACAACAAATGGTTCGTCGACAGTGGGTGCTCCAGGCACATGACAGGGGAAAGAAGTCTACTCGCAGACTTCAAGGGAGGGAATCGGGGATTCGTATCATTCGCTGGTAATAAAGGAGGCAATATCACTGGTACTGGAGTGGTCACTAATGGGACGATCAAATTGGATCAAGTTTATCACGTTGATAAACTGGTTCACAATCTCATTAGTGTATCTCAAATCTGTGATAAAAAGAATTCAGTGCTGTTTACCGATACTGGGCGTTAGTGCTAAAACCGGGGTTCAGAAGAGTGGATACTGATGAGGGCTCCAAGGAAGAATGACATGTACATGCTCGACATGAACAAGCCGGAATCTTCGATGGGACCAATTTGTCTGCTATCTAAAGCTTCAGAGACTGAGTCGGTTTTATGGCACAGACGCATGGCACACTTGCACCTGATGAACTATAATACGAAAAACGGACTGGTGCAAGGTGTTCCAATGAAGAGTTTTCAGTTCGAGGATAAGTGTCTACCGTGCAAGAAAGGAAAACAACACAAGAAGGCACACAAGTCCAAGACTCAGAACTCCATCGCTGCCACATTCGATTTGTTGCATATGGACCTCTTCGGACCAATCAACAAAAGGAGTATAGGTGGTAGTTGGTACTGTTTAGTTATTACTAACGATTACTCACGTTTTTCTTGGGTTTTCTTTCTAGGTACAAAGGACGAGACGACTGTCAAGCTCATCGGGTTCTTAGACCAAGTGGAGAATTCATACGGAACAAGGGTTAAACGAATTCGTAGTGATAACAGAACAGAGTTTAAAAACACAGTAATTGGTGTATATTGCCTATCAAAGGGCATAGTGCATCAATTTAGTGCACCTTATGAGCCACAACAAAATGGGGTGGCCGAACGAAAAAACAGGACACTGATTGAGGCAGCAAGGACCATGTTATCGAATTCAAAGCTTCCTACCAATTTTTGGGGGGAGGCAGTGAATACCGCATGCCATGTTTTAAACTGGGTCCTTACTGTCAAATCTTTGAACAAAACCTGTTATGAAGTTTTGAATAAAAGGCCACCTAATTTAACTGGCTTCGAACCTTTTGGTGTACCATGTACTTTAATGAAAACAAAACATCAACCTAAGTTTGGTGAAAAGACTGACGAAGGATACTTCCTAGGTTATGTGCCGAACTCACCAAATAAACGGGTTTTTAATAAATCTAATGGTACAGTAGATATTGTGTATAACATAGATGTCACAAGTTATACACATGAACCTCAAACTGGTCCAGAATGGTTATTTGATTATGACAAATTGTTTGAGTCATTTAACATTCCTTTGGATGAAAATGCAGGTACTATCGAAAAGGACATGACGTCATTAAATCTGAATGACGAGGGTCATAGCTTTCCGAGGACCACTTTTCAATCAACATCCGAGCCTACATCAACTGAAGATAGATCTCCAGAAGTTACTGATTCTGAAGTGCCTACAAACGAAAATCAGACAACTATTTCTAACTCTGAGGAAAATGTCCAGGAGGAAGAAAATGTGGAGTCTGAGGTCGTTCCCCCGTTAGGAGAGATAGGATCTAATTTGGGAGATAATCTGAGAGTTGACGAGATAGAGACATCTAGGATCAACAGGAACCATCCTATAGAAAGCATCATAGGAAATCCCAATGCGGGTGTGAGAACGATGAGTAGTTTAAATAACAACACAGTGTTGTTGTCGATGATAAACGACTACGAGGCCTTTCATACTTGCCTCTATTCATGTTTTATCTCGCAAGTAGAGCCGAAAAATGTGCAGATGGCACTAGAAGATAATTCTTGGGTTGAAGCGATGCAGGAAGAACTGTCACAATTTAGGAAACTAGAAGTGTGGGAGTTAGTTCCGTTACCTCGATGAGAAGTTGCAATAGGAACCAAATGGGTTTTTAAGTGTAAGAGAGATGATCGGGGTATAGTCACTCGCAACAAAGCAAGGTTAGTTGTAAAGGGTTTCAACCAAGAGGAAGGAATCGATTACAATGAGGTGTTCACGCCAGTGGCAAGGCTTGAAGCAATACGTTTGTTTCTGGCTTTTGCTTCCTTCAAGGGTTTTAAGGTTTATCAACTAGATGTTAAGAGTGCTTTTCTTTATGGGAAAGTGAAGGAACTGGTGTATGTGGAACAGCCGCCCGGGTTTACAGATCCGAAATATCCAGACAGAGTATATCGATTAGATAAGGCTCTGTATGGATTGCATCAAGCACCGAGGGCATGGTACGAGACTCTATCCAACCATCTGTTAGAAAATGGGTTTGAAATAGGAAGGATAGACAGTACGCTGTTCGTGAAGCGAAAAGGAGAACATTTGGTACAAGTGTACGTAGATGATATCATCTTTGGATCATCAGACGAGCAAATGTGCAAGGATTTTGAAAAGGTGATGAAGTCAAAGTTCGAGATGAGTGCAATGGGAGAGTTGAACTTCTTTCAGGGTTTGCAAGTTGACCAAAAGAAGGAGGGCATGTTTATCCATCAGACGAAGTAAGTCTACGACATATTAGAGCGCTTCGGGATGGAAGGGACAAAACTGACAGCTCATTTCAGCACGCCGATTCAAGTGAATCACAATCTCGGACCGGGTACTGAAAGTGATACTGATGTGGATCCGACGTTATATCGGGCCATGATTGGGTCACTTATGTATTTAACAGCTTCTAGACCTGATATTATGTTTGCTGTTTGTATTTGTGCAAGGTTTCAAGCTAATCCGAAAGAGATGCACATGAAAGCTGTGAAGCGGATTCTACGATACCTCAAGTCGAAACCGAAGCTGGGACTTTGGTATCACGCGGAGGGCGATCTGGAATTGGAGGCGTTCACGGATTCAGACTACGGAGGATGCAGCTTGACGCGCAAGTCAATAACTGGAGGTTGTCAGTTCCTAGGAGGGAGAATCGTTTCCTGGCAATGCAAGAAACAGACGTCGGTAGCCGTGTCAACGTGCGAGGCCGAATATGTTGCCGCTGGTAGTTGCTGTTCACAGGTTCTGTGGATACAACAACAATTGCGGGATTACGGTTTGACTTACACTCATACTCCTATTAGGATAGATAATCAGTCAACAATTGCTATTACTAATAATCCTAGTTAAGCATAATAAAACCAAGCACATAGACATAAGACATCATTTTATTCGTGATTGTGCTGAAAAGAACTTAATCAAGCTGGTAAAAGTGGCAACAGATGATAATAATACTGATTTATTTACCAAACCTTTTGATAAGTCACGTTTTGAGTATTTGATTCAACTAAACGGAATGCGTAATCCAGAGTGAGTTGACCTTAGTAGAGTTTTATTTCTTTTTATAGCAGTAGTATTTTTTTAGTAAGTTTAGTAGCTTAGTATAATTTCCTTTTATAGTAAGTGTGGTAACTTAGGATAGTTTCCTTTTATAGTAAGTTAGTAGGCTGTTATATTTTCTTACTTTTACTTATGAAAAAAAAGAGAAAACCATAAAAAGTTAAAAAAAAAAGAGAATATCAGAAAAAGAGTTAAAGTATTAGATGCATAGGTTCAAAGTGACAAAAATTAGCACAGTCTTTACAATCCCTAAGTGTTAAAGCTTTCACACATAATGCACCTAAAATTCTAAGTGTTGTACATTATCTAGTTTGATATGTTGGGAGGCATAATACATATAGGGAGTCTCGAGGCTAATAAAATATTCAAGAAAGAGTCAGACGTGTCACTAACTTAGATGTATGACCAATTGGTCTTCATTTTTATGTTAGAGACATACAGACATTGATTTTAAATGAGGTATGCAAACTTTCTAGGGATGTATAGCAACACCAGATACATCTTAAAGAAATGGAAAGAATTGAAAAATCATACTGAGTTAAGAGTCAAAACAAGTAACTCTGTTGTATGTAAGTACAGACCTGTTGCCTCTGTTTTGATTCGAGTTAGCAAGATAAGTCGCTTTGTTGTACGTCGGTACAGACCTGTCACCGCTGTCTTGCTAGCTTTAAAAATAAACCTTAAGACAAATTAAGACACTTTGTTGTATGTAAATACAGACCTGTGTCCGATGTTTGCCTTTTAAAGAAAGTTTGCAATACCAAAAAGTTAAATCATTGTGTGTATGCCTTGATCATAAAAGTATGTCTATGTATGAGTCACGTAAGGTAATTTCTTAATAAATAAAAAGGCCAAGGGATTTTCCGAAGTGTAACATGTTTAAAGGGAAAATAATACCAACAATCGGCTAGAAATGTCTGTCACGACAAACAATCAAAGGAATCAAAAATTCCTAAGTGTGAAAGTTTGAATACTGAAAGTACGTATTTTAGTCTAAGTTTAATTTTTGTTCACAATTTTAACTTTAATTGATTTTATTCTAATTTTATTTTTTACTTCATTTTTATTATTTATTATTTATTTTTTACTTAGGAAAAAGGTCAAAATTACCGAGGGTGCGTTCCTAGTTGAATAAAATAAACACTGCGTGAAAATCTTGTGCTTAGGGTAAAGGATTTGACATAGTTTATTCTGTTACATGAAAAAGTTGGAAAAGTTGAAAAAGTTGAATTTAATTCAAAGAGTTTCAAGATTTTCAAAAATTTTCAAGTTAAATTCGAGTTTAAGCCACATTCGAATATATATTCGAATTTGGCAGGGACTTCGAATTTGTCAGTAAATTCGAATGTAGGTGATTAATGATTTGTCACTGTTGACCTATTTATACTAACCACCTTCGAGTTTGATACCTACTTCGAGTTTATTCCTTCGACTTTACCGTATTCGAGTTTTCTACTATTTGTCGAGTGTTTGTCCATTTGTGTTCGAGACTACTAACAAATCTAGGTATAATCAACAACATTGTACATGATTTAGGTGGTTTTAGACTCAATTTGAGCCAAAATTAACGGATTTTGAGGTTTTAAAGGTGTGAAGTTTGTATTTCAAAATAACAAACTTTGAACCGGTGAAACATCAAATTGATTACAAATATCTTTGATTAGAACCTATTAGGACTAATGGATGTAATTTTCTAAGTCTAAAATGGTTGAAATCTTGGATTTTTGTTGTCACACAAACCAACATGTTCGAATTTGATCATGTTTTCGAATTTGATCGTGGCTTCAAGTTTGTCATTAAACTCGAAGCAGCCAATAAATTCGAACCTAGGGTTCTTTCGAACTTGTCATTCGAGTTTGTCATTATATTCGAATTATTTGCTTAAAATTTGAATCAAACTTGTAGAAATTCATATGTGTTGGATTTTGTAGTTACACAAGTTCAAAATAAAACAAATTTGAATTTAAACAAGTTTATGTCTATCTTGATAATTCTAATATTTTATATACTTTATTGTGCAGATATGACAGATAGAGTTTTTGTTTCAAAGCATAATATGGTCATTTCTCCGGACCATGAGATACCTGAGGCTCAAGCATACCGCCAAATGGTGGATTTTTTGGTCGGTTCAAGGATTTCGTATGCTCTGTCGCATAACATTCAGATCGTAATCCCATATGTTAGAGAATTTTGGGGACATTTACAAGTCGATTGTACGGTTATTCCTACAGTATTAAGGACAAGGATTGCTGGACACTCTCTAGTGTTTTCAGCTGACGTATTGCGCAGAGTGTTGCAGCTAGGCTCTCCAGAGCAAGAGAATGGGCCGATTGACTTTCCGTTAGCAATCAGGCAAGCAGCTTTTATCAGAATGGGATATAGTTTGGATGTGACTAAGTCCTCTTACATGAAGAGTGGGCTGATAGGGCAATGGCGATATCTCGCGCACGTCTTTATGGTGTGTTTTGCTGTCAAGAAAGCAGGGTTTTATTATATCGTTTCGAAGATTCAGTCAGGGATGATAGCGCTGGTCTACAATCAGCGATTCAGCTATTCAGAGATGTTCTTCGCAGAGTTCGTTCATCAAATAACGGCTCCGGCGTGTGAAAGATTTCTGCTGTATCCAAGATTTGTAATGATGTTGATAAGGCATTTCCTGCCCAACCTGCCGCAGCTTAACGAAATTCAAAGTGTGGCTGTGATTGATAAAAGAATTTTTGCAGACTGCCAAGCACATAGAGGTGCTCTGGCTAGGCCAGTGGAGGCACCACTGTTTGGTGCGGTGGTCGATCCAGATTTCCAAGTCGGTGAAGGTGCCAATTGGGCAGGGGAAATTCAATTTCCACAGCAGCCGCAACAACAACAGCAACCGCAACAGCCAAGGCCTCAGCAACAAAGGAGGAGGCAACGACCATCAGCGAGACAAACTCAGGCAGCTAGGCCTTTAACAAGTCAAATACAGGAGCCAGAGGAAGCTGGTCCTTCTAGTGTAGCACCCGTCTCTGATCCGAGGGTCGAAACGTTGGAAGGGATTTGGGCATCTGGACCGAATGCCAATGAGGAAATTACTGCTGAACTTGTTGGAAATATCTTGGAGCCTCCAACTGGGGAAGTTGACATTTTTAAGCAGATAGATGAATATGAACCCGAGGCAGCAGTTGAAGCCGAATCAACTTCAGATTCTGAGTCGGAAGAAGAAGAAGAAATAGAGGTTGAGGCACTAACCACAGTGCCAGAAGATCTGTCTATTCACATAGGCACATATGGATCGAGGTTAGTGGTAACTGATGAAGAAGCTAGAAGGAGAAGAGCGTAGAGAGATTCAGACGAGGATGACTCGAACTTCGAGGTTGAGGATTCTACTCCTTTAGTACCCAGGCATAGGGCTAAAAGGCACCGATTTATGCAGGGAGCTTCATCAGCCTCTACTTCTGAGCCAGAAATGCCTACCATTCACCCATCAGAACCAACATCCACTCCACCACCACCACCACCTGTTCAAACATCCATTCCCTCACCAATCATCCGAACTTCCATCCAATCAATTCCATCCACTTCATCAACCTTCACAGATAATCAAAGGTTTTCTGAGCTCAGGAGCAAGGTTGACTTCCAGCAAGTCCAAATTTTTCAGTTGACAAAAGCTATTAGTGAGATACAGATGCATAACACAAATGTTGACAAAGATAATGCCGAGTTGAAGAAATATGTTGGAAAGATTGAGGAAGAGAATCTGGAGCTTAAAACTTTTGTTGTAGATCAAGCTGCAGAAATCAGAACAATGAGGTCCCTTATTGAGCAGCTATTGAAAAATCTAAAAGCTCAGGGGGAGACAAGTTGTAGAGATGATGAGGAGTAGCAAAGGGAAGGTGATGACGATGGCAATGATCCCAATGCACCAAAAGAGAGTGAGCCAGTAGATTTTCCAGCTGCTCTATATGCTGATGTTCAGGGGGAGCCTAGTCAAAGTGGTGTTGAAAGAGGAGTAGGAGGTGAGGCTGGTTCTTCAAAGACTCATGAAAGCGATATGATAGACGCCTTGAGAGATATTGAGGAAGAAGTTATGGATTTTGAAGAAGAGATAGAGGAGTTGGAGGAAGGAGAATTCGTACCGGAGGATGTAGTTGATTGGAGATCTGACGATGAAGTGATAGAAGACGAGGACGATAATGTCAACGAAGTGATTGTTAATTCACAGCCTATCACAGAGTTATATGTGCGAGATAATCACAATGTGATTGATATAGATGAGATCAAAATAGCCTCGGTCGAAGACTCTGAACTTGAAGAAGAAGAAAAGGAGCCATCCAGGGCTGATTTAATGAATCTATGGTTCAAGAAAGAAGAAAAGAAAGAAAAGCCGAAGATGAAGAGAAGAATGAGAGTTTCGGGCTCCGAAAATCTTTCTGGTGGAATTATAAGCTGGTTCTTTGACAGAGAATTGCAGCTATTCATATTGAAAAGGAGAGATGGACTTCAATACCTAAGGCGGACACTTAAAGTATTTAATACATTGCCAAAGGTAGAAGTGAAGGAGTTAACATGGAAAGAACTGATCAATATCGGTGAGGACCCGTATGCTGAGGTTATAGCCAAGATAATAAGAAAAGAGGGCCGTTCTGGAAAGTTTGAAAGACTTAAGCTGAGATCAGGAAAAAGAATAGAAGATGAGACAAGAATAGACCCCCATACGGGAAGGCCATGGGCTAGAATGGTGTATAAGCCCGTCAGGTGTCTAAAGAAGGTGCCAATGAAGTCCATGCCACAAGATGTTCTCAGTAACATGAAGTGGTGGTACATAGATAATAATACTGCTGAAGCTGTGATGGAGGATACACAGGACAAAGTAATTTTGAGAGTGTATGATCCACTGCATTTAATAAATCTATCGAAGGACGACCTGAAGAAGCTGAATGATCAACCTATCTTCTTTCATGAAGGATGGAGGTCTGATGCCAGGAAGTACCAAAAGGTAGTAAAAGTTTGTATAGATGCAGGACTATATGTAGGTAGCAATCTATATAGTTCCAGTACCTAATCAAAATGTAAATAGTTAGAAGCTATCGTCAAGGGGGAGTCTGTTGGTACACCCTGTGTGACGATAGCAGTCTAAGTTGTGTTAACATTTTGTGTAAGTCATTGAATATTAACTAGTGTTTGATATATGTGATTTTATGTGTTTGATATTTATTGTTGGTATGTTTGAACTTGGTGTAACGTATTACAAGAAGTTCAAACATAAAGTCCAAAGATTAATTCAAACATAAGTTAAAACATATATTCAAATAGAAGTTTGACATGTGAAATTCGAATTTAGGATACATTTGAATTTAACATAGAAGGTAAATTCGAATTTGTCATGTGGACAAATTCGAATGGGCCTTGGGCCTGGTTCGAGTTTGTCCCATGACAAACTCGAATGGGTCTCTATAATTGGGGATTTGATCGAATGATTAGTAGATTTTTGCAGATTTCGTGTGAGTGATTAGCAGAAGGCGATCTCGAGTTTATCAGCAAATTGTGTGTTTTCGGAGAGAATCATCGCGTAGGTTATCAGCAAATTGTCTATTTTAATAAACTTTTGTTTAGTTTTCTTTTAACATTTATTATTAAAATATTTTCTAACAAACAATTATGATTTTAATCATATATATGTTTGGAGTTTTCTTTTAAAACTATTATTTTATGTTTAATTGTATTAAAATGACTAATGAAAATTTGCAACTTGGCCGACCATGATTGGTTGGTATTTTTTTAATTTAAATTTTTCGTAATACACCATTATCTTTGTGTTATCTTTTATTTAATCTCTTTATTTTAATAAAATTTTATGTAGTCCTCTTTTAACATTTATTATTACAATATTTTTCTTACACACTTAAAATTATGATTTTAGTCATACATATGTTTGAAGTTGTATGATAAAACTATTATTAAATTTTGTATTAAATATGATTATGTTTTACATTGAACATTACTATTATAACATTGGCAGACCCTAATCGATGTGTTACAGATATTAACATTATAACTTTATTTAATTTGATCGTATAACCAACAAATTAAATTGGTGAGTAAAGCTAATCAATGTCACAATTTCAAATTATGTTTTTGAATATTTAATTATTTAATTCTGATCAGATTTAATAAGAGATTGTTTGTAATTTTGATATTGCAAAATCTAAAAAAACCAATGATATGAACCAACTAACAATATCATTTGGTCTGCTTCTTGGATATATTTCACTATATCAGCTTTTCAATTTCACTCTTTGATCCTGATTCAGTTGAGTTTCGTTATTTTAATAGTTTGAAAAATATTTATTCATTTACTTTTTATATTTATTTTGTAATTAATATTTTAGACCTCGCAGCAACGCGCGGGTCTTCAATAACTAGTTTAATTACATTACTACTATCTTAAGTGACTATTTTTTAATTTCATTAAATTTATTTTATTTACAATTTTTATTATTTCATAACCTTATATACAATATGAACGAAAAAAAAATACTACGAATCATATCAATTTCACTTTTCCAAACGAAAAAAATTACTATGAATCATTCTCTTTTTAGTTTTTCCCAACAAAATAATATGAACTATTTTGGTTTTTTTAGTTTCTTCGATCTAAATGAGTTGTAGTTTTTTATATCAAAAACTAAAAATAAAAATTGGTTGCACTATTCTTCAAGCAGAAAAACTATAAACAACAATTATTCAAAATTTTTTTGTGTTGTTAAATATTGTAACACCCCGTCTTTGAGAAATATTACGTGGATTTAATTTATTTTTTATTTGAACAACGAAGAGAAAACGAGTCAGGAGCTTCGGCATTGCCATCACCCTAAAGACCTGAAAACTCAAATATGATTAATAAATAAACAACTAGCAAGATGCTAGCAACCAGAATCCGAAGCAAAACTTACAACAAAGAAAGAGGAAATGAGACCCATAGAGGCCATAACAAAAACTTACAATCTGCCCTAAATTATAACCATGAAAATAAATTGGCTAGAAATTCATCTCTAATCATCGAAGCCGACCTTCTCGCACCGTTGAAAATCAAAACAATCCTAGCCTTCCAAATAAACCATAAAATTCCTCCTATTGCGGTTTCAAAAAAATTTCTCCTTCGAACGAAATTACCTTGCTCCAAAATCAACTCCAGAAAGCCATCCAGATTTTGATGCGCAATACCTGTAAGATTACACCAAGAGAGAAACCAACCCCAAATCTCCTTACTAAAGGAACACAAATAAAATAATGTTCCTCCGATTCATCTTCCAACGAACAAAACGGGCAAGACCTTATGGACAGAATTATTCCCCTGGAAACTAAATTTACCCGAGTAGGAAGTCTTCTTAACAGTAATTTCCAGACAAAACAGCTAATCCTAATCGACCACTTTTTGTGACTATTGTCCATGCAATGACCACTTTATTTTGATCTGGGTGTGGCTGATTGCAACCATTTGGTCACACAACGAGTGTGTTGTTGTGGGAATTGGTCACATAAAATGATGCCAAATGTGGTCGTAGGTGTTAAAAAGTGTGACCATATGCTCTTTAAAATCAAGCGAAAGTGTATTTTGTGTGATTATTGTCCATGCAATGACCACTTTATTTTTATTTGTGTGTGGATGATTGCAACCATTTGGTCACACAACGAGTGTGTTGTTGTGGGCTTTGGTCACATAAAATGATGCCAAATGTGGTCGTAGGTGTTAAAAAATGTGATCATATGCTCTTTTAAGTGAGGTAAACTTGTATTTTGTGTGTCTATTGTCCATCCAATGACCACTTTATTTTTATTTGTGTGTGGCTGATTGCAACTATTTGGTCACACAACGAGTGTGTTGTTGTGGGCTTTGGTCACATAAAATGATGCCAAATGTGGCCGTAGGTGTTAAAAAGTGTGACCATATGCTCTTTTAAGTGAGGTAAACTTGTGTTTTGTGTGACTATTGTCCATGCAATGACCACTTTATTTTTGTTTGTGTGTGGCTGATTGCAACAATTTGGTCACACAACGAGTGTGTTGGTGTGGGCTTTGGTCACATAAAATGATGCCAAATATGGTCGTAGGTATTAAAAAGTGTGACCATATGCTCTTTTAAGTGAGGTAAACTTGTATTTTGTGTGACTATTGTCCATGCAATGACCACTTTATTTTTGTTTGTGTGTGGCTGATTGCAACCATTTGATCACACAATGAGTGTGTTGTTGTGGGCTTTGGTCACATAAAATGATGCCAAATGTGGCCGTAGGTGTTAAAAAGTGTGACCATATGCTCTTTTAAGTGAGGTAAACTTGTATTTTGTGTGCCACTTTATTTTTGTTTGTGTGTGGCTGATTGCAACAATTTGGTCACACAACGAGTGTGTTGTTGTGGGCTTTGATCACATAAAATGAAGCCAAATGTGGCCGTAGGTGTTAAAAAGTGTGACCATATGCCTTTTAAGTGAGGTAAACTTGTATTTTGTGTGACTATTGTCCATGCAATGACCACTTTATTTTTATTTGTGTGTGGCTGATTGCAACAATTTGGTCACACAACGAGTTTGTTGGTGTGGGCTTTGGTCACATAAAATGATGCCAAATGTGGTCGTATGTGTTAAAAAGTGTGACCATATGCTCTTTTAAGTGAGGTAAACTTGTATTTTGTGTGACTATTGTCCATGCAATGGCCACTTTATTTTTGTTTGTGTGTGGCTGATTGCAACCATTTGGTCACACAACGAGTGTGTTGGTGTGGGCTTTGGTCACATAAAATTATGTCAAATATAGCCGTAGGTGTTAGAAAGTGTGACCATAATTATTCACCCAATGACCACTTAAATTTTATGTTGTATTTAGTCACACAAATATTTAATCAAACAGTGGCCACAAGGTGTGACCATATGATATATTTATTTATATAACACCACAAAAAATGGAATATGTACATGTACAGTAATTGCATCGATCAAATATTAAAGAGGATTGTAATGTAATTGACAACTTTGATTCCCAGTATATTTTGCACTCAAACACAATAATCAAACGATTTGTATTAAGAATATGAAGATTACAAGAGAGAATTTTGACCCTCAATCTCTAGGAACTTTCACACTCAAGAACACACACACTTGGTGGAGACTAGATGGAGGCTCCTTTTTGTCTTCTTAAAACCCTAATAGAACAATATTATCTATACCTACGCTTACTTTAGGGGTTTGTCCAAACACTGCCCTTAAAGTCTTGGAAATTAAGATTTCCCACTAAGTAAACTATTCCTATTTAAAAATTGAACCTAGACTTTTATAATATTTAATAATACACTATTTTAGGGCTAACAGTAATGACTTTTGAGTCTTCAATATGGTCTTTGCTTGCCTTTGCAAATCATGACTAGTCACACAAATCGATTTTTGGTTGTTTCACTTTCGTTTTACTTCTGGTGCAGCACCAGCTGCTGCCTTTTGTCCAGAATCTGGTGGTGTTACCTGTAATAAGAAACAAGGCGTATATCTATGAAACACTAATTAAAATGAATATATATATATATATATATATATATATATATATATATATATGTGTGTGTGTGTGTGTGTGTGTGTGTGTATACACATATGTAGCTAGCTACGCAGATAAAATACCTCGTGACCCTCATCAATAATCACTTTGTCCTTGGGCCATGCATAAAAACCACCTACTGCGTCTTTAGCTGTTACGAAACCATTGTTTCCTTCGTCCGGAATACAAGCTGCATCCACTATCGATTGGTCAACGGACACTTTGTAGCAATCATCTGGGAGTGGTGTGTTATGAAGCATCAGTTTTTTCATCTGTCAGGTAGACAGTACCCTTAGCAATGATGCTTGCCCTCTTTGTGTTCCACAGTCTACAGCTGAACATCTAAAGAAAATGATAACGATTGTTATGTATTCATTTTAAATTTGTATGTATGCATGCATCAGAATTTGATTAAACTGAAGATCAATGTACGTATGAATATTTTGGAAGAATAAATTGTTGGGAAAATATCATGTAGTATAAATGTGAAGCTACTAGTTGAGGTGTTCATGCTGTTAGCATACTTATGGGGTGGTTACAATTTTGTAGCTGTTAGTTCAAGAAACTCAAGCTGCTAGAGTCAAATGATGAATTTGCTTATTGATAATATCAAATCGAATAGAAAGATCAGAAGATTTGAAGATATCTCTCGAAGATAAATTGTAGTTTTACAAGGACTCAAATAGAATAGAAAAAATAGAGTAGACAGAAGTTCTCAATATACAGACGTAATATTTTGCTATTCTGTTTTAAGTTTTCTTAAGCCTTTAAGGTTGTAAAAGACTATTTGGTGTTCTTCGTCTAATCAAAAGGAATAGAGGTTCTTGTGAAAGCTGTAATCATTCTAGGTTAGAAAGTTATAAACCTGCGGTTGTTTTGGCATTTTTGGAGAGTGCTGCCTCTTTTGCCTGGGTTTAGTATTTTTCATGACTTGTGAATCAGGCGGCGTGCTGTTTGGCTCACCAACAGATTTACCAATCGATTCCTATACATAAAACTCGATAAATTAATCATGTATATATGTAAAACTATTAAATCACAGTGAACTCGAA
Source organism: Centrapalus pauciflorus (assembly GCA_020465985.1). NCBI lineage: Eukaryota > Viridiplantae > Streptophyta > Magnoliopsida > Asterales > Asteraceae > Centrapalus > Centrapalus pauciflorus. The sequence continues at coordinate 79,701 of JAANYP010001681.1, forward strand.
AATAATATTAAACTGATCAATTTAATTCAAATATTTGAATACTTGCATTTGTTTGTACAGCTGGCTTTTCCTTCGCAAATTGGCCATCATCCTGATGAGTAGTGACAACATTAAGATTAACGACCAATGGTGGAGACACCACTGGAGACACCTACAATAAAAATTAAGAAATGCATTTGTTAGTAAAATAAATGTACGTATAAAATGTTAATTAGCATAATTAATACAATAAATGGTTTCCTCATATTCTGGTGCATGAGTTGACAATGATTCTGGCTTCTCCCCTTGTGCAGAATACAGAGCCATAAGTTGGTGAACCATTGCCTGTGTATCTTCCACTTTCGTTGTCAACAACTTTATCTGAAGTTCTTTGTTTTCACGTTCGCGTCTCAGATCAGCTTCACTCTCGCGTCTCTCAGCTTCACCTTTAAGTCTCTCAGCAGCAAGTGCTGATTCAAGTAGTTTGACTCTCTCATCATCTGATGCTTTTCTCCGAGGAATATTAAAATATTTTCTGATTGTCACTCCGCTGCCCACTCCTCTTGCATATCCTGACTTTTCGGGACCAAATACCTCTGTCAAGGCATCAGTTCCCTCATCAACCATTAAGGTTCCGACTTTGATATTGTCCTCGGTGGCTCTCTGCATTAAAGATTCCAATAGGCAGTAAGTAATTTGTTTCATGAAAATAAACATGAATATGTAATTAAATTATGTATTAGCATATATATCTGGCAAGCATATATATATATATATATATATATATATATATATATATATATATATATATATATATATATATATGTCAAATTGCTTACTACTTCATCGGCCTTTGCTTTAGTCCTTTCATCTCGAAATACCCCTTCTTTGTTTTGCCTTCCTTTCAACCACAATATACCACGTGGGGGTTCTTCATCTGCTTCTAATACTTTTTCTTCAATCTTACAATCATCAATTACACATGTACAGTTAAACCAATAAGTATATATATACAGCTAGTACTTAGAAAATAGAAAACAAAAAACATAAACAAACTAATCACTATTCTACAAATGTAGTTACAAGTTTATTTTCACATATTCGTATCCACCTCGTCCCATAGTATGTGGATAAAAAGACATGGAGCGCGCCTCTTTAGATGCATCTGACTTTTTCTTAATTTCAGGACCAAATGATAGTTAATTAACGTTTGCAAACACAATATATAATATGAAAGATATATGTATGGAACTAATTATAATATAACCAAAACCTGGTAAGCTTCCGTGCTCGTATACTGTACGAAATCAACCCATTCCTTGTGCTTGACAATTGCACTATACTTGGATGAGACTTGATTTAGTTTTGAAGGTGTATCTTTGTTGGGCAGTATGTAATTTTCCCTCAATTTCCTTCTGAAGTTCCTCAAATGTGCACCAAGACGATTCATTACTAACTTTTGGTATGTCTCATCAACATCAAAATATCGCTGAAAAATAACAAATTAAATACACAAACCTGATTAACAGCAATGTTGTTTAATTTTTGAACATTAAGAAACTAAACATATATGATTGGTTAAAACTAACCGTGATTTCATCCCATAGCTTAGCTCTTGCTTCTGAATCGACCTTCTTCCATGTCAGAATCTTCAAGCCTATGTGCTCACGAACCATGTCTCCTAAAAAACTTGCAAACTCTGTTCTGTGATCTCCTATTAGCCTATCCATTGTATCAAACGTTACCTTGAGCTTTAATGCACCGGGTATGCTGTACTGGTTGCGAAACTTAGATAACCTTGTTATGCCCCTAGGTGGAACTACTATTTTGATTGGACTTGCATTGATTGCAACATGATCTATCTCTTGTTGTTCACTGATTCATATCCATCAAGATCATCTGCCTCGCCATTGTTCTGAAGAACAAGTTGATTGTTCATGGTTTCAGTATTCATGATCCTTTAGTTCTTTTGAGAGAGATGAAAAAGATTAAAAATTATGAAGATTCGGCAGAAAAGTGTATAAGCAGATTAATGATTGTGTTTGTAGGCATTAACAGTAATTATCGAAGTTTAAGGAATGTAAAACGGCAAGTGTAATTTTAAATTTTTGCATAAAGTTTGGCTCCATTTTTTTAATATTTCGGTCCAAAATTAATATTTCGGTCCAAAATTAATAATAAACATATCAGAAATGTTTTATGAAAAAATTCAAAAAGGCATGACTTAGCTTAGTGGTAAAGGTGGTGGATGGTGTTAGTGTGTTGGGCTGGTCACGTGTTCGAGTCTAACATATATGTAACTTCTTTGCCTGTTTTATTTTGTAAGTGATAATGATATAAATTATATATTATATTTTGAACGGCTAGGATATCAGTAACAACCAAAGTTATATAAGCTAAATAACTTATACCTGCAATTTGGGTATAGTTTAAGGACCATTTTTTGCAATTTACTTAATTGGAATTCAAACCAACAAAAATGATAAACCAACATTTGTTAATAAACGTAATCATATATATGTTGTATTATAAATCAAAACGTAGTTTACAAAATAATTACGTGATTAATTTTAACCTAATTTTTATTGTTCATGGAATGGAATGGAATGAAATGATTATATATAACCTAAGTTTACTAAATAATTTCTTGATTAATTTTAACCTAAGTTTTATTATTTCAGTATAGTTAAATTGAGAAATTCTGTTTTTGCAAATCTCGAACTGTTAGTTCATTTTCTCACGCTGTTAGTGCATTTTCTGTAGCTGTTAAGTGACATATGTTGTGTAAGTGATAATGATACAAATTAAATCTTATATTTTGAACGGCTAAAAAATCATTAACAACCAAAGTTATATAAGCTAAATAACTTATTCTAATTGGAATTCAAACCAACAAAAATGATAAACCAACATTTGTACATAAACGTAAACATATATATGTTGTATTATAAATCAAAAGCTGCTTTAAGTAATTACATAATTGTATCAAAACCATACATTCACATCCCAGGTCTGTATAAAATGGTGGTAACAAGCATCCCAAATACAAACATTACAATTAAAAATGTATGCATTTACAAAAACAAACCCTCTAATTAATGCTTCATCTCGCCACTTGTGTTGTTGGCAAGAACGGCTCAGCCGGTTGAAATGCCTCGGTAGAAGCCTCATGCGATCCTGCATCAGTAACCGACGTACTTTGGCAGCCGTTTTGGTGACTGACTGCGGACGCGTTGATGAGTTTCTGAAGGCATCATTCAACAGCCTCCTAGCGTCGTTTACGCTCTGTCCTCCTTCTCCCATTAGCAGCATTCCTAGGAGAAACTTAGCATTAAGCGAGCCGGAACGTGCTGCCCTTTGCAGCTTCTCCTTTCCTTTCGTCTACAAACCCGCAAAAAATATATATTAACTGTTGATCAAGACAATACAGAAACATAAATATGTATTTCATGTTTAGGCAAATAAAAAAACAATAGAAAGCATGACAAATAAAGTGTACCAATCCATCATTGAAGAACAAGTTAATGTTTCCCTTCTCCCTCAGAAGGTATAGCAGTTCAGTTTTTGGCCCCCTAAACCCTATTGTGAGGATGGAATCAACTTCCATCATCCAGTAAACGACATCAGACTCAGCTTCACGTTTAAAGGTTTTGCAACTGTAATGAACGCATACATAAAAGCTTAATAAAACGTACTCTTAAATAGACAAATACGTCATGTTCATTCAGAAAATCTAAAATCAAAGCCCAAATTAATGTGCTACGGATCATTAAACTTAATGTATCTCTTAAATAGGCAAATACATCATAATCTTAGTTGAATCGATAGTATATGATAGGGTTAGGAAACTTACATTTTCTTGCTTTTAAAAACTTCAAAGGCACTTGATGCCCCCAAAAACCCCAATATTCTAGCTATTACTTCGTCTGGAAGCTCCATAGTCGTTAATCGGATTTGCGTAGTTGCTTGCAGAGAGTTTGAAATGATGATTTGCAGGTATAGGTTATGCTCTGTTCTGACGTCGGGGAAGACGAATGGCAGGAATAGGAAAAGGGTGATGGTAAAATGCGCGTGGTCATTACATGCCGCCATTTTCATAAACTGAAATGATGTAAATGCCCCTAAAAATAATATACATGTTATATTAGCAAGGGTATTTTTATCAATTTCGCAAGCTGTTAGTGCATTTTCTCAATTTATTAAAAGTTTATAAAATTACTTGATTAATTTCAACCTAGGTTTTATTTTTTTATTCATGTAATTTATTGGAATAATGGAAATGAATTGATTATCTGTATATAACGTCGGAAATGAAATGTTTCTATAAATCAGAGCTTAATTGAGTAATTGCTTATCTGCATGTAACATAGGTTCATGAAATTACATGATTAATTTTAACCTAAGTTTTATTACTCATGGAATGGAATGCAATTGAATTGAATTGAATATCTGCATTTAACCTAGGTTCATAAAATTACATGATTAATTTTAACCTAAGTTTTATTATTTAATTGAGTTAAATTGAAAAATTATGTTTTTGCAAGTTACGAGCTGTTAGTTCAATTTCTCAAGCTGTTAGTGCATTTTTTCAAGTTGTTAAGTGTTTTATAAACCTAGGTTCATGAAATTACCTGATTAATTTTAACCTAAGTTTTATTATTTAGTTGAGTTAAATTGAAAAATTATGTTATTGCAAGTTTCGAGCTGTTAGTTCAATTTCTCAAGCTGTTAGTGCATTTTCTCAAGCTGTTAAGCGTTTTATAAATCTAGGTTCATCAAATTACATGATTAATTTTAACCTAAGTTTTATTACTCATGGAATGAATTGCAATTTTATTGAATTGAATATCTGCATGTAACCTAGGTTCATGAAATTACATGATTAATTTTAACCTAAGTTTTATTACTCATGGAATGGAATGCAATTGAATTGAATTGAATATCTGCATGTAACCTAGGTTCATGAAATTACATGATTAATTTTAACCTAAGTTTTATTACTCATGGAATGGAATGCAATTGAATTGAATTGAATATCTGTATGTAACCTAGGTTCATGAAATTACATGATTAATTTTAACCTAAGTTTTATTACTCATGGAATGGAATGCAATTGAATTGAATTGAATATCTGCATGTAACCTAGGTTCAAGAAATTACATGATTAATTTTAACCTAAGTTTTATTACTCATGGAATGGAATGCAATTGAATTGAATTGAATATCTACATGTAACATAGGTTCATGAAATTACATGATTACTTTTAACCTAAGTTTTATTGGATAATTGAGTTAAATTGAAAAATTATGTTTTTGCAAGTTTCGAGCTGTTAGTTCAATTTCTCAAACTGTTAGTGCATTTTCTTAAGCTATTAATTATTTTATAAACCTAGGTTCATGAAATTACGTGATTAATTTTAACCTAAGTTTTATTATTTAATTGAGTTAAATTGAAAAATTATGTTTTTGCAAGTTTCGATCGAGCTGTTAAATCAATTTCTCAAGCTGTTAGTGCATTTTCTCAAGCTGTTAAGTGTTTTATAAACCTAGGTTCATGAACTTACATGATTAATTTTAACCTAAGTTTTATTAATCATGGAATGGAATGCAATTGAATTGAATTGAATATCTGCATGTAACCTAGGTTCATGAACTTACATGATTAATTTTAACCTATGTTTTTTACTCATGGAGTGGAATGCAATTGAATTGAATTGAATATATGCATTTAACCTAGGTTCATGACATTACATGATTAATTTTAACCTAAGTTTTATTACTCATGGATTTTTCTTCAAACATTGCTACTGCTTTGATTTGCTTATCCACTGGCCAACAGTTCAGTTTTTCTGGTATGATTTTTCAAGGGATGTTAAGTAATCTGAATCCCAAACATGGGAAATTTTTTTATGTATCCTAGGTTTTTGGCTCACATTTTTTCAAATCATTTTGAAAATTTGAAAACACACACGAGGATACATGTTTCCCATTGTCACACATGGCAATCTGTCAAAAGATTTTTGAAACACAATGACAAATTTTCAGGCACTAACACCCCATTGACTCAAGCAATGAGGGCTGTTATTACAGGAAACAAGGGAGAAGTTCCTGAGCAAGAACAACCCACCTTAATGCTCAACCAACAGGAACCCAAACCCCTCCCCATGATACAAATAAATCACCATCTGCTCCTTATAATCAACCTACTCCATCACCCACTACACTCAAAAATAAAATAGGTGGTGATGTTCCTTCCATCCCACCTCTTACCCAAATGCCTGAAATCCCTGCACAGGAGCATCCTCCTCTGCAGAATATCCAAAGGGAAACAAATGAGGACACTCCCAACCTCAACAAGGAGGTGATCAACCCAACAGATGTTGATCATATGGTATCTGTGGTTGTCACTACTGATACTCCTGCAAGAGGGGTTCAGGACAGTGACAACATCCTTAAGACCACTACCATGGCAACAGAGGATGTTTATACGTCTTCTGGAAGTCCCCAGAACCAAGAACAGAGGGCCCCAGATTTTTCTCCAAGGAGAACATGTTCTGGTAATATTGCCAGTGATATTTCAAAGGTGCCAACAACACTTGAGGATATTGAGGCTAGTCTGCAACTACAGGCTGGTGCGGTCAAATGTGATCGTAAGTTTGGTTATACATTGGTTGACCTGACTACTTTAGGCCACAAGCTTGATCCGTTCATATTAGCCTCACAAGCACAACAAGTGTTTTATGTGAAAGACCAGAACAATAAAAAGTTGTCTATTGTCTTCAACACACCTCCGAAGAATTACACAGATATATATGATGAAATCGATGAGGAATTTAGCACCGTCATTCACCCGCACAATGATAACATTTTGCCACGTGTGGATGAACGTGACTTGGGTACTGAATCAAGAGATGATTATTATCGAAGCAACTGTGAAGTTATTATTATACGAAAATCCAAGTGATCGAACCATGTCGTTCGCTGGAAACATGTCTTGTAAATGACCTTTTAATTAATTAATTTATGGAATGATTATCTGTACATATCTTAGTTTCTATGTGACTTCGACATTTTATTTTATGGTGCATTAAGTTATTGTAGTGGAATATGATTTAGCCACACAAACCATTATGTGACCATATAGTATCTGCTTTTGGCTACACTGAAATCGTGTGTGACAAACTCGAGTTCATGATTTAGTCACATAACAAATTACTTCATGTGGCCATATACTGGAATATGATTTAGTCACACATAAAATTACTTCATGTGACCATATAGTGGAATATGATTTGGTCACCCAAAATATTATTCAAGTGACCATATAGTGGCATATATTATGATTTAGTTTTATTATTCATGGAATTGAATTGATTGTATATATCCTAAGTTTATAAAATTACTTGATTAATTTTAACCTAACTTTTATTATTCACTAAGGTTAAATTGAGAAATCCTGTTAGTGCAGATCTAGAACTGTTAGTTCAATTTCTCAAGCTGTTAGTCCATTTTTTTCAAGCTGTTAAGTGTTTTATAACATAAGTTTATAAAATTACTTGATTAATTTTAACCTACGTTTTATTATTCACTTGAGTTAAATTGAGAAATTCTGTTTTCGCAAATCTGGAACTGTTAGTTCAATATCTCAAGCTGTTAGTACATTTTATCAACCTGCTAATTGTTTTATAAACTATGTTTATAAAATTAGTTTATTATTCATGAAATGGAATGAAATTGAATTGATTATATATAACCTAAGTTTATAAAATTACTTGATTAATTTATATCCTAACATTTATATTTTGACATTCTAACACACACTACACTTTAGACACACATACTAACTTATGTGACCATATAGTGTCTGCTTTGGGCTACACTAAAATCTTGTGTGACAAACTCGAGTTCATGATTTAGCCACATAACAAATTACTTCATGTGACCATATACTGGAATATGATTTAGTCACACATACAATTATTTCATGTGACCATATACTGGAATATGATTTGGTCACCCAAATCATTATTCAAGTGACCATATAGTGGCATATGGTTTAGTCGCACAAAATGGCACTCAATGTGACTACTACGTATTAGATTTTTACATTCTAACACACACTACACTTTAGCCACACATACTAACTTATGTGACCATATAGTGTCTGCTTTTGACTACACTAAAATCTTGTGTGACAAACTCGAGTTCATGATTTAGTCACATAACAAATTAATTCATGTGACCATGTACTGGAATATGATTTAGTCACACATACAATTACTTCGTGTGACCATATACTAGAATATGATTTGGTCACCCAAATCATTATTCAAGTGACCATATAGTGGCATATGATTTAGTCACACAAAATGGCACTCAATGTGACTACTACGTATTAGATTTTTACATTCTAACACACACTACACATTAGCCACACATACTAACTTATGTGACCATATAGTGTCTGCTTTTGGCTACACTAAAATCTTGTGTGACAAACTCGAGTTCATGATTTAGTCACATAACAAATTACTTCATGTGACCATATACTGGAATATGATTTAGTCACACATACAATTACTTCATGTGACCATATACTGGAATATGATTTGGTCACCCAAATCATTATTCAAGTGACCATATAGTGGCATATGATTTAGTCACACAAAATGTCACTCAATGTGACTACTACGTATTAGATTTTTACATTCTAACACAAACTACACTTTAGCCACACATACTAACTTATGTGACCATATAGTGTCTGCTTTTGGCTACACTAAAATCTTGTGTGACAAACTCGAGTTCATGATTTAGTCACATAACAAATTACTTCATGTGACCATATACTGTAATATGATTTAGTCACACATACAATTACTTCATGTGACCATATATTCGAGTGACCATATAGTGGCATATGATTTAGTCACACAAAATGGCACTCAATGTGACTACTACGTATTAGATTTTTACATTCTAACACAAACTACACTTTAGCCACACATACTAACTCATGTGACCATATAGTGTCTGCTTTTGGCTACACTAAAATCTTGTGTGACAAACTCGAGTTCATGATTTAGTCACATAACAAATTACTTCATGTGACCATATACTGGCATTCGTTCACACTGTTCAACTCTGTGACGCCGTTTTGTCACATTTTATGAGTGTAACGTGACTAATGCTTCGAACATAATCAGCAAAAAGAAAAAAACACCAGATACCTTTAGTCACATAAATGTTCGAATGTGTGGCAATACATTTTAGATTGGTCACACGATTGGAGTTCAGATGTGACTAAAAGAATGACGTGAATTTTAGTTTTGTATCTTTAGTCACACAAATATTCTAATGTGTGACGATTTGATTTCGAGCATGTGTGACCAAAGCCCATTTTTGTACTAGTGTCCTTTTCTTTACGAAATCTCCACCACCATTTGACTAATAACGCCAGATTCATCGCTTTTAATGAGCCTAAACCCAAGCCCCCAAATTTCTTAGGAGCAATGGTTTTTTTCCAATTGACCAATGCAATCTTTGAATTCCAAATACCCCATATAAATCTTCTTCTGAGCTTGACTATCACGTCGATAACTTTTTTGGGAGCCAGGTACAATGACATGAAATACAAAGGCAAACTTCCAAGTATGGATTTGCATAAAGTGATTTTCCCCCAAAAGATATATTCTTTGCCTTCCACGTAGATAATTTCGTTGAAATTTGTCAATAATAGGTTTCCAAGACTTCGTCAATCCCATATTTGCTCCAATGGATACACCGAGATATGAGAATGGAATTTTTGCCTCCCCACAATTAGCATATGAGGCAAACTGGGAAACTTTTCTGTTGTTTACACCAATATCGAACACCTTGTTTTTTAAGTAGTTAACTCTAAGACCCGATGCTAAATGAAAGCAATTTAGAATCCTTTTGAGATTCAAGATATTAGAAGACTCCCGTTTACCAATAAAGAGAACATCATTAGCATATAATAGATGTGACATCACAGGACCTTCATTTGGGAGCTTAAGACTAGAAAACAAGTTTTTGTTCACCTCTTCGGTCATTGCGATATGAAGGCCTTCCATGCACACGTGTCGGGGTTGAATATACATGTCACCAGGTTATAATTCTAACGGATTATTAATAATTATGAGACCACAGAATTAAATGGGAACATTGATATTTATTATGAAATATTGATAACGGGGTCGGGTATCGGTGTCGAATTCGCGTTATATACGATATGTTTATATGAATAACACGTTTGTTCATAGTATTTTTTTATTCATATTATATATAATTTTGTGAATAAATAATCGAATATTATCTATCCGTAAATATTCAGAATATAAATTTGGTTTATTTTGGGATTTATGAAATATTAGAAAACTTAATAAAATAAAAAAATTATATTTTTATTTGATATGTTACTATTATTGATAAAAATCTGAAAAGATGTTACTATTTCTGATAACTGAAAAGTTGGTGACCTGCTAAACAGGTTTGCAGGTCACCAATTACTATTATTGACAGAAAAATAAAAAGTTGTTACTATATATGATAAAAAAATAAATAATGTTACTATTAATGATAAAAATGTAAAAACTTGTTACTATTTTTGGTCATTTGCCCTTAATAACAATACATAATTGAGCATTAGCTTTATTAATAATTAATATCAACTATTAAAAATTGAAATTTTCATTTTACAAGTATATTATATTACCCTTTTAAAATAAACTAGTTTAAAACCCACGTATTACGTGGATATTTTTATATAAATTATTTATATAAAATGTATATGAGTAAAAATAAAAACATACAAAAATAATAATTGTGTTTATTTTTTATTATTTACAGATTAAAAAATAGAGAATATTTATCTTTTTTAAAAATATTAAATTGTATTTATCTTTTATAATTTGTGATTATCTTTTTGGTGAACGTAGAGGTGACACGTGACATTTAATGTTTTCCTTTATTATACATAATAATAATTTCCACAACTAATTCAAATTATTACATTTGGATCTAATTATGATTATTATGGGTAATAATGATAGATATTTATTTTAGATAAATATTAATTTTTAAAATGTTACAAAATCTAATTTATTACTAATTAATTAATGAAAAAAATAAAGTCAAAATTTAATACAATTAAGCTAAGGTGTTAAATTTGGAATAAGAGATGGAATAATAAAATTTTCTTGTATTGTAGAAGTGACATGTGACATGAATTGTTTTGTTTTATTATAATATATAAGTTAATCAACCCATGTATTACATAGATTGATTTAGAAAATACATATTTTTTTTATATTTAAATAAATTATTATATAATTTATATATAATTAAAATAAAAAAAATTGAAAGCTAGTTAAATTAAACATTAAAAAAGTACATAGTTGTTTGATATTAATTAAAAAAATATTATTATATTGTATTATTAAAAACAGATGATATGTGTTTGCAAAAAATGTTTCTTTTAATTTTTATTAACTTCAAATATGAAATATCAATGTAAGAAACAAAAAACTTCAATTATGTGAATGTGTATATATTTTGAAAATGATAAAATATAAAAATGGAATATCTGAAAATCAACAATCAAAATTTATCATATTCACAATTTGTAACATCCCGGATTTGAGCCTGTTACGTGGATTTAATTTATTGGCTCATTTATTTTATTATTATTGCGTGTTCCAATTAAATTCCGTTTCGTGGATTTAACGTGTCAAAATTGAGTGATACGTGTCTCCGAGCTAATAATTAGCGGATTAATTATCTCCTTGAGATCGTGGATTTAATTGGGTTCTAATGATATAATTTGTGAAAAAGTGATATCGGGTCCGGGTTAGTGGGTTCGGAACCGGATATGGATATGTACGTATATATTGTTGAGCTTTATTCCCTCATCCCTTTTATTCCCTTATCCAAATCTCAGAGAAGAACCCTAAGAGAAGTGAGTGTGTGTATTTGGGAGGAGTTCCAGCTGAAATTAATATCAGAAATTGAAGCTAAGTGTGCATCTTGATCCTCATCTTCATCTTGTTGGAGTTCTTGAAGATTTTGAGGTATGAATTCATGATTTTGGGTAGCTAGTCCTTGGGATATGTATGGATTATATGTGGAATTGGTCTCTGTAAGTATATGGGTTGTTTATATATGAGTTTTGTGTATTTTTGCTGTTAAAATCGAGTTTGGAGGGGTTGAAAACCCCTGGTTCGGCTATGGAGTTCGAAGGGCAAGATTCTGCTGTCTGGCAAAAGCGCGGCGCGCAAATTGGAAAAGCGTGGCGCGTTTTCTGATCTTCAGAAAAATTCAATAGGGTCAACATAAGAGAGTCTTGAGCCGTTATTTGGTCGAGTCCCTTCGAAATATTATTGAATTGAATTATTTGGGATTTTGGGTCTTGATAGGAGTTCCGAAAAAGGGTTTCGGGGATCGATTGTCCGTTCGGGAATATGTTTCGGGATTAGTTTAATTGTGATAATTGTGTTGGATTGAGTTATGTTTGATTGAATTGCGTGGCTATCGAGTTTGTGGATAACATGTGAGACCCGTGATGTGTTCAGGTGCTAGCCGATCACGTGCCGAGCCGCATTGAGAGTTCGGGTTTCGATTGCTTTCGGGTATCGGTGAGTACTCGAGTCTTTTACAAAGCGCGCGTAAACTTTTATGAGTCGTGTATATGTGTTGTGATATCTTGTGTATGAGACTGAGCTTAGCACGCAGGTATGATTCATATGACCCTATACGTGTTATATATGTTTGAGTTGCAGGTGTCCGCGATATGTGATCGCGCAGGCTGACTGTCCCTAACCAGTCACGAGATATGAGGCTGTATATATACGGCAGTGATATGCCAGGTCGCTCCTGTGCCTATTGAGTGGCTAACCGCTGCTGTGTGCGGCCTGTTAGCTGGGGAACGTGGTCCCCTTTTGAGCAGAGATATGTGTTATGCATCGAGTTGCATATATGTGACGAGATATATGTGTTGTGTATGCTTTATGTGCTTACCTGCAGTGTCTAACCCTCGCGTACTCACGAGCTGTCCAGCTTATGTTTTCGAGTCTTCCGTGTCTCAGGCAGCCATACCGTGGGGTCGCAGCCACAGCCGCAGCAGCCGAAGTAGAGATTGGGGCAGTTAGAGTTGCGTGCGTTGACTGTCTTGTTGATATTAGTTTTGGAACTGTTGTATCTGATCTACTTATGTATGTTAACAGTAATCAGTTACGTTTATGTATCAGTGTCAGTTTATGAGACGATGTATGACTTCGTGTTAAAGTTTTAATTAGCAGTGTTTTCCGCTAATCCTGTGACATGAGTAATTTGAGATACTTGCGTTATTGCCACCTGTGTATTGTATTGACGTGGCATTTGTGTGAGAATTGTGGGAGTTACAGCTTGGTATCAGAGCTTGAGGTTTCAGTATTGAGTATCAGTGGATGCTTGTGCTCTTACCGTGTTCAGATCTGTGGGATTCTTCCCTCAGACTGAGTTTAGCTGAATTAACTGACCTAGCTTATTGTATAACGCTGGGTGATCGATCTGTTATCTTACCTTTGTGATATGTGCAGGTAGTTATGGCAGATCATGGCGAGGGTTCAGGGCCAGAGAGACTCGCGGGAGACGAGTATGTCCGCCGGTCAGAGATGTTATCAGTATTGACCGAGTTCTACAGAGAGAGGGATAGAGAGAGAGCAGCAGCGACAGAGAGCTGATCCGCCGCCAGTTACTAGTGTTGAGACAGTGGTTGGGGCATCTTCTTCTTCTGTGCGAGGTGGGTCCTTTAAGGACTTTATGGCAGGAGCCCCACCTCAGTTCCGAGGCGGTGGTGAGCCGGGTGCGGCTATGGCTTGGGAGAGAGAGATAGAGGCGGCATTCCGAGTTGCCCATTTCGATCCTCGTGATATGGTTGGCTATGCGGCTTATCAGCTGAAGGGAGGGGCCTCACAGTGGTTGAAGTCCATTGAGTCATCCATGACTACAGCCGCAGCATATGCTATGACATGGGATCAGTTCCGTGCTATCTTCGAGCTTCAGTATATTCCCCAGGATGAGCGCCGGGAGATGGAGCGTCGTTTCTTGCACCTCCAACAGGGTAGCATGTCGGTTCAGCAGTATGTGGATAGATTTAATGAGTATGCCCAGTTTGCATCTCAGCACGTGGATACAGAGGTCCGTAAGGCCGATGCCTTCATCGATGGGTTGAGATCTGATATTCGGGAGTTCGTTGGACTTCACGACACCCCGACATTTGCAAGAGCCTTGGAGTTGGCCCGGCCCGTCTTAGAGAGAGAGAGAGATTGAGAGGCAGAGAGGCCAGCCTCCATCCCAGAGACAGAGGACAGTGACGTCTGAGCAGTCCCAGAGTCACTACCGAGAGCCCCAGGATTATCAGAGAGAGAGGCAGCCTGAGCAGCAGCAGGTTCAGGGGCAGGGTTCGGGATTTCGTAGAGACAGAGATAGGGGCAGAGATCGTAGGTCCAGGAGATCTGGGCAGTATCAGGGATCAGGGACGGCCAGTCAGAGTCAGGGGCAGACTTCCCGATATAGTGCTCCGAGTCAGAGTCAGAGCAGCGTGGGGCAGGGGTCCCAACCATCAGGGAGCCGGGCAGATAGTTCAGCCGGGGAGAGAGACTGTCCGAGGTGTCGCCGTCGCCATTCTGGTCCTTGTACATCAGAGCAGCCCCGTTGCTACCGCTGTGGTCAGTATGGCCATACATCTTTTACTTGTACTTCGAGGGATTCCCTGTGCTTCCGCTGTGGGAGGCCAGGTCATATTGTGAGGGATTGTCCGGATGCGCCGCCAGCGGTACAGGGAGCGAGTACCAGTGGTGCTAGAGCCAAGCCGTCGTCTTCTAGCCGTTGAGAGTCAGCACCTAGAGGTCGAGGCAGGGTATTCCAGGCTACGGCAGAGGAGGCCCGCGAGTCCACCGATGTTGTTTCCGGTACGTACATTCTGAACGGGCTTAGTGCTCGTATTTTATTTGATTCTGGAGCGGATCGCTCGTATGTATCTGTTGTATTCTGTGCCTACTTTTCTGTGCCGACTACTGTGTTATCTGTGCCGTTAGTTGTTGAGAGGGTAGACGGTAGTACAGTGCTAGTGAGTCGGGTGTACAGAGATTGTGTCCTAGAGATTGATGCTCACCGGTTTCTGATTGATCTACTGCCGATAGAGATTAGCAGTTTCGATGTGATAGTGGGTATGGACTGGATGACAGCCAGGCAGGCCGATATCTTGTGCGCGAAGAAGATGATCCGGATACCCATTTCAGACAGTGAGACAGTGACAGTATATGGCGAGAGGCGCCGAGGCGAGATCGGTATTGTGTCGATGGCAAGAGCTCAGAGATATGTTGCGAAGGGGTGCGAGACCTTTCTGGCTTATGTTGTTGACGCCAGATTAGAGAAGAAGACTTTAGCGGATATACCCGTAGTTCGAGAGTTCCCTGAGGTATTCCCAGAGGAGTTGCCTGGGTTACCGCCAGATCGTCAGGTCGAGTTTCGTATTGACCTTATCCCTGGAGCGGTGCCTATTGCGAAGACGCCGTATAGGCTGGCACCTACTGAGATGAGAGAGATGATGTCGCAGCTTCAGGAGTTGCTTGATCGTGGATTTATCCGGCCGAGTTCGTCCCCGTGGGGAGCTCCTGTGCTATTTGTAAAGAAGAAGGACGGTTCTATGCGGATGTGTATCGATTATCGAGAGTTGAATAAAGTGATGGTGAAGAACCGTTATCCGCTTCCACGTATCGACGATCTGTTTGATCAGCTACAGGGTTCGAGCTTCTTTTCGAAGATAGATCTGAGATCGGGTTATCATCAGCTGAGAGTAGAGATGAGGATGTGCCGAAGACTGCGTTTCGGACGAGATACGGCCATTATGAGTTCCTAGTCATGCCTTTCGGACTGACTAACGCACCCGCGGCATTCATGGATCTGATGAACAGGGTGTGTAGATCTATGTTGGATCGGTTCGTGATAGTGTTCATCGACGACATCCTGATCTATTCGAGGAGTGCCGAGGACCACGAGCAGCACTTGCGAGAGGTTTTGACCGTGCTGCGAGCGGAGCGACTTTATGCGAAGTTCTCCAAGTGTGAGTTCTGGTTGCGCGAGGTCCAGTTTTTGGGGCATGTTGTGAGCGCCGAGGGTATTTCAGTGGACCCGGCGAAGATAGAGGCAGTGATGAGTTGGGAGCCGCCGAAGACTGTGCCCGAGATCCGTAGCTTTTTGGGCCTAGCCGGGTATTATCGCCGCTTCATTCAGGACTTTTCGAGGATTGCCAGGCCGTTGACGAGATTGACACGGCAGTCCGTTCCTTTTGTGTGGTCCGATGAGCAGGAGTCGGCTTTCAGAGAATTGAAATCCCGGTTATGTCAGGCACCAGTGTTAGCATTGCCCGAGGGTGCAGAGGATTTCGTGGTCTACTGTGATGCGTCAGGTACCGGGTTGGGATGTGTTCTGATGCAGCGAGGCAAGGTAATTGCGTATGCATCGCGACAGCTGAAGACCTACGAGGAGAATCATACCGTGCACGACCTTGAGTTAGATGCGATAGTGTTCGCTCTGAAGATATGGCGTCATTATCTGTACGGTTCGCGGTTCGTGGTTTATATCGATCACAAGAGTCTTCAGTATCTGTTCAGTCAGAAAGAGTTGAATATGAGACAGCGGCGCAGCCTTGAGTTATTGAAAGATTATGACTGCGAGATTCAGTACCATCCTGGTAGGGCCAATGTGGTGGCCGATGCGTTGAGCCGTAAGGCGTGTGGTCAGACGGTAGTTTCCCGAGCAGCGAGGCTCGAGGTTACATCGACTCTTGTGGAGAGTCTGAGGCATGCTCAGTTAGAGGGTTTGCGGGTGGAGAATGTTAAAAGAGAGCGGCTTGCGGGACAGCTAGAGGCATTGAGCAGAGATAGCAGAGGTTTGTGGGCGTTTCGTGATCGTGTTTGGGTTCCAAGAGTCGGTAATCTGCGGCAGCTGATTTTAGATGAGTCGCACCGTTCGAGATTGTCTATCCACCCCGGGAGCACCAAAATGTATAGAGATTTGCGCGAGTTCTATTGGTGGCCAGGGATGAAGAGAGATGTGGGCCGATACGTCGAGGAGTGTATGACTTGTCTGCGAGTCAAGGCCGAGCATCAGAAGCCTCACGGGCATTTGCAGCCTTTAGAGATCCCTGAGTGGAAGTGGTATCATATCACGATGGATTTCATCGTCAGGCTTCCGCGCACCGTTCGAGGTAATGATATGATCTGGGTGATAGTGGATCGCTTGACGAAGAGTGCTCACTTTCTAGCGGTTCGGGGTACCATCACTATGGATCAGTTGGCTCGGTTATACATCAGCGAGATAGTTTCGAGGCACGGCGTTCCGATGTCGATTACGTCGGATAGAGATACGCGGTTTACTTCGAGGTTCTGGCAGAGCTTTCAGCGCGAGTTGGGGACGAGAGTTCAGTTGAGTACAGCATACAGACCTCAGACAGACGGGCAGACAGAGCGGACGAATCAGACTCTCGAGGATATGCTCCGAGCTTGTGCGATCGACTTCAGTGGTAGTTGGGACGTTCACTTGCCGTTAGTCGAGTTTGCGTACAACAACAGCTACCATTCATCCATCAAGATGGCTCCATTCGAGGCACTGTATGGGCGTAAGTGTCTAACCCCGGTGTGTTGGGGCGAGGTCGGCGAGCGACCTGTCAGTGGGCCCGAGTTGTTGCAGGAGACGAGCGATAAAGTGGCGGTTATCCGCGAACATATGAGAGTGGCACAGAGCCGGCAGAAGAGTTATGCCGATCGTCGTCTGACTGAGCCTGAGTTCAGTGTTGGAGACCGTGTGATGTTGAAAGTATCGCCGTGGAAGGGAGTTATCAGATTCAGGCATCGAGGTAAGCTGAGTCCGCGGTACATCGGTCCGTTCGAGATCATCGCCAGAGTTCAAGATCAGGCTTATAGATTGAGGTTGCCTCCCGAGCTGGCCGGAGTCCACGATACGTTTCACGTGAGTCATCTGAGAAAGTGTCTGGCCAAAGATGATCAGTTTGTGCCGTTATCCGAGATCACCGTGGATTCTCATCTGAGGTATGTTGAGCAGCCTGAGGCGATTACTGATCGAAAGGTGAAGAGATTGCGGAATAAAGAGATCGCGCTAGTACTCGTTCAGTGGAGGCATCATAAGGGTACTAGTGCCACCTGGGAGCCCGAGGCCGAGATGAGGAGCCGTTATCCGCAGTTGTTCCCGAGTCCGAGCTAGATTCTGGGACGGAATCTTTTTAAGAGGAGAGGATTTGTAACATCCCGGATTTGAGCCTGGTACGTGGATTTAATTTATTGGCTCATTTATTTTATTATTATTGCGTGTTCCAATTAAATTCCGTTTCGTGGATTTAACGTGTCAAAATTGAGTGATACGTGTCTCCGAGCTAATAATTAGCGGATTAATTATCTCCTTGAGATCGTGGATTTAATTGGGTTCTAATGATATAATTTGTGAAAAAGTGATATCGGGTCCGGGTTAGTGGGTTCGGAACCGGATATGGATATGTATGTATATATTGTTGAGCTTTATTCCCTCATCCCTTTTATTCCCTTATCCAAATCTCAGAGAAGAACCCTAAGAGAAGTGAGTGTGTGTATTTGGGAGGAGTTCCAGCTGAAATTAATATCAGAAATTGAAGCTAAGTGTGCATCTTGATCCTCATCTTCATCTTGTTGGAGTTCTTGAAGATTTTGAGGTATGAATTCATGATTTTGGGTAGCTAGTCCTTGGGATATGTATGGATTATATGTGGAATTGGTCTCTGTAAGTATATGGGTTGTTTATATATGAGTTTTGCTGTTAAAATCGAGTTTGGAGGGGTTGAAAACCCCTGGTTCGGCTATGGAGTTCGAAGGGAAAGATTCTGCTGTCTGGCAAAAGCGCGGCGCGCAAATTGGAAAAGCGCGGCGCGTTTTCTGATCTACAGAAAAATTCAATAGGGTCAACATAAGAGAGTCTTGAGCCGTTATTTGGTCGAGTCCCTTCGAAATATTATTGAATTGAATTATTTGGGATTTTGGGTCTCGATAGGAGTTCCGAAAAAGGGTTTCGGGGATCGATTGTCCGTTCGGGAATATGTTTCGGGATTAGTTTAATTGTGATAATTGTGTTGGATTGAGTTATGTTTCATTGAATTGCGTGGCTATCGAGTTTGTGATAACATGTGAGACCCGTGATGTGTTCAGGTGCTAGCCGATCACGTGCCGAGCCGCATTGAGAGTTCGGGTTTCGATTGCTTTCGGGTATCGGTGAGTACTCGAGTCTTTTACAAAGCGCGCGTAAACTTTTATGAGTCGTGTATATGTGTTGTGATATCTTGTGTATGAGACTGAGCTTAGCACGCAGGTATGATTCATTCTACCCTATACGTGTTATATATGTTTGAGTTGCAGGTGTCCGCGATATGTGATCGCGCAGGCTGACTGTCCCTAACCAGTCACGAGATATGAGGCTGTATATATACGGCAGTGATATGCCAGGTCGCTCCTGTGCCTATTGAGTGGCTAACCGCTGCTGTGTGCGACCTGTTAGCTGGGGAACGTGGTCCCCTTTTGAGCAGAGATATGTGTTATGCATCGAGTTGCATATATGTGACGAGATATATGTGTTGTGTATGCTTTATGTGCTTACCTGCAGTGTCTAACCCTCGCGTACTCACGAGCTGTCCAGCTTATGTTTTCGAGTCTTCCGTGTCTCAGGCACCCATACCGTGGGGTCGCAGCCACAGCCGCAGCAGCCGAAGTAGATTGGGGCAGTTAGAGTTGCGTGCGTTGACTGTCTTGTTGATATTAGTTTTGGAACTGTTGTATCTGATCTACTTATGTATGTTAACAGTAATCAGTTACGTTTATGTATCAGTGTCAGTTTATGAGACGATGTATGACTTCGTGTTAAAGTTTTAATTAGCAGTGTTTTCCGCTAATCCTGTGACATGAGTAATTTGAGATACTTGCGTTATTGCCACCTGTGTATTGTATTCACGTGGCATTTGTGTGAGAATTGTGGATGTTACACAATTGAAGTTTTATCAATTAAATTTTAAATCTTGTTAGCAAAATAATTAACAAAATTTTTTAACTTTATTTTACTACACTTCTACGTTTAAATTCAAATTTTTACATTTGAATTTAACTATGATCATTAAGGATAATAATGACACATATTTATTTTAGGTAAATATTAATTCATTAATGAAAAATTAAAATCAAAATTTAATGTAATTAAGGTAATGTAGTAAATTTGGAAAATGAATTAAAATAATGGCATATGTATAATTAGTGATTTTAATTAAGGGTATAAGAGACATTTCATAAATAATTATGAGTTGTCATTAATTTGGACCATTGATTTCTTTCCATCCAATGGTCCAGAAACTCCAAGTGGTTTTGTTATTATATATAGTATAGATTCTATTAACTTAGGGTTGTTAACAATATCCTTAGAATATAGTAACTATAAATTAATTGAAAATAATTGTTTGAACAAAAAAAATTATAAATGGAAAGTGTCAAATATAGCTATGCCAATTGACGGTCTAGTTAACAGACAAGTGGTAATATATTTAATCTTTTAATAGAATAGATAGATAATAAATTATCATGCATAATAATTTTGTGTAAAATCTATATCCATCTATATATTATAATAAAACAAAACAAGATGTCACATATCGGTTTCACAATGCACGAGAATTTCATTTTTCGCCTCTTTTTCTTAATGAATTAATATTAATTAGACATTACAACATATTAAATTAATATTTACCTAAAATAAATATTTATCATTATCATCCTTAATGATTATAATTAAATTTAAATGTAAAAGTTTGGATTTAAATATAGAAATCTGGTAATAAATTAAAACTTTGTGTTAATTATTTTGCTAACAAAATTTAAAATTTAACTTACATAACAAAAGTTAAGAATTAGATGATAAAACTTCATTGTGGATACAATAAATTTTGATTATTAATTTTCAAATATTCCATTTTTATATTTCATCATTTTCAAAATGGGTGCTACTATTCTCACCCCATAAATCTCTATTTCTACCCCATCATTATTACTATATTATTAAAAATCAGTTTTTTATAATGGTTAACCTAACCATCATCTTGTTTTAGTTTTTAATGATCGATAGATTTTTACTGGAAATTACAATTCCAGATTTCCATTATATTATATATATATATATATATATATATATATATATATATATATATATATATATATATATATATATATATATATATATATATATTATTTTCATGTTTGTACATTTATACATAAACCCTAAACCCTAATCTCTAATCCCTAAACCCTAGACCCTAATCCTTAAACCCTAAACCTTCTACATATTTCAATTTCAGATGTTCAACTCATGTGAGGAGTTGATGGAGTGGGTACGAAACACAACACACTCTATTGGTTTTGTCATCGTCACTAAACGATCAAAGACATATGCGAACGACTTCATATATCGAGTCATACTTATTTGTGATCGATGTGGGACATATAAATCTATAGCTACAAGTAGAACAACTGGAAGCAAAAAGAATAATTGTAAATTTGAACCGGAAGGAAAATATTCAAGACTGTATAACCAATGGTCAGTGATGATTAAGGTAATATGTGATGAACATAATCATCCACATGCACAATATATGGAGGGTCATCCATTTGAAAGACGGTTATCTGCTAACGAGACTCGCTTGGTTGGAAATTTAACAATGAAGAACGTGGCGCCACGTGATATCCTGAATAAGGAAAATAAAAACAATGTGTCGACGCTTAAAACGATATACAATACTGTGACACCCTTGCCACAATAACCACCAATTACCATTCACCCAGGATTAATCACCAACAAACAGATAACATAATGATCTGATAGCTTAATAATAGTGCGGAAGCAAAATACATAAATAAAAGTATTACAACTGAGTTTAACACCCTACGGTGCTACAAAGGTTACACGTCTAAGTCTACCAACACAATTTATTACATTATCCCAAATTCATTACAACAGAATTTTCATAAACCAAATACCAAAGTAAACAGTAGAAATCTTCAAATACTTCAATAGATTTCCTAGCTAGATGGTCCAGCTGTAGACTTCCCTTTTCCTGTAAAAATTCAACAACTAAAAGGTAAGCGAATGCTTAGTGAATACCAGATGATTTTCACACATTCTACAAATCTTTATGATGCCCCCAGAGTATCCGCGGTAACACATACCGTATACTCCACACGTATCCAAGATACGCAAACCTGAGCCGCAGCTCCTTCGAGCTGACACTCGGCATAAGAAAAACCAACCATCTGAGGCAGACATTACATCGGGGATGACTTACTGTCTATCCTGACCACAGAGGTGTCAAACTCTTGGTCATATAGCACAGTAACATCAGAGTACAGATGCGACCACGCAGGTCCATCGAAAGGATGCACAACAAATGAACGGACATGCAACAAATATGAATGTGCATCAACATAAACGCATGTTAGTAGAATGCCAAACGAACATGAAACAACAGGCCTCAGCAGGCAATGCAAACATAAAGCAGATGCAGACATGTTAAAAATCAAAGGTACTCACAGTGGGTGCGTTATTAATCTTTAAGCAATATTATTTCTCCTCGGAATTTCAACCGGATCAACCAAGTACCCCACTGTGGGTTAAACAACACCACAAGGGACCTGTAAGTCATTTGTAACAACACATTGTGTTAATATCTTGTTTAATTCCATAAAACTTAATTTTTATAAGTTTTTACCATTTTTGATCCCAATTTCGGATCCATGTCCGAATTCGGACCCCACCCGAATTCGGACCCCCAATTCGGATCGCATGCCAATTCGGTCTCTATATATATATGCCCCAATTCGGACCCCTTTAATTTCGGACCATGTCCGAATTCGGTCCCCAACCGAATTCGGACCTCATCCGAATTCCAACACTTAGAATATTTTGCCATTTTTGATTGTTCACATCTCGGATCAAAAAGCCATTTCGGATTACATGCTAGATTCGAATCTTGCCTAGATTCGAATGGTGCCAGATTCGAAACCTATTAAATTCGAACATCCGAATTTCGGACCATTCGAATCTGTTCTTGATTCAATTATTTTCCAGATTTAAATCTAAGTCATTTTCGTGTTTATTCAATACCTGAAATAAATTATACCCACTAAAATACACTTAATTTCCACCACTTTAACACTAATATTATCATACTTTCATACCAATTTACATCCTTTTTAACCAATTTTGTTCATCCATCGAACACACACTAAAACACACACTAAAATCCATAAATTATACTTATAAGCTGAATCAGAAGCTGAAATTTAACATGTAGCTTCATATACACTAGATTTAAACAAATCTTTAACTATATAACACATGCATCCATGTTTGAATCTCCAAAATCTAATTTTCGGTTCATATAAAAACCGAACCAAAAGTTCCCAAATTCGAAATTTAAAGAGATATTTACCTTAATTCGATGATTGCAGATGTTATAATTCCTTCCTAGCAATCTTGTTTCAGATTTTTAGCTTCAAATTCCAAGTTTTGATGATCTTCGATTGTAGAGAGAGAGAGAGCCGAGAGAGGGAGATTTTAGATAGTTCAAAATGAAAGACTAAGGGCCTTTTATTCCATAATTTCAACTTTGGACTCTTTTAGCCCCTCAACTTATCCGGTTCCAATAAATACTGATTTAGTCTTAGTTTTACCCTTACTAACAATTATAAATCATAATAATAATTCAAAATTTCCAAGCTTCATAATTTCTCAAAATAGCAACCGACTTTCATAATCCAAATACATAATCATTTTCGTAACAACTTAATTTACAATTTAAACTTAATAACTTCAAATACAATAATTTAAATCCGAGGATGTTACAGCATGGGCTCCACCACGCTCAAACTTCGTCCTCGAAGTTACTCGGATCCAAAAAGTTGCGGATATTTCTTTAACATCTCAGACTTAGGCTCCCACGTATGATTTGCTCCTTTGTGATGCTTCCAACGAACAAGCACCATCTCTATCTCTTTACTTCTCAATTTCTTCACTTTCGTGTCTAACACACACTCCGGCTCTTCAACATACCGGAGCCTTTCATCAATTTGCAATTCAGTGTGATCTGCCCAATCTTCGTTTTCGGCAGTGAATGACTTCCTGAGATTTCCCACATGGAACACCGGGTGTATGCCCGACATTTCTTCCGGCAACTCTAAACGATATGACTGGTTTCCAACTTTTTCTATTATCTTAAATGGCCCAACAAATCTTGGAGCCAGCTTTCCTCTCTTTACAAAACGTGTAACACCTCTCATAGGTGACACCTTCAAATACACCCAATCATTTACCTCAAAGCTGATTGGTTTGTGCCTTCTATCGTAATAACTTTTCTGGCGATCCTGGGCCGCCTTCATATTCTGTCTTACCAATTGAATCTTTTCATTTGTTTCTTGCAATAATGCCGGCCCAGCAATCTGCGTTTCACCGGTTTCCCTCCAACACGTAGGAGTCCTACATCTTCTCCCATACAATGCTTCAAACGGCGCTTTCTTGATCGTCGCGTGGTAACTGTTGTTATACGAAAATTCTATCAATGGTAAATGGTCATCCCAATTACCACCAAGGTCCAACACACACGACCGCATCATATCTTCAAGTGTCAGGATAGTCCTTTCACTTTGACCATCGGTTTGCGGACGGTAAGCCGTACTCATAGCAATCCTCGTTCCTAACCCTTCTTGTAATGCCGACCAGAAGTTGGAAGTAAATGTGAGCCAACTTCTCTAATGAATAGCTTTCCCGGATCGGTATGAAGTGTGCGGATTTAGTTAACCGATCCACTATGACCCAAACTGCATCGTGTTGACGCCTAGTTTTCGGCAACTTCGTGACAAAGTCCATAGTGATATGCTCCCACTTCCATTCCGGGATGGGAAGCGGTTGCAAACTACCGTAAGGCTGCTGGTGTTCGGCTTTCACTAACCGACAAGTTCGGCATCTCTCCACATATTGTCCGATATCTTTCTTTAATCCGGGCCACCAGAAGTCTGCTTTCAGCTCGTTGTACATCTTTGTGCTCCCGGGATGTACGGAAAACTTAGACTGATGAGCTTCTTCTATTATCACATTTCTCATGCCTCCATACTTTGGCACCCAGATTCTCCCATATATACCTTTCAAACCCGATTCACTTGTTTCCATATCCTTAATCTGTGCTCTTATATCCTCAGCACCAACATTTTCGTCTTTCAAGGCTTCCTCTTGAGCTGCCTTGACATCATCAATAATAGTGGAGGTCAGCATAGTAGACGTCAGCATATAACAACAATCCTTGGCATATGCTTTGCGACTCAAAGCATCGGCTACCACGTTAGCCTTTCCAGGATGGTAAAGGATTTCACAGTCATAATCCTTTATTAGCTCCATCGAACGTCTCTGTCTCATGTTAAGTTCTTTCTGGCTGAAAATGTATTTCAGGCTCATATGATCCGTGTATAACTGACACTTAGTCCCATATAGATAGTGCCTCCACAATTTTAACGCAAACGTAACTGCAGTCAACTCCAAGTCATGAGTTGAATAATTCTTCTCGTGTTGCTTTAACTGTCTCGAAGCATAAGCAATAACCTTCCCTCGCTGCATCAGTACAGCGCCTAACCCCAGTCTTGAAGCATCAGTGTAAACTACAAAATCCTCATTGCCCTCTGGTAGAGCAAGTATCGGTGCTTCGCTAAGCGTTTTCTTCAAGATCTCAAATGCTTCTTGCTGCACGGTTTCCCAGACAAAAGGTGCATTCTTCTTTGTTAACATAGTTAAAGGGACTGCAATCTTTGAAAAATCCTTAATAAACCTCCGATAATAGCCCGCCAGCCCTAGAAAACTTCTGACTTCAGTAGCTGAACGAGGCGACTCCCAATTTCTCACCGCTTC
Source organism: Centrapalus pauciflorus (assembly GCA_020465985.1). Lineage (NCBI taxonomy): Eukaryota > Viridiplantae > Streptophyta > Magnoliopsida > Asterales > Asteraceae > Centrapalus > Centrapalus pauciflorus. The sequence goes on from JAANYP010001681.1 coordinate 105,708, forward strand.
TACTTTAGCTGGATCTACAGAAATTCCGGCCCCCGATATCACATGCCCTAAAAACTGAATCTGTTGTAGCCAAAACTCACATTTTGAGAACTTGGCATACAACTTCTCTTTTCTTAGCAGTTCCAGCAATTCCCTTAAATGATCAGCATGTTCGGCCTCAGACTTTGAATACACCAGAATATCGTCGATGAACACAATCACCGACTTATCTAACATCGGTCTACAAACTCGGTTCATTAAATCCATAAAAACAGCCGGGGCATTGGTCAACCCAAAAGGCATGACCAGAAACTCGTAATGCCCGTAACGTGTCCTAAAAGCTGTCTTAGGCACATCTTCCTCTCTAACTTTTAACTGATGATATCCCGACCTCAAGTCAATCTTAGAAAAGACACTCGCCCCATGTAATTGATCGAACAAATCGTCTATCCTCGGCAGCGGATACTTGTTCTTAACAGTCAGTTTATTCAATTCCCGGTAATCAATGCACATTCGCATTGTACCATCCTTCTTTTTCACAAACAAAACAGGGGCTCCCCACGGCGATGAACTTGGTCGTATAAAGCCCTTGTCCAACAACTCCTGGAGTTGTGTCATCATCTCTTTCATCTCGGTTGGGGCAAGGCGATAAGGAGAACGAGCTACCGATGCAGCTCCAGGGATCAGATCAATTCTAAATTCCACTTGTCTCTCAGGCGGCACGCCAGACAAGTCTTCCGGAAACACATCCGGGAATTGTGAAACAACAGGCACATCGGCCAACGTCTTCTTCTCAGCCTTGGCATCTATAGCATATGCCAAGTAAGCGTCACATCCCTTTGCAACAAGCTTTCGAGCTTTTGCAACAGTCAACAAACACAGATCCCCACTTCTCCTATCCCCATAAATACAGATCTCACGCCCCTCCGGAGTAGTTATCTTGATCATACGCTTCTTACACACTATATGGGCTTCATTCTCTATCAACCAATCCATCCCGATAATCACATCAAATTCACTAAACTTGATCGGAATCAAGTCCAAATTGAAGACTACATCTTCAATCACTAAGGTGCAGTTTCGGTATACATGATCTACTTTAACTAGAGTATTACTAGCAGTTTCAATATCTAGTACAGCAGATAGCTTAGACAAAGGCATGGCAAGTTGTTGTGCAAACATAGTAGATACAAACGACCTATTGGCACCCGAGTCAAATAATACTCTTGCAGGTAAAGAGTTTACAATAAACATACCCGTGACCACCTCCGGGTTTTCCCTAGCCTCCTCTGCAGTGATTTGAAAGGCACGAGCTGGTGCCCTTTGTGACTGACCCCGACCTCGGTTAACTGAACCACCGCTTGAACCTCCTGAAGATCGTGTTGATGTTGGAGCAGCAACTGCTGGAGCATTCTTTCGACAATTCCGACTATAGTGCCCCCAGACTCCACACTTATGGCAAGCATCAGATCTCCGTGGACATTCATTCTGAAAGTGGCCCAACTCTCCGCAGCAAAAACACGCACGCCCGTTGGTGCACTTGCCGAAGTGTTCCAGATGACACTTGTTACAATACTGTGGCTCGGTGTTGATAGAGTATGCACGAGCACGACCGGAAGAACTAGACTGTCGACGGTAAGATTGTTGTGGCGAGTACTGAGATGATCGTGAAGAACCAGAATAACCCCTTCGCGTTGGCGTTTCGGTGGTGAAGGTTGAGTTGGATTAGCTGAAGCAGCAGCGGACCCCATCACGTATCCCGACATACCCAAGATCTGTTCCACATTCCTGGCGGCCTCCAGTAAACCAGCAAACGTGGGGTAGCGTACATTACTCATCACCCTTCGAATCTCCAAATCAAGACCAGCCTCAAACCTGGTCACTTTCCTCTCCTCGGTATCCACTTGATGGGGCGTGAACAAACTCAGCCTCGTAAACTCTACAGCGTACTGGGACACAGACTTAGTCCCCTGAATCAGCGTCATAAATTTAGCCTCCAATCTTCGGCGCTCATCGGCCGGGCAGTATTGCTGAGTGAAAACTTCAGTGAACTCAGCCCATTTCATTACAGCAACCTTCTCCATTGTTAGTGCATTCACCATCGAGTTCCACCACATTATTGCGTCTTTGGTGAACATGGCAGTAGCGAATCGGACCATATCCTTCTCAGCACAATCGCTGATTCGGAAAGTCCTTTCTGTAGCTGTTATCCACTCCAGTGCAGTAACAGCATCCCCCAACCCAGTAAATTCAACGGCTCCATTTCCCTTAAAGTCCTTGAAACGACAACCCCTGGGCTTATTTGATGACCCAGTGTTGTCACCTTGCTCGTCATCGTTTCCCTCTCTTTCCTTATTCTTTCTCTTATCTTCTCTTCGTTTAGCTTCGGCCTCATCTCGAGCCCGAAACTGGTCCTGAATCATCCGATTTTGCTCAGCCATCATGGCTAGCATCATTTCTCTCGTCTCTTCTGGTGTCATTCCTCCTCCAGACATGTTCTGAAATATGAAACATATAACTTATTTAGTAACATGTCATTTATTTATAGACACCACCCAATTGTCCCGTATGATAGTCAATATTCTTATGATTACTAGATCGTAACCTATCTTAGTTCAGATCATTACTTAGAATCACTACATGTCAACACTTAATGTTTGAGACCAAGACCTCACGGACACTTGAATCTCAAACTACTGCTCTGATACCATACGCTGTGACACCCTTGCCACATTAACCACCAATTACCATTCACCCAGGATTATTCACCAACAAACAGATATATAATGATCTGATACCTTAATTAAAGTGCGGAAGCAAAATACATAATAAAATAATACAAATGTGTCAAACACCCTATGGTGCTACATAGGTTACACATCTAAGTCTACAAATCCAAATGTATTACATCATCCCCAAAATTATTACAACATTGTTTCCATAGAACAAATACCAAGATAAACAGTGGAAATCTTCAAGTCACTTCAATAAACGTCTTAGCTAGACGGTCCCGCAGCGGATTTCCCTTTTTCTGTAAAAATTCAACAACTAAAAGGTAAGCGAATGCTTAGTGAATACCATATGATTTTACACATTCTACAAATCATTAAGATGCCACCCAGGGTAACCGCGGTAACACATACCGTATACCCCACACGTACTCCAAGTACGCAAACCCGAGCCGCAGCTCCTTCGAGCTGACACTCGGCATAAGAATAACCAACCATCTGAGGCAGACATTACATCGGGGATGACCTACTGTCTATCCTGACCACAGAGGTGTCAAACTCTTGATCATATAGCACAGTAACATCAGAGTACAGATGCGACCACACAGGTCCACCGAAAGGATGCACAACAAATGAACGGACATGCAACAAGTAAGAATGTGCATCAACATTTACGCATGTTAGTAGAGTGCCAAACGAATATGAAACAACATGCCTCAGCAGGCAATGCAAACATAATGCAGATGCAGCAATGTTAAAATCAAAGGTACTCACAGTGGGTGCGTTATTATCTTTTAGCAATATTATTTCTCCTCGGAATTTCAACCGGATCAACCAAGTACCCCACTGTGGGTTAAACAACACCACAAGGGACCTGTAAGTCATTTGTAACAACACATTGTGTTAATATTCTTGTTTAATTCCATAAAACTTAATTTTTATAAGTTTTTACCATTTTTGATCCCAATTTCGGATCCATGTCCGAATTCGGACCCCACCCGAATTGGGACCCCCAGTTCGGATTCCACATAAATCCCAATTCGGTCCACATATATATATATATAAGTCCCAATTCGGATCTATGTCCGAATTCGGACCCCACCCGAATTCGGACCCCCATTTCGGATCCCCCATGCATCCCAATTCGGATCATGTCAAATTCGGACCTTAATTAAATTCGAACCATTTAATAGATTCGAAACATAATAAATTCGGACCATATCCGAATTCGGTCCCCAACCGAATTCGGACCCCATCCAAAAATTCAAACACTTAGAAAATTTTGCCATTTCTGATTGTCACATTTCGGATCAAAAGCCATTTCGGATTACTTGCCAAATTCGAACTAAGCCTAGATTCGAATGGTGCCAGATTCGAAAACACCTTAAATTCGAACATCCGAATTTCGGACCATTCGAATCTGTTCTTGATTCAACTATTTTTCAGATTTAATTCTAAGTCATTTCCATATTTATTCAATGCATGAAATAAATTATACCAACTAAAATACACTTGATTTCAACCACTTTAACACTAATATTATCATACTTTCATACCAATTTACATCCTTTTTAACCATTTTTGTTCATCCATCGAACACACACTAAAACACACACTAAAATCCATAAATTATACTTATAAGCTGAATCAGAAGCTGAGATTTAACATGTAGCTTCATATACACTAGATTTAAACAAATCTTTAACTATATAACACATGCATCCGTGTTTGAATCTCCAAAATCTAATTTTCGGTTCATATAAAAACCGAACCAAATGTTCCCAAATTCGAAATTTAAAGAGATATTTACCTTACTTCGATGATTGCAGATGTTATAATTCCTTCCTAGCAATCTTGTTCCAGATTTTCAGCTTCAAAATCCAAGTTTTTGATGATCTTCGAATTTTAGAGAGAGAGAGAGAGCCGAGAGATGAGTTCTAGAGAGAGGGAGTGTTGGTTGAAAATGAAAGACCTTTGGTCTTTTATTTCAAAATTCCCTATTTTAACACCTTTAGTCCCTCAACTCATCAGATCCCATTAAATACTGATTTATAAAATAAAAGATTTCTATCTTTTATTTATTATCCTTAATACTTAAATAATTGTTTTCACTTAAATAAATTGAAATTTCTAAATTTCCAAATAATACAACAAACTTTATAATTAATTCAAATTCCGTACTAACTTTCATAATTCAACTTAAATTACAAATTTAAACTTAATAACTTCAAATACAAAATTTAAATCCGAGGATGTTACAGCATGGGCTCCACCACGCTCAAACTTCGTCCTCGAAGTTACTCGGATCCAAAAAGTTGCGGATATTTCTTTAACATCTCAGACTTAGGCTCCCACGTATGATTTGCTCCTTTGTGATTCTTCCAACGAACAAGCACCATCTCTATCTCTTTACTTCTCAATTTCTTCACTTTCGTGTCTAACACACACTCCGGCTCTTCAACATACCGGAGCCTTTCATCAATTTGCAATTCAGTGTGATCTGCCCAATCTTCGTTTTCGGTTGTGAACGACTTTCTAAGATTTCCCACATGGAACACCGGATGTATGCCCGACATTTCTTCCGGCAACTCTAAACGATATGACTGGTTTCCAACTTTTTCTATTATCTTAAATGGCCCAACAAATCTCGGAGCCAGCTTGCCTCTCTTCACGAAACGAGTAACACCCCTTATTGGTGATACTTTCAAATACGGTTCCGAAAGGAAGAAAAGAGGGCAGAGCCTAAGATGAAAAGAAGAATGAGAGTACCGGGCTCCGAGAATCTATCAGGTGGAATTATAAGCTGGTTCTTCGACAGAGAACTGCAGCTATTCATACTGAAAAGAAGAGATGGACTTCAATACCTTAGGCGGACGCTCAGAGTATTTAATACATTGCCGAAGGTAGAAGTAAAGGAGTTAGCATGGAAAGAGTTAATCAATATAGGTTAGGATCCTTATGCTGAGGTTATAGCCAAGATTATCAGAAAGGAGGGCCGATCCGGAAAATTTGAAAGACTCAAGCCTAGGATGGGAAAGAGAGTGGAAGATGAGACAAGGATTGATCCACATACAAGTAGGCCATGGGCCAGAATGGTGTACAAGCCTGTAAAGTGTTTGAAGAAGGTGCCGATGAAGTCGATGCCACAAGATGTTTTAAGTAACATGAAGTGGTGGTATGTCGATAATGAAACTGATGAAGCTGTGATGGAAGATACTCAAGACAAAGTTATTTTGCGACTGTATGATCCATTGCACTTAATAAATCTATCCAAGGATGACCTGAAGAAGCTACATGATCAGCCTATCTTTTTTCACGAAGGATGGAGATTTGAAGTTAGGAAATTCCATAAGATAGTTAGAATATGTATAGATATAGGTCTATATGCCGGTAGTAGTTTATATGGTTCAAGTAGCTAGACAAAATGTAAATAGATAGAAGCTATCGTCAAGGGGGAGTCTGTTACTACATCCTGTGTGACGATAGCAGTCTAAGGTTAGATAGCATTTTGTGTAAGTCAACTTACTTGATATTGAATATTAACAAGTGTTTGATATATGTTTGATTATGTGTGTTTGATATTAATTATTTGTATGTTTGAACTTGGTGTAATGTATTACAAAAAGTTCAAACATAAAGTTCAAAGATAAATTCAAACATAAGATAAAACATAAGTTTGAATGATGAGGTTCGAACTTAGGCTAGATTCGAATTTGCCCTAGACAAACTCGAATCTGTCAGTATAATTAAGGGTTAATTCGATTAATTATTAGACTTTTGCAGAATTTGTCAGACGATTAGCAGAAGGCGATCTCGAATTTGATTGCAATCAGAGAGTTTCGTGAAGAGAGAATCATCGTGTCGGGGCGTTCTAAGTCGTTCGTCTATCACCGTGGTAGTCTCCATGTTTCGGTGTGCGTGATCTTACCGTCAAGCCGCTAACGAGGATTCCGCACTCGTTGGAAGGTGTCGCGTCGAGATAGATCCGTAGAGTCAAGACCTTACAGATTGTGATGATTTAGTTAGAACCTAATCTAGGGCTCAAATGGGTTATAAATTGAGTTTGATATTTTAGTAACATAAATATGCTCAATCTTGATCCAAATATGTTAAATGTCGATGTGGTACTAAATGGAATTAAGTAAAAGCTCTTTTGGAGCTTTGAAGAGATGATTTGGGTTGTAACCCATTTATGAACTTAAAAGAGTTCATATGAATCAATGGATGATCTTTTATGTTTTACATGTGTTAGAAGGGTATAAAATGGTCTAAAAATGTTATACTAATGATTCCAAGTATTGGTCGGGATTAAACACGAGCAAAGGCTCAACTTGGTGTTTTAAGTCTAAACCGCACACCACGTGTTCAATGAAATGCCATAATGAGTTTTTATCATTATTGGATTGAATTTAATGTTTGAATATGAATTGAATGCTTAAACATGACCCAAAAGTGTTAGATATTAGTAAGGAATTGATTATAATTGAGTACAAGCTCAATTAAGGCTTGGTGTTGTTGGTTTGAGTTTTTGGTCATTTAAGAACTCAAATGGAGTTCTTGGAAGTTCAATGAAAACGTGGATTGATATGTATGGATTTTAATGTGTTTAGAAGTGTTAAAATGATCTATATATGTTAAATATTGTTGGTAAAGTCTCTCCGAAGTTACAAAAACATTGGTTGAGTTTTGGGGGAGTTTGGGGAGATTAATGTCGAAAAATGGGCAAGGATCTAGTGCTGACAGTGGTCATGGCATGACCACCCCTATGGTCATCGCATAACCAACCTTCTGTCCACCAGAGTTGGTTTTGTTGGTCGGGTGTCGATGCTTGGGTCTTATACTTGCAAAACACCTCTAAATTAAATTTTTAAAGGGTTTGAGGGCCTTCGGTCAATTCCGGAACTCTTAAGGCCTCATATGAACTTAGTCCTTTTGGTTTGATAACCCAATACCCTTAGCCCACTCTCACATGCTTATCTTGTGTTCGGGGGCTTACGTGTGCACTATATGTATACTTATATAGGTGAATCGATTTGGAATAGACTTGAACTCAAGTCTTAGCTATCTTTGACTATTGTGCCTTGGTTGAAGACTTTGGAAGCCTATTACCTCAAGCACTGTGAGTTCTAGGATTAATGTAGAATAACGATTACATGTTAATTGTTGTTTATGTTAGGTCATTAACATGCTATTTGATCATGCATACTCACATGCCACATTGATAGATTCATTGTAGCCCTTATTGGACATGTATCATGTATCATAAATTGAAAATGTATTGTGATGCTAGTTCACATTGTTATGGATTGGTTTGTCATGCATGTTGTATTGGAAATACTATCTACTTGAATGAGACAACATACGTCTCGGTGACCTTGTTGGTTGATCAAAATGTTTATATGACTATTTGGAAAGTCATTTATATTATTAATTGATGTTAGTTAAGTACGATAATCTATTTGGACATTAAACATTGAACAGAACCAATATTTGTTATTGATTACCCGAGTAGATCTTGAGGCCATCATTATTTGATCTTATGGTACGTTGCATGATAACCTATCTGGTCGTAAGTTATTGGTTAGGGCCATTTAATCCGTAAGCCTAAGATGGTAACCAAGTGGTACCCGCATGGAAGGTTATTGTTGGAAACTTAATAATTAAAACTAGAACTGATAACATACAAGACACGTTGGCCACAATGGGTCATTCCTGACCAATTGGATTATTGGATGTCCAACATACTTAACTTGCGAGGAACCACTCCCGTACTTGATCGAGGTAGACATGGTTATATGTGTATGTATATATATTTATGTTGTTGGAAACCACTCCCGTACTTGATCGGAGTAGACATGGTCATTTATATATACATATAAAGATTGGATTGCGTCAGACTATTTCATTTGAGGACAGCAATGGGGCCGCCTGCGAGCGATGATAACTAAACGTTGGGCTGCAAGCATGACGTGATAAGATATCCAAATTGAAGTGTTGTAACATGTGAGGACAGCAACAGGACGCCTATTGGTGTATGTCGGTGATGAATACACGTCGGGCTGCAAGCATGATGAGACAACACTTTTGTTGTGAAATCATGAGTAGTATGTATTTGGTAATGTAATGGGCCCCCTGCGGGTGATATTGATTAAACGTTACAACATGCTACTATGACATTATTTAGTTTCACGCATTGACTCGGCTAGGCTAGGCAAGGTGGAACTTGTGGATACGAATTATGTAAATTAATCGTATTAATAGTTTAGAATCTTATGGAAATAAATATGGAGAATCAGATTCCTCGATGAGGTGAGGTGAATCATCACATAAGTTATAAATTGGTTATTGTCGAATGTTTGATTTTAGTTGAACTAATTGGAATGCATGACATCATTACCGTATAATTGATATCTATATTAATATTAGAATTCACCAAACAACTTTTATTGTTTACCCTTTAGCTGTTAACCTTTTTTTACAGGTTTTGAGCTATCGAGCGGAAAGCATCTAGTATTTTTTATTGTTGAAGATTGTAGACTCGAGACTAACGGTATGCCATGGTTATCGTGTTAGGTTTTGGTAGCCGACTTCCTGGCCTTAACTATTTGTTTGCAGGATCATGACCTGTAACCTCGTAGACTTTAATAATTGTTATTTGAATGCATCACTTATGATGCATTATTGGTTGAAGTTTTAATTCTACCATAATTCCGCAAGTATTAATGTATTAATTATTGTTAATTACACTTAAATATGAATTATTGCTGTATGAGTGTTTCATACCTTCTAGTACAGTAGTGTGTTAGATTTTGTTTAATTATGTAATTTCATTTTCATGTATTGTATTAAGCATTGGTTTGGTTTAATGTGTTGATTATGGTTTGGTTGTATTAATCTAGGTGGCGTGTATGTTGTGTTAAGATAATGTGTCAAAATGCCGAACGCCCTTCCAAGGCGAAACCTTTAAGAACACAAGATCTCCCTGTTCGAATTTCACATCTCTCCTATGCTTATCTGCATAACTCTTTTGACGAGAACAAGCCTCTTTCAATCTCTGCTTCACGTCTTCAATTTTTTCATTGGTAACCCTAACAAGCTCATTCCCTTTAGCGACCTTTTCTCCGACCTTATTCCAACAAATCAGAGCTCTTACATATCTTCCCAGACAGAACTTCGAGCGATGTCATGCCAATGCTGCTAGCTATTGTTATACGTGAACTCTAACAGACACAAATAGTCGTCCGAATTTCCATCCTAGTCTAATGCACAAGACCTCAACATGCCATCAAACGTTTGGATTGTCGTGCCCATCTGACTCGGCGATACGCAGTATTGAATTTAAGTCTTTCCCCCATGCTTGTTGTAGTCCCTTCCAGATTCGAATAAGTAAAGCGTGGATCCCTACCTTACACAATAGATCCTGGAGTTTCGTGAAACCAGATGATCTCCCTTTGGAATATCTCTACCAACTTACTTGCAGAAAAACTCTCGCGGATTGGTAAAAAGTGGGTCATTTTTGTAAGTCGGCCAACCACTACCCGTTTTTATAAGTCAGATTAGGGTTTCTTGTTAATTAAGTTTATAAAGGCGCTAATCTAACCCTAGTATCTGGATTTGGCTTGGTTAGTTAGAATGATGTTAATTTAGTTTACTAATTACTCTCGTTTAATTTAGTTTAATTAATTTATCACTAGTTATTATTAAGATATCTGATGATCCTATTCTTTAATTACATATTATTTGTATATTTTTACTAATAATAATAATATTATTGTTGTTGTTATTGATTGTTAAGTTTTAAAAAAACTCGGGTTATGTATCTCCAATCAAATACATTATATACAAACGAGTCAGTTGCTCGTGTTGTAAAACCGTTAGAACTGGATGCGTTCTTTTCTTTATTCATTTAACAAATTATTAATTTAATACAAGACACTTTTAACAAGTCTTTTGTAGGAATGAATCCTAATTAAACTTTGGACATTTGAATGTCGTTTTGGGTACCTACATTATTAGTACGAGTAATTACATGTAAATGAAATGTGTAAGTTTCTAGACGCCACCAGTGGGTTTAATGCAGTGATCAATGTGTGATCAAATTTGTGGTATCTAGAATCAAACATGGTAGATAAATCAAGGGGTTAATATTAAAAAAAACTTTAAATATTTTCTTATTTTCATAATAAAGTCTTTGGATTTTTTTTTTCTTTTTATTTAAGTTTCTAAACTACTTTTGTATTATTCAAAAGTGTATATTTGACCGGTTACCAAACAAGTATCCTTAAACTTTTTGTTTTATCAGTAGTATTTTATCAGCAAATTCGGTAGCTGGTGAAAGATATATAATTTTGAATAAGACAAACATAGTTTAGGGATTTAAACAATTAAAAAAAATTTTTGAATCCGGTCATGGTTACGAAATGAGCCACAATTAGTTTTGACAATACAACTACAATCCAGTTACTTTTGATATGTTTTATTATATTATTTTTATAAGTTTTTCCTCGTTTTAAATGGTTTTTGTTTCTTATTTTGCTTCTTTATTTACCTTTATTTAGAAGATATTATTTAATTTAGCAGATAGTTTATTATGTTTTATTTAACTGATGTATTTTATAGTTTTATGAGGTTAATATTAAAAAGTCAACCAACTTTCATGTGCTTTTTGTACTCTTTGTATTTTTTATTCAAGTGATAAATCTATTTTCCTTTTATCTTACTTAAACATATATAATTTGATTGCTAGTCGTTAATTCTGTTTAGTTGGTTGGCGTGTGTAACCAATAAAGGAATTCTTATTATTCATTTAACATGACTTTTGTTCTACTATCAATTAAATCTAAGCAACCTGACTTAATTAAATTTAAATAAAAAAAAACTGTATGGCCTTTTTCTGAAAGAAATTGTTTATTATAACACTTTAAATAATATGAAACGAGATACAGATGACCCCGCGTTGCTGGGATTAATGATGTGTACCATATGAATCTGAAGCAGAAAAATTAGTAGAATAGGAATGGTGACTTGTATCAGACTATCAGGGATGACGTTTGTATTGAATAATAAAAGCTAAAATTATTTTGTCTTGGAAAATAAGTGTCGAAAGACCAAATCGATAATAATATGAAACTAATTTTTATCGTTTATATATTATTGAAAAAAAATCATCATACTTTTATGTTTTTATCATCTTGCTTTAGAGAAATCAAATGAGTACGACCAAAAATTTATATCTATATATCTATCTATACTATTAAAAGAGTAACTATACTCATTTCTGGTGAAGCCACGTGTCGTCACCATGAATCAACACATGGCATTTATAGATTTTAAAAATAATAAAGAAATTTAAATCAAATCTATCCAAATCTAATATAATCCACTTTTAATTTCAAATCAAACAAAATCTAATACTCTACTAACTTATTAATTAAATCTATCCAAATCTAATAAAATCCACTTTTAAATTCAAATCAAATCAAATCAAATAAAATCTAATAATCTACTAACATATTAATTATAAGATAATATAATAAAAGTTTAAAAAAATATATAAGAAAATAATTACCCTTCATATATATTTAGAAATATACAAATTTAATAGGTCATATTAAATAATAATATCATCTTATATACATTTGTATAAAAAATAATATTTATATCTTTATCCTTTAATTTATTATATTTTATATATATTAAAAATATCCGCGTAATACGCGGGGTAATAAACTAGTATATTAATAAAAGAAAATAATTTTGGACAAGTGTCACTCTCTAAGGATATTATTTTTATGTTTTCCCACTCTTTTTCCTAATTTAGCACATCACTAAAATTAATTGAATTCAACAAAATGTATAAAAATTTGTTTTTGATTTGTTTCCTAGTTTTGCAAATTAAATAATCAACCAATTTAATTATACTAATGATAATTAAATTAATAAATTTCTTGATGAAACACCTTACAACTAACCTATATGTATATCTACGTAAATTAATAAAAAACATTTATCATAACATATAGTCATAATTTTACAGAATAATTTTTTCACCTTCATATTTTCTTATTAAATGATGGACCCAGTCGTATGAGTATCAAAAATAACCCAACACACACTATATATATAGGGTAAGTGGAATCGAATCCACAGGGAAAGTCAGGTCGTTAATTTAGTTTTAGAGACTGTTTGGAATGAAATTGTAATCATTTGCTTTTAATTAATGAACTACTATCGATTGCTATTATTGCGTTCTAACACAAAGGAGTTGAATTAAAGAGTTTCACTTAAGGAGAATGGGTGTTTTCTCTCTTGTTGTACATATCATGGCAATTCCGAGTGCTAACGATACAATTTTTATGGGAAAAAACTAGACTTCATAATTGATGCTCTGAAGACAACGTATATCACTCAATTAGTTGTCTTCCTTTCTCATAATAAGTTAGCACAACCAATGATATTGATATAAACTGTTCATACAACGTCCACTGTCTAATCAAGTTTGTGCATTCAAATGTATCCAATATAGCAGTTTCCACGTAAATAAATTGGTGTCCACAAGCAGTGTTCTTAAGACAACATATGTGATTCGATTAATTGTCTTCCTTGCTTACTTTAAGTTAGAACAACTAATGATACCACTATACACTGTTACATACAACACCCATCATTAAACAACACATTCATTCATTCAACAGTATGATCCATAACGCCTTTAAGCATAAATAGAAACTGAAATTAACATAACATTCGGTCATGCCATAATATGCAACTTTAAGAACAAACACCGCAATGTATTTAGCCCAACATAACTTGAACTTGCACGCAAACAACAATTGACATAAACAAAGACATACTAACTACCACAAGTGTGTATAACACAAGAATTGGTTGCTGAATGCTTGATCAGTGGTGCCCCTTTGTTGTTTTCTCCTCTTGTTCGCCTCCAAAAACTGCTCTCCTCCGTATGGAACTCACCCTAGATGAACCCCCTCAAATGTGGTAACCGTCCCCTTCAAAAACACTGCTCTCGCAGCAACTGGCGCACCAGCGTCGACCACAGAGTCCAGGACGCTGAGCAGGACGCCGCAACCTTGTATCAGGACGCTCAGCTTCTGTAATCACACATTCTGGATGCTCCGTTGGCGTCTAAGACGCTGCCTTGGATGCCCATGCAATTTTAACTCCTCCAGCTACCGATTTGCTTCTTTTCCAGCCAATCACCTACAACAAACAATTCATGTTAGCGGTACCACCTTTCTTGCATCAAACACACTAAAACACAGCAAAAATGCACAAAAATATAAGTGATTAATATCACTGATCAAACCTCCCCAACTTACACCTTGATCGTCCTGAACAAGGCATTAAAACAAAGCCAAAAGGAATAACTAACTTGAATCCCCCAGCCTTAAAAGTGTAAAATCCAAGAGTGCTAAAGAAAACAATGATGAAATAAAAACTCAAGTGTTAACATCTTTCAACCAATGACCTTTCTCCCTCACAATAAATCCTTGGGAATTGATTTTTAGCTCAAGGTTACGAGCTGATTTCTCTTCAGGCTCATATGCATGCTTTTATTTCACTAAATTTTTCTTTCTTTTCTTTTCCTTTCACTAACACTTGTAGTCATGACTTTCTAATAGGACCATATAACGAGATTTGGGTCAATCGATTCCAAACCAGACGGTCTTAGGTGATTAGGCATGATGGTACCCCAAAGACTCTGGACTTACTAAACCACATATTAGCTTATTTTCTTTCTTTATTTTCACTTTTTTTCTTTGCTATGCACTGCTCACTCTCCCCCTTATTGCCATCAATTCCAAAGACTTGTTGGAGAGATATTAACCACGATGTAGCACATTAACACTCAACTTCTATCCACACACCTTTTAGCATCTCAAAACTTCCAACATTCAAGGCTACAAAATCCAATTTACTTACTCCATTGCTCCCTTATTCTAATACTTTCATGAGATAATCTAAATGTAAGAAGCCAAGGATGATCATGACACTACCACTACATTAACATACATGCTTAATAAAAACCAAACAAACCTAATGATAACTTAAAAGCTAAGACTGCAATAGAATAATAAAAACAGGAATGAAACGAAGGTACCAGTTATCAAGGCATCTTGTGCACTTCTTCACTATGAGGGTGGTCCAAAAATACCACTGAAGTATGATGCGAATCCTTACTGATCTCTCACTTATGGTGTAGATGGAGGTAGATGGAATGGTGCTAGAGCAGGGTGACCAACAGCAGTGCCCATGCCCGTAGTAATGGTGGCAAAATCTGGAGTCTGGTACTGTTCAAATGGTATGTAAGGCATGTCTGCTCTGTAATCCGTGTAATGTTGTACCTCATCGAAATATTGCCACTGCTGGCTATACATGTACGCATTAAGGAACGTGCCTGCTCTTACCCCCAAGTAGATATCATCCAATTGCCTTCTTTGTGCTCCTAATTCTGACTGTAACCAGTTGATTTGCCTCTGCTGCTCCTCCATCATTCTGTCTTGATTCTGTCATCTCTCTCTTTGCTCACCTCGCATGCTGGCCATCTCTATGCTCAAATTAGACAACATCTGAACAATATTGCTCAAGTCACCGGCCTCACCTCTTCTGACAGCCCTACTTTGTTGCCTCTCTGTTCTCTCTTCATCAGTATATGGTGTAACTACCCCATTCTTCTTCTCAGTCTCATAGATTTCATATCCCTCATCTACTTCCCTCAACGTTATGTCCTTCATTGAGCTTACCTTGATCCACAAACTACTTTCCTTTATGATCTTTGCAGTAGTGGGTTCAGCAATGGCCCCTTTCATCTGGAGAAACTTGGACAACATCCACATGTGTGGAATCACACGTCTTTCTCGGGTGTTGTACATGTTCCACAGGTCATCCATTACAATCCAAGCGAAAGACAAAGGCTCCTCTCCTATCAATAAGGCATGGATGATGCTCACATCCTTAAGCCTCACCTTACTCAGATCTCCAGATCTTGGTAGAATGTTGGTGATCAAGACCTTGTGAATCACTTTCGCCATCGGCTGCAAGTCA
Source organism: Centrapalus pauciflorus (assembly GCA_020465985.1). Lineage (NCBI taxonomy): Eukaryota > Viridiplantae > Streptophyta > Magnoliopsida > Asterales > Asteraceae > Centrapalus > Centrapalus pauciflorus. The sequence goes on from JAANYP010001681.1 coordinate 121,481, forward strand.
CTCCTACTGAATTCCTTGTATCTTGACACCTGTTCCCGCTGAATATCAAATGCCGCCGCCACTTTCCGTTGCCAAACCTCTGAATACATCATCCCTGTTCCATCTAAATACCCCTCAGTTCTGTAAACATATTCTTGCCTCACTCATCTCTGATACAGCCTGTGTCTACCTCAAAAACCTCCCTCACATCTGTTGCCGTCATCCTAATCTCCTGAATTCCCACTCTGCCTATCAATGTGAAGTTACAGTCTTCAGTTCCTCTACCTAACCTCAGGTTGGACATCCATTCTACGACTACAAACGGGTAAAGTGATTCCCCCCCCCCCCCCCATATCTAATACCTTTTCCCATCCTAAGGTCTTGAACAACTCTACGACACCATAATTGCCAAATTCATCCCTATCCAGTTTCTTCTCATAGATGTACTTGGTATCCTCTCCCCGCTTCTCCATGAACAATTCAGCTCGTATGCGTTCATCATGCTCGGAAGGAGACTTGGTAGGATCCCATTCAACTGGAGGACGAATCATTTGTGCTGCCGGTGCAGTTTTCTTTCTCTTAGCTATGCTTTTCACTCTTTGAGATGATGATCCAGACATGTTACCCCTACTACACAGTAACAAACACAAGAAAAACAAAATGTTGAACTCATTAGTTAACAACACACAGTTTCCCTGCGTTCACCTTGTAACCCAAGACGTTTAAAGAGCTAATCTCAACTTCCTGTCATGCAATCATGCGTGCAACACAAACAAAAAATTGGACACCCCCTCCCCAACTTAGAGGAAAGTGATGTCCTCATCACATAATTAATTACTCAAGAAGCATATAGAGACACAAATTAAAGCAACCACTACCTATTTCCATCACATAGCAACAGAAACTTGTTCAAAATAAGGGGGAGAGGAAGGAGAGATTAAAAAGTAGTCAGTACAGACAAATTGTTCAACGCCACAGACGGCGGAAAGCATCACAACACAACAAAATGACCCAAGTGTAAGCATTACAATCCATCACATCAAGTCAACATCTTCATCCCGCATCGGAGCTTTATCCTTCATGCTCTGCTCCACATTCTCTGCCATCCTTGCTACCCACCTCCACATCCTCTTTGGGCTCATCATCACCCTGCACCGCTTGGGCCATCTCAAACATACGATCCACCTTCTTACCCGTTTCCTCTAAGATGGGCAACGCATTCTTCTGCATCTGATTGTATAGCTTACAAACCATGTTGGTGAGGTACAACAGCGTTTTCCTGACCCCATCTAAATCAGCAGCGCCCACAGTGGAAGAAGACTCGCCCACAACACGTTCAGGGGATGGAGTTGGAGTCCTTGGTCTGTCCAAAGTTGTTTCATAACCACTCATCAGATTGCGAATGATAGATTTATCTCCAACACGTATAAACCTCGTGCGACTGAAAAGCTGTTTCGTAAAGTGCTTTTCTCGATCTGGGATGACAGAAAATCATGGATTTGGCGGCAGGGTACCCATCAGCTCCAATAACTCATAAATCATCCTAGCATAAACAAGTTCGGTACGGTTGGAGGATAGAACAGAATTCTAGATATTCGCTAGCACCAGATGGCTCAGCGAAATGCACGGGGTACCAGTCAGAAGAGCATTGACAACTACAATCTCCTTAAATTTCATGCTGGTGGTATCTGCATTCCTTGGTAAAACATTATATAGAACTAGTTTCCAGAGCACCTTGGCCAGTGGCCTGAGATCCTTGCGTGCATTAGTTGTGTATGACTTGGCTTGGGATGGGGTAAGCTAAAAAACGGTGGTCAAGTAACTTTGCCTGATTTCTGGGGATACTAGAGGGATCTCCTTCAAACTTTCCTCGTCCCATACTTCATGCTCTAGAACTAACCCATCACTCGCTGTTGAATTATCAAACCCTAAAATCAATTTGAGTCTCTCTGCTGATAACTTAATGTCATGTCCTCCAACTGAGGCATGTAAAATCATGGGTGCCAAAAGTTCCCCTCTCCTCCTCCTAACCGAGTCACAAAATTCCTTTAAGGCGTCAGGGTAGACAACATCCTTTGTCCAGTCCAGCACTGCCAGCTACCCTAGTCTCCCAAAGCAATCAAATACTCCATAGTCCTTGAATTCATCCTTCAATACATTATTCTCCAGCATGAACTTGAAATCAAAGTCAACTTCAAAAACCTCCACAGCCTGGTCTGGATCACGTTCGGGTGATGGTGTGGGTGAGATTGTTTGCCTACTTCTTTTCCTGGCGCTTGAGGTAGCAGCCTGCTTCTGTTTCTTTGCGGACGCAAGAGTCATGATGCTAAAGAAGGGTGTATGAAACAAAGGTCAGACGTGATGTACTAAATGATGTGTTGCACGAACATCCCATGAAGTTAGCACTTAAGATGTATCATAAGGAATGAAATGCAGACACAACACACATCTACAACATCACTTCCTAGATTGACGTAACCGATATGGTTTTTGCATACTAAACCTCTAAAGAACCTCCACAAGAAATGCCTCCATACTACACGTCTCACCTATGCACTCACAAACAACTCAACACATACATAATCGACACATTAACACTAGGAAACATTCAAACATAGCGTATGCCCTAACCGAGTTTGCGAAGAACAATAAAAACATTACAACGCAAGAATGTGATTAGAGACGTTTACCTGATCGACGAGAAGTGAGGATTATGCAAGAAATGGCAAAGATAAAGTAGATCTCGCCTAGCGTCCGAAGAAGGATTTGGGAGCGTTTTAAGTGAAAAAGATACAGTGGAAATGAAAAAGGGGAACGCCAAAGAGAGTTATAATGGGGATAGGGGAAGTAGCGTCTTACTTGGCGTCTCAAACGGTGGAATTGCGTTGAACGGCCGTTTTAAGCGTCCTTAGGACGCTAACCTTTTATCTCGAAATTACTCCCAGCGTCTGGGACGCTCACATAGACGTTGTGCACTTGTGCGCGTTTCAAAGCAGTCCTTTGGCATCTGACTTTGCGTTCAGAGTGGTGTTTCAGCGTCTGAAACCCATATTGAGCGTCCCTTGTACGCTATCCTTCTACTTCAGAATTATTATTATTATCGTCTAAGACGCCCACTATGACGCCGCTCACTTGAGTGCGTTTCCCAATTGAATCCAACGTCCAGCCTGGCGTCCTTAACGATTTTTCACCGTCTAAGATCCCAACAGAGCGTCCTTGTTATGCTATCTCTCTGATTTAAAATTACTTCCAGCGTTCTAAACGCTTTCTAAGATGCTGCCACTCAATTTCCTCAAACTCTTTTGCCAAACCTCTCCGACTTGCCACTTTGCTTAATAACTGACACTCCTGCTCATTTCCAAGTTAGATAGTTACACTAACTTATCCTAACACAGAATAAAAACAACCATTTTCGTAGGAAACACGGCTACACTTAGCATATGTAGCAAGCCTTTAAACCATCCAATTACACTTAGCATATGTAGCAAGCCTTTAAACCTTCAGCCTTGAAAGGACCTTCAACATAGAATTTAAGTCTATGACCATTCACAATAAACGAGTTCCCATGCTTAAGATCCTTAATCTCCACTGCTCCATTCTCGTATGCATAAACAACTTCATATGGTCCCATCCACTTACTCCTTAGCTTGCCTGGAAACAATTTAAGATGTGAGTTGAAAAGCCAAACTTTATTACCAACCTCAAACCTTTCTTCCGCAAGTGCTTATCATGGAATTGCTTTGTCTTCTCCTTATAGAGCCTTGCACTCTCATAAGCTTCCATTCTGATTTCCTCTAGCTCTGCCAACTGAAATTTTCTCATTTTACCTGCATCAGCAATATCAAAATTAGCATTTCGAATAGCCCAAGTAGCCCTATGCTCTAATTCCACAAGTAAATGACAAGGTTTCTCATAAACCATTCTGTACGGTGACATGCCAGTAGGGGTCTTATATGCAGTCCTATAAGCCCACAATGCATCATCTAGCCTTAAGGACCAATCTTTGTGACTAGGCTTTACAATTTTTTCCAAAATCCTTTAACCTCCCTATTTGACACCTCCACTTGACCACTCATCTGTGGGTGGTAAGGGGTGGCAACAAGGTGAGTGACCCCATAATGTCTTAACAAAGTGTGAAATTGAAAATTCTTGAAATGGGTTCCTCCATCGCTAATAATAGCTCTGGGAATCCCATGTCGTGAGAAAATGTTCTTTTTTACAAACTTACACACAACTTTGTTATCATTATACCTTGTTGCCTCAGCCTCAACCCACTTAGACACATAATCTATGGCCACTATAATGTATTCAAATCTAAAGGAAACAGGAAATGGGCCCATGAAGTTTATCCCCCAAACATCAAAGATTTCTACTTCTATGTTGGGAACCATCGGCATCTGATCTCTCTTGTAAATTCCTCCAACTTGTTGGCATCTAAGGCAAGATTTGACAAACTCATAAGCATCCTTGAACAAGGACGGCCAAAAGAAAACACACTCTAAAACCTTATGAGTTGTTTTCTTAGCACTAAAGTGCCCCCCACATGATAAGCTATGGCAGTGAGTGAGAATATCAAGTTGGTCAGCCTCCGGGACACATCTTCTAATGATCTGATCAGCATCAATCTTGAATAAATCAGGGTCGTCCCAAATATAGTACTTGGCTTGGGCATAAAAACACTTCCGCTGCTGAGATGTCCAATGAACCGGTGTCTTACCTGTCACAAAATAATTAACTAAGTTAGCAAACCAAGATAATTTAGACACAAACAAGAGTTGTTCATCAGGAAAAGACTCTTTGATCACTTCAATCACATTTGGGACCACTGTAGGCAACCTAGACAAGTGGTCAGCCACTACATTCTCCGAACCCTTCTTATCTCTAATTTCCATACCAAACTCTTGTAATAGAAAAATCCACCGTATCAGCCTGGGCTTGGCATCTTTCTTATTCAAGAGGTGCTTCAAAGCACTATGATCTGAATAGACTATCACTTTTTCCCCCATACATAAGCACGAAACTTATCCAACGCATACACTACTGCTAGCAACTCCTCTGTAGTAGTGTAGTTTTGTTGGGCTTCTGAAAATGTCTTGCTGGCATAGTAGATCACCACTGGTTTCTTATCTACTCTCTGTCCCAATACTGCTCCTACTGCAAAGTCGCTTGTGTCACACATGATTTCAAACGGCTTAGTCCAATCTGGTGACTGCAAATTAGGAGCATTAGTAAGCTTCGCTTTCAGCAACTCAAATGCCTTCAAACATGCCTCATTAAATACAAACTCAACATCCTTCACTAGCAAATTACACAGTGGCTTGGAGATGGTACTGAAATCCTTGATAAACCTTCTGTAAAATCTGGCATGCCCCAAGAATGATCTAACTCCTTTCACACTTGTTGGTGGCGGTAATGATGATATAAGCTGAATCTTTGCTTTATCCACCTCCATTCCTTTCTCAGAAACCACATGGCCTAACACAATTCCTTCTTTGACCATAAAGTGGCTTTTTTCCCAGCTCAGCACCAAATTAATCTCAGTGCACCTCTTCAGAACTTGTTCCAAGTGGTGTAAACACCCTTCAAACGTCTTTTAAAAAATGGAGAAGTCATCCATAAAGATTTCCAGAGAACCTCCTACCATATCTGAGAATATCGCCATCATGCACCTCTGAAAAGTAGCAGGAGCATTACACAGCTCAAATGGCATTCGCTGATAAGCAAATGTCCCATAAGGACAGGTGAACGTGGTCTTCTCTTGGTCATCGGGGTGGATAGGGATCTGATTATACCCCGAAATGTGTCCAAAACACAGTAGTACTTCTGCCCGGCTAACTTTTCGACGATCTGGTCTATGAAAGCTAGAGGGAAATGGTCATTTGATGTGGCCGCATTCAGCTTCCTATAGTCTATGCAAACCCTCCAGCCCGTTACTGGCCTAGTTGCAATCTGACCATCCTCAATATTGATCACTGTTACCACGGACTTTTTAGGCACGGTCTATGTAAGGCTGACCCATTGGCTGTTAGAAATGAGGTAAATGATACCCGCATCCAACCATTTCAGCACCTCCTTCTTCACCATTTCTCTCAGATTTGCATTTAGCCTTCGCTGTGCATCCCTTGAGGGTTTAATATCAGCCTCAGTTATGATTCTATGCATGCAAATCGTGGGACTTATCCCCTTTAGATCAGAGATTGTCCAACCCATGGCTGCCTTATGCTTCCCCAAAACCTCAATTAATGCTCTTTCTTCCTTCTCCGACAGATCTGAAGCTATAATCACCGGCAAGCTTTCATGTGGCCCAAAAAATACATACTTAAGATGGGTAGGTAAGGCTTTAAGTTCCAAAGTAGGAGCTTGCTCTAGAGAAGGTTTCATTAACTCAGGAAGATTTTCGGGTAGCTTCTCAAACTTTAACGACCATGGAGGTTGCCTATTCTGCTTTGTTCCTCCAACCATCTCTCTAAGCTCATTAACCACCCCCATTTAACTTCTTCCTGCTCTTGACATGACAATACATAATCCAGTTCATCCCTGTTGGTCATTAGTGGTGCTTGGGATCCTGCTAACTCATCAATATAGTCAATCAAATAGCACTCTGAATCACAAGAAGCGTTAGGGACAACATTAAAAACATTCAACTTCAACTTTCTATTCCCAAAGGCTAAGTATAGGACACATGTCCTGCAATTTATTTGGCTGTTTATAGTAGCCAAAAATGGCCTGCCCAAGATGATTGCGGGTTGATTGTCCCGACTCCTATGATCTGAATCCAACACAAGAAAATCTATCGGGTAATAGAAATCTTCAACTTTTACAATCACATCGGTTAACATGCCCCTTGGAATCTTAGTAGATCGGTCAACTAGCTGTAACACCACATCAATGGGTTTTAGGATTCCTAAGTCGTGCTGCTCGAATAAGTTTCCAGGGAGTATGTTAACACTCGCTCCTAAATCTAACAATGCTTTCTTAATCCTAACATCACCAATAGTACAGGGATAAGGGGTGAACCTGGATCCTTTAACTTTGGTGGGAGAGAGCTTGAGACTACGACACTTACCTGCTCCGTGAGGTTGATCTGCTTTGGCAATGCTGTATGGAATTTGCGCTTCTGAGTACACAAGTATTTCAAGAATTTAGCATAAGCCGGGACTTGCTGCAAGGCTTTCACCAACGGGATGTTGATCTTCACTTGATTGAACGTCTCCCATAGGTTCTCTATCTGCGGCCCTTTCTTACCAAGAGTTGGCCTGCACGGACTCTCTAACGCTGATGGATAAGGAGGTGTTGGTTCAGGCCTTGGTTGTTTTTCCTTTTCAACTACAACTTCTTCAAACTGAACTTGCTTTTTCAACTTGACCTCTTTCTCAGATTCTGAATGTGGGATTGATTTCCCTTCATCAGCTACCTCTTCAACTTCGCTTACCATTTCCTCCACTTCCGGCATAACCACTTTGTTACCCACCTTCTTTTCACTACGTAAAGTAGTCCCTTTATGCAGCTCACTGACTTCATTCAGCTCCTCCACTTCATGTACTGTCTGCTTCTCTTTACCCTTGGAATGAGAAGGATTAACTTGGGTATTACTCGACAATCAACCTTCATCTCTTTTTGTGAGCTGATCTGCGATCTGCCCCATCTGCTTTTCTAAAATGGCCATTGACTTAGTTTGTACATACGATCGTTGCTTCAAATAATCCATGAGTTGATCCATCTTCGAGTCCTTTGGAGCTTCTTGGACAGCTGGTTCTTTCTCTTCCTTAGTACCAGATGATGCACCGCCATAAAAGTTCTTATTTTGCTGATATCTATTCCCTTGATCAAATCTGGGTTTTGCATACTCATCGACCCTCTGATCGTCCCTCCAACGAAAGTTAGGATGACGCCTCCACCCAGGATTGTAAGTTTCTGAGTGAGGGTCAAACCTATCCTGCCATGGTCGAAATCCAGAAATCTCACCAGCTTGCTCCCCATGAACATGATAACAAAACACTGATGTATGAGTATGCTCTCCACACGTGACACACATAATAGGAGCTCTATGTTCTGTCTGCTCCTTCCTCATTAAGGCATCCATCTTTTTGCTGAGAGCCTCCATATTCGAAGTAACGTCTCTTTTCCAAGCATTATCAATTCCCAGAACTTGGATTCCAATCGACGTATCTGACCCAACTTGTATCTTAGACCCCTTAGCCAACTGTGTTAGTAGTTCCCAAGCCTCATCATGCTCCTTAGCCAAGAATGTACCACCCGAGGCTGCTGTGATCATGTTCTTACTTTCCTGACTGATACCATCAAAGAAGTTCTTCACCAGCATCCACTTGGGCACCTCATGATGTGGGCATGCTCGCAACATCTCATTCAATCTCTCGAATGCCTCATGGAATTGCTCTCCCGGTTTCTGCTTGAAACTAGTAATATTATTCCTCTTTTCAGTGGTTTTACTAATTGAGTAGAACTCATCGAGGAAAGCCCTCTTCATCTCCTCCCAATTACGAACACTATTCGCGGGTAATGAGGTGAACCAATGTTTGGCCTTGTCCTTCAAAGAGAAAGGGAATAATCTCAGTTTGAGAGTATACACGGGTAGCCTTTGTACTCTATTTGCCTTGCAGATAACTAAAATTCGGCTAGGTGATCGTATGACTCTTCGCTCTTCCTTCCATGAAACTAAGGAATAATGCTAAACAATTGAGTCTTTATCTCCGACTCATTCTCAACTTCTAGGTACTGGATAGGTGACATATCAGGCACATCACCCGGTCTGTAATGGGACTCCACAGTCCTCCTATTATCCCCCATATCTACGTTGGGTTCACGATCACTCTCTGATGCCTCTAAATGTATAGATTGCTCTTCTGAATTGGATGTCTCCGTTGCACTTGGATCACCAGCAGGTTCACCACTAGTCCAATATCCTTTATGTAGCTTTCTCAGTGAACGAGCGGTTCTTTTTTATATCTCTTTTCGTATTGCAGTGGAGAGGTTCTCCCAGAATGACGAGTATGCATATACCTGAGATACACACACACAACGTGAAGGTTCTGAACTTTTCTGTTTAGAATATCTACGAAAAATAGAAATAATTAAAATGGACTGAAATAAATAAAAGAAAACAAAAGGAAAATAACTAGCTTCTATAAACAAAAAAAATATATTCACAGTGTAACATCCCACATCGGTGGAGAGGAGAAACCAATATGCCGATATAAAGGGTGAGGTTGTCTCTATCCACCAAGACGCGTTTTGGGGTTGGCCTATGGCTTGGCTTCCAGAAACAAAACCGTGCGGAATTTGCCAAAGCGGACAATATCTTGTCTCGGGGTGGTCTGGGCTGTTATAAATGGTATCAGAGCCAGGCACCGGGTCGATGTGCACAGCGGGGACGCTGTGTTCCCATGGGGGAGGGATTGTAACATCCCACATCGGTGGAGAGGAGAAACCAATATGCCTATATAAAGGGTGAGGTTGTCTCTATCCACCAAGACGCGTTTTGGGGCGGGCCTATGGCTTGGCTTCCAGAAACAAAATTGTGCGGCATTTGCCAAAGCGGACAATATCTTGTCTCGGGGTGGTCTGGGCTGTTATTTATATGGGCATATTGGTTTCTCCTCTCCACCGATGTGGGATGTTACACACAGAAACAGTTACTCCAACACTAATTTAACAAGCGCTGCCAATTCCCGGCAATGGCGCCATTTTGATGGACCCAGTCGTATGAGTATCAAAAATAACCCAACACACACTATATAGATAGGGTAAGTGGGATCAAATCCACAGGGAAAGTCATGTCGTTAATTTAGTTTTAGAGACTGTTTGGATTGAAATTGTAATCATTTGCTTTTAATTAATGAACTACTATCGATTGCTATTATTGCGTTCTAACACAAAGGAGTTGAATTAAAGAGTTTCACTTAAGGAGAATGGGTGTTTTCTCTCTTGTTGTACATATCATGGCAATTCCGAGTGCTAACGATACAATTTTTATGGGAAAAAACTAGACTTCATAATTGATGCTATGAAGACAACGTATATCACTCAATTAGTTGTCTTCCTTTCTCATAATAAGTTAGCACAACCAATGATATTGATATAAACTGTTCATACAACGTCCACTGTCTAATCAAAATTTTGCATTCAAATGTATCCAAGATAGCAGTTTCCACGTAAATGAATTGGTGTCCACAAGCAGTGTTCTTAAGACAACATATGTGATTCGATTAATTGTCTTCCTTGCTTACTTTAAGTTAGAACAACTAATGATACCACTATACATTGTTACATACAACACCCATCATTAAACAACACATTCATTCATTCAACGGTACGATCCACAACCCCTTTAAGCATAAATAGAAACTGAAATTAACATAACATTCGTTCATGCCATAATATGCAACTTTAAGAACAAACACCGCAATGTATTTAGCCCAACATAACTTGAACTTGCACGCAAACAACAATTGACATAAACAAAGACATACTAACTACCACAAGTGTGTAAAACACAAGAATTGGTTGTTGAATGCTTGATCAGTGGTGCCCCATTGTTGTTTTCTCCTCTTGTTCGCCTCCAAAAACTGCTCTCCTCCGTATGGAACTCACCCTAGACGAACCCCCTCAAATGTGGTAACCGTCCCCTTCAAAAACACTGCTCTCGCAGCAACTGGCGCACCAGCGTCGACCCCAGGGTCCAGGACGCTTAGCAGGACGCCGCAACCTTGTATCAGGACACTCAGCTTCTGTAATCACACATTCTGGACGCTCCGTTGGTGTCTAAGACGCTGCCTTGGACGCCCATGCAATTTTAACTCCTCAGCCAATCACCTACAACAAACAATTCACCTTAGCAGTACCACATTTCTTGCGTCAAACACACTAAAACACAGCAAAAACGCACAAAAACATAAGTGATTAATATCACTGATCATTAAATTAACCAATATTAGGTTAATGGAACATGAATACACATATTCATTTTTTCAAAGGCTAATTTTGTTTATTCTCATATCATCATATTTAATTGCATATTTTATATATTTTTAATAATTGTTGTTAAGTCAAATTAATATTATTTCATTATTAATATATTTTTGGCATCTTTATAATAATAGTTTGATAGTTATATATATTTTAAGATAATAATCATTCATAAAATATACCCATTAATAGACTAGTATAGACTAAAATAAGTAAATAACAGAATTATCAAATTATATAAAATGTAGAAGAAAGTAGTTTATTTTCCAATATAAACCATTTATGAAATATGAAATAAATATTATATAATTATTATATATATATATATATATATATATATATATATATATATATATATATATATATATATATATATATATATTAAAATAAACTAAAAATTAAAACATAAAAGAGTTTAAAATGTGAATTTGTTAGAATAAAATAGGAAACAATAATAAAATAATAAGAAACAATAATAAAATAAAAGGTAGGAAAAGTGGGAAAAAAAAGAAAAAGGAAAAAAAGAAGAAGGTATCAAAATGTATATATTGATAATGTGTTGGCCGATAAATATTTAACAGTAACCTTCTTGTTAATTAAATTTTACTAAATATTTTCTGTTGGTTAGTTAATTATTTTCATGTGTTGTTTAAAAAACCATTTATGTTGTATTTGATTGAATTTGATTTTTAAACTATTATTAGTTTAATTAGACATATATGTATACTATACTATAAGTGTATTAAATGTTTTAATATATGTTGTCGCTTTTGTATAATAACGAACTAGTTTATAACCCACGTATTACGTGGATATTTTTTTATTAAATTTATTTATATAAAATGTATATGAGTAAAAATAAAAACATACAAAAATAATAATTGTGTTTATTTTTTATTATTTACAGATTAAAAAATAGAGTATATTTATCTTTTTTTTAAATATTAAATTGTATTTATCTTTTGTTTTTATAAGTTGTAATTATCTTTTTGGTGAACGTAGATGTGACACTTGACATTTGATGTTTTCGTTTATTATACATAATAATAATAATTTCTACAACTAATTCAAATTATTACATTTGGATCTAATTATAATTATTATGGATAATAATGATAGATATTTATTTTAGGTAAACATTAATTTTAAATGTTACAAAATCTAATTTATTACTAATTAATTAATGAAAAAAATAAAGTCAAAATTTAATGCATTTAAGTTAAGGTGTTAAATTTGGAAAAAGATGTGCAAAAAATAAAATTTTCTTGTATTGTAGAAGTGACATGTGACATGAATTGGTCTGTTTTATTATAATATATAGGCTAATCAACCCATGTATTACATGGGTTGATTTAGAAAATACATATTTTTTTATATTTAAATAAATTATTATAAAATTTATCTATCATTAAAATAAAAAAAATTGAAAGCTAGTTAAATTAAAGATAAAAAAAACACTTAGTTGTTTGATATTAATTAAAAAAATATTATTATATTGTATTATTAAAAACTATTAAGTATATGTTTGCAAAAAAAATGTTTCTTTTATTTTTATTAACTTCAAATATGAAATATAAATTTAAGAAACAAAAAACTTCAATTATGTGAATGTGTATATATTTTGAAAATGATAAAATATAAAAATGGAATATCTGAAAATCAACAATCAAAATTTATCATATTCACAATTGAAGTTTTATCAATCAAATTTTAAATCTTGTTAGCAATATAGTTAACAAAAAGTTTTAACTTTATTTACTCAACTTGTACATTTAAATTCAAAATTTTCCATTTGAATTTAACTATGATCATTAAGGATAATAATGTCACATATTTATTTTAGGTAAATATTAATTCATTAATGAAAAAATTAAAATCAAAATTTGATGTAATTAAGGTAATGTAGTAAATTTGAAAAATGAATTAAAAAATGGCATAGGTATAATTATTGATTTTAATTAAGGGTACAAGAGATTAATCTGGACCATTGATTTCTTTCCATCCAATGGTCCAGAAACTCCAAGTGATTTTCTTATTATATATAGTATAGATTGTTGAACACCCGCGCGTTGTTGCGGGGTCTAAAATATTAATTATAAAAATAAATATAAAAACAAATAAAAAATACTTTTCAAACAACGAAACACAAGGAAATCAACATCGAAGAAAGCCGATATAGATACAAGAAGCAAGACAAATGATACTGTTAGTCGATTCTTATAATTGGTTTTCTAGATTTTGCAATGCTAAAATTACAAACAATGTTTTATTAAATCGGATCGGAACCAGAATTAATTAATCAAATATTCATAACCATAATTTGAAATGTTGACATTGATTAGGTTTAATCGTCAATTTAATATATTGGTTTTACGGTCAATTCAATTAAATTTATAACGGTAATGTCTCTAATACATCGATTAGAGTTTGCAACGTTATAATAGTAATGTTTAATTTTATACATGATCATATTTAATAAAAAAATCTAAATTTTAAATAGTTACATTTTAATTATAAAACAATTTCATTAGAATTTTGTATCGTGCATCAATAAAGTTTATTTTATACAATTAAACATAACATAATAGTTTTAAAAGACAACTACAAACATATGTATAATTAAAATCATAATTTGAAGTATGTAAAAAAATGTTGTAATAATAAAAGGGCTAAATAAAAGATAACAGTAAGATGAGGGTACATTATGAAAATTTTAAGATTAAAATTAAAAAAAAGAAAAAGAAAAAAGGTCTTGGTGGAGAACATTTTAATTTATTGGTTTTACGGTCAAATCAATTAAATTTATAACGGTAATGCCTCTAATACATCGATTAGAGTTTGCAACATTATAATGGTAATGTTCAATGTTATACATGATCATATTTAATTAAAAAAAATCTAAATTTTAAATAGTTACATTTTAGTTATAAAACAATTTCATTAGAATTTTGTATCGTGCAATTGAATAATAAAGTTTTTTATACAATTAAACATAACATAATAGTTTCAAAAGACAACTACAAACATATGTATAACTAAAATCATAATTTTAAGTATGTAAGAAAATGTTGTAATAATAAATGTTAAAAGATAACTAAATGAAAATCTATTAAAATAAAAGGGCTAAATAAAAGATAAAACTAAGATGATGGTGTATTATGAAAAATTTAAAATTGAAATTAAATAAAAAAAAAAGAAAAAAGAAAAAAGGTCATTGTTGGAGATTGGAGAACATTTGGTAAATGTATATATATATAATTTATTTATTAAAAAATAATGTTTCTAGACACGTCGCAACGTGGGATAAAACCTTGTTAATGATCAAATATTGTTCCTTTTAGAAAATTTAAAGATTACATTACCTTTTTTCGTGCAAAACATAGTTTGATAATACTCAAATGCATATCTCACCAAAAAAAAAAGGCCAGGCATACAACAAAATTGAAAGTTTCTGCATCTGTAGGCAACAAACTTTGAGAGAGTTTTGCGATGCATGATTAAATAAACAATGGCCGTTAATAACAGATGCCAACATGTTCATACGCTAAAATATAAATTCTTGAAAATGGAGAAGCAAAACAAACTAAATCATACAAAAGATTAGGCAATGATATCTTGGCATACAACATTCACACGACTGGCTAAATGAAAGCCATTGAAGAAACCTGGGCCGGATGAGGATTGCAGCCGTATATACTGATGCAACATAATTGAAATCGTTCAAAAAATTTGAATTTTTCAAAACAAATCGAGAGTTTGATGTATGTGAACAAACTAACTTACGAGATACTTTTCATGCTGATGGAAGAATATCCAGAGCAACCTCTTTCAGGGTTGGCATCTGTTCCTGTTGATGCACGCAGACGTATCTAGTTCCCAATCTCCTTAGCACCTTCCAGGGGCCAGGGTAACACCTAATCGGGTTTTTGGGTTAATGGCACCAAATGACTATATATACTTTTGAATTTGTGCACATTTATGTAGTATACTTTTAAAAGTGTTTCAGGTAATTGGGTGATCTCATGACCGGTACAACATCTCATGACCGGTACAACAGTTTACAATGCTTAGTCAAACTTTCTTTTTGTACACATTATTTAGTGTACTTTTTCTTTTGTGCACATTTGATAATCAAACTTTTAGAAGTGTTTCAATCAGGTAGTTGGATGATTCCGATGTTACGAGTTATGAGGTCACCCAATTACCTAATTGAAACACTTCTAAAAGTATACTACATAAATGTGCACAAAAAAAATACACTACATAAATGTGTACAAATTTAAAAGTACATAGCTATTTGGTGTCATTTTTCCTTTTAAAAGAATAAAGCATACCACAGAAGGAATGATTAAATTTTCCAACCATCATATATGATCATCTATCATAAATTCATAATGTGGAAAACAAATCAAGGAAAAAATACCATACATTGCAAGTATATGCTATAACGGATGAAATGTGTTGATGGAAGTGCAAAAGTACCACTGTTGTCAGCATTTTTGTGTAGGTTAATTGTACCAAAATGACTTGCCTTATGTTTTATATTTTGAAGATTGGACTTTGAAAACAATGTTTAAGAGTGTATACTATAAGTTAAACAATCAAATTAGGTACCCTTCTACCTAAAATAAGAATTCACTTTTGGAAAATGGTTTCCTTTTATTTGACGACCGGTCCTTTATTTGATTCTAAACATATACATATACGCTTGAATGTTGAATTTGAAGTACGACCCAATATAGAAATCGACTATAAATACATTACATAATGGTGCAATTAACCTTTTTTCATATAAACGGGCCCATTCATGCAAAGACTAGTGTATTTGATTTTGTTTTTACAAGAAACATGGCATGTTTGGAACCAAAACCCAGTATGATGGTTAGAAAAGCAAAATTTTTGTGACGAAGAGGTGATGAAGAGCATTAGCTGCAAACCTGAAAAGGGTTCCCCCATTGCGGCCTTTGAAATTATGGATGTAATATACAGTTTCCATCTTCGGAAAGAGCGTCTTCAAAAGTGCAGCTAGTTTTGGATAGAAGAATGACGGGTAATCTTGTTTTTGATCTCAAGGACATCATATGTTTTCCACTTTTCCTAATTTAAATCCTCAAAATTTGCGATTGTAACAATGTGAGAGATAAAAGGACCAGGGATGAATGGAAGTGATGACTAAATACACATCTGAAAGAAAAAAGAAAATAAAACCAGTAGAAGGATACATCCGGATCTGATACGATCAAGTTCCCCATTGAATATAATCATTTGCCTAGCAGTGTCCATCACGGCTTCCTTGTAAAGCTCTTCCACCACCAGCATTTCTATGCTTCAAAAATTACGGTAGCTTAAACGACCTTTTGATAAATTGAATATAAAAGAAGAGAAAGAGCGAGAAGATACCATTGACATTGAAATATGGATAGCCGACAATGAATAATTCGTCTTCTTTCTTAACACGATCAACCATTTTAATCTTTTCAACAATACCAAAATCTTGAAAGAATGAGGGCTTTGTTAAATAATCCAACTTGAAAGAAGCACCTCCAAATGCGGAATTTCTTGCAAATTGAACTTCATTAGCCTCTGGAAAAAACTGCAAGTGTTGATGAATCAGCTTCTAATAGAGGTCGTAATCATCATTTAGATGAATGGGTTGATTTCGGTTATGTTTTGTCTCTAACCGGTCAAATGGTAAATTATATAATTTAGCTAAGAAGTTAACCAGTCAAAGGGGTTGACAGCCATAACCAAAATGTATTTTTAATGTATACAACTTTCCATATTGTATTATTCAACAAATTAGATTACTATTGTGACAGTATGGTTTTGTAATCATATTTTTTATTTAAAAAACAAAAAGAATGCATAAAAGGTGTTTCAGGTCAACCCGATCTAACCCGTACAAAAGTCAAATGTTTTGAGCCAAATCTACTTTGACACGTTACCCAAACCAATGACCCACCCATTTTTCCAGTTTTTTTTTGTACAGCAGAACTCACACACCCATCTAATCCTTCTCCTATGTCTAAACCTTTGTCCACAATGAGACTCGAACCTTCAACATTGGGGTCTCCTTTAACACCTTGGTACCGCTAGGCTATAAACCCTTTTTTAGGTCAACCCGGTCTAACCATACCAAAATCACATGTTTTGGGCCAAATCTATCTTGACCGGTCACCCAAACTGTAGGACCCACCCATTTTTCCACTTTTAGTTTTTCAACATATGGAACAAAAAAGATCTGTTAAAAGAGGCAATGCTCTTTAAGTTTCCTCTATTATTTTGTCCACACAGCATTGATTTCAAATATACTAAAATTACGGAGGGAGTTGTTTATTCACATACTATTCTGGTTCGTGTAGCCTTTTCTGGTTCTACAAGGAGGTCACAAAATTCACGCATCAATTGCACACTTCCAGTCATTTCAATGCCACCTTCACCATCGCCTAACGTATATATTAAAAGGTCAAATTCCATAATAATATCGAAAGTAGGTGCGAGAACTAATAGATTTGAAGACATAAACTGAAAACAAATAGAACATAAATAGGCAAGGGATGTTTTGCAAGAAAAAAAAACCTGGCACGGATTCCAGCCCAGCAGTTGGAAACTCAATCTCCTGTGTTTGAAAGTTGTGGAGTACAAACTCTATAGAAATTATAGACGTGTAACTTTGCATCTTCCATCCAAAAATAAGAAAAAGTAATGACCTAACTCACCATCAATTGCCTTCCATCCTTCAATGCTGCCCGTGATGCTTCTTTTGCCTGTTAATTGCAAGGTTTTAGAGAACTGCTCTGGATAAAGAGTAAGAGTAAATTTTATATATATATAGACCCAAGATCTTTTGTGAACAAGATGCATTGTGTGAACAGTGTGAACCAATGAGTGCATGCCACATCAACCTATTTTAATATTAATGTTTTTTTAATTGTAGTTAAGGGTAGTAACGTAATTAGCAAAAGTTGGTTATTTTGTTTGTATATTTTATGTATATCAGTTCCTGAAATTATGGCTTCTCCCCTGAGACTACGTTGCAACACCGTACGTCTGCGAATTCCATTGTTCATGCGATTCAGTCACTCATTCGTTATATGTTCTTCGTAATTCCATTTTTGTCATTGGGTACGTATGATTTCGATTCTTTGTGGTGGTTATATTGATTATATAAAGTATCAATTTTTATCTATTCGTCTTCATCGGTACTCTGCGCCATCACTCTGTTTTTTTCTTCTAGTTGGTTTTTTTTACAATTGATCAGACAATGCTTCTATGAACAACCAGTTGTTGTGTATTTCGAAGGACCGACACATGGCGCTCTCTAGCTCCTTCTCACCTCTTTTCACCATAAGATCCTTCTCACGAGATCTATATCCCATATATATATATATATATATATATATATATATATATATATATATATATATATATATATATATATATATATATATATATATATATATATATATATATATATATATATGTATATATATATAAAGATTGAGCTTCTATGGGGAACCTCGATGCATTGGGAACTGCAAGGAACCAAAAATGCATAATAAATTACTAAGGGCGTACTAGGGGCATTATTGGAATACTTATTATATTAAAATAAATTAATTTTTAATAATAAAATAAAAGTAGATTAGGAAGGTAAATCTAAAAATTAACTACATTTCCTATTTATCCCCACATTTGTCTCCCTCACCTCTCTCTTTCTCTCTCTTCCCCTCTCCATCCATGGCCGCCCCCTTTCTCCATCTATCGACCACAGCTGGCCATGCACCATCTCCACCACCACATCGCCATCGTGCCACAACTAGATACACCGCCATCACTTATGCATCGGACCACCGCACCACCACCCCTCTTGCGGCAACCCACCTCCACCACCATCATCACCATTGCGGCAACCTACCACCATTACCATCACCCGAGAATCCACCACCACAACCACCATGGCATTGGCAATCCATCACCACCACCACGACAATGCACCATCACCGCCACGACAATCACCACCACCACCGTGCTTTTGTTGAACGAAGATGATGAAAATGAAGATGAACTAGATATGCATGATGATTCCAGCATAAACCCGTTGAAGATGAAGATGAACACGATGCATCCGACCATGATGATGAACACGTTGACGACGAACACGATGCATGATGATGACCGAAGATTACAATAAATTTATGGTCAAAGAAAGATGATGATGCATGGTGATGGCCGAAGATGAGGATGAATTTGAACGAAGAAAGATGATGCATTATGATGGGTGAAGATGATGACGAATATGACCGAAGATGAACACGATGCATCCTACCATGATGATGAACACATTGATGACGAACACGATGCATGATGATTGACGAAGATGAGGATGAATATCGTCGAGATGCATCACGAATTGAATAATGAACATTAGATGCATAATGTTTGAAGAACAATCCGATAAAGATGCATCGTGTTTGAAGATAAATCTGATAAACCCGATGAAGATGCATCATCATGTTTGAAGATGAATCCGATGAAGATGTAGTGTTTTGAAAAAGGTTTTAGATAAAATAATATTTTTTTAATTTTTTTCATTTGAATTTGTTTAAATTTAGAAATGTATTATTAGCATTTAATGTGTAATTAATAGTTGAAATATTCAATTAAATATAAAATTAAAATTGAGTTGACTAGATATATTATTTTTCCCAAAATACCCCTATGCATACCAAATACGTGCATCGCGTGATGCACCAATGATCATTTAATCTAAGGTCTGTGATCGGTTCTTTTTTAGCTTCTCGATGTATATGGTTCCCCATAGAACCTGACCCTATATATATATATATATACATATATATATATATATATATATATATATATATATATATATATATATATATATATAGGGTCGGGATCAATGGGGTACCATGTTAGACTGGGAACCGGAGTCCATCCATGTTTGGTTATAAGTTTAAAAAGGGTCATATAGTTAATTAGGTTTATTTTAAATTATGGATGACAACTAATAAATTAATAGATCCCTTAATTATATGGATTTACTTCCATAAGATATCTATAATAAATTTCAAAATGAGTTTTAAAGAACATGTTCAATTGGATTCGACAGTGGGTTTTATTGAACATGTTCAATCGGATTCAATGGGTTTTGGTGAACACAATTGGACAATTTTGGTGAACATGTTCAATTGAATTCGACAACGGGTTTTAGTGAACATGTTCAACCGGAGGTGTCAAATAAATGTATTTATTATTTTCTTCAAACCGTTCGTGAAAGTTCAATTTCATTTACACGTTATTGAACATGTGCAATCGGGGTTTATTGTGTTTTTAGTCGTTGTTAACCGTTTTGGTGATAAACCAATATTGACGGTATTGAACATGTTCAATCGTGGTTTATGAAGTGTCATCATTGCACATGTTCAACATGTGTGTAAGGAATGATATTAACTAAAATGAAGATTTTCATGGGATACACAGAATCTTTGATTCTATTTTAAACTTTTTAATACCATTTTTACCCCCAACATTAATTAAGCAAAATTTTATTATTTTTAATGATTTTAGTGATAAATGATTGGCTATAAATGGTTCGCCGGTACCCCAATCTAACATGGTTTACCCCATTGATCTTGAATATATATATATATATATATATATATATATATATATATATATATATATATATATATATATATATATATATATATATATATATATATAAACACACACACATATATATGTATATATGTATGTATGTATGTATGTATGTATGTACGTACGTATATGATTCAAGTTTCATGTTTCTAATGCTAATGACTATCAACAGATAAACAAGTGGAAGTGACAGCTTCTCGTGGAAGTTTAATTATATGTTCCCTATGGGCTATGACTTTCTCAAACAATTAAAAAAAGTAAAAAAAGATACTCAGATCAAGGCGTAGAATTACTTTTGCAAACATGCATAAAGGCTAAAGGATTCAAAAGTAATATAGACATAAAGAGAGAAAGTTTGTGTACAACAATATGAGCTTATTGTAATTGTGTTGAGAAAATAGCAAAACCTGTATGGATACAGGATCCCCACATGGGGCAAAACACAGAAATGAGAAATATACACGCACTGAAAACGGTAATCAAGATATTATGTGGTTCATTCCAAGATTGACTTATGTCCACAGCCATACTAGAGAGTCTATCTTATTGATTACAATTATGTTTCTACAATTGCATAAGAGATATATTTAAACTTCAAATATGGGCCAGAAACTTCCTGCAGGAATTAACCTGATTAAATTGTATGCACTTGAACTCCCACTACTCTGTAGCAGTCACTTCACCATCCAGCAACAATGAGAATCCACAACTTAACACCTTGAGCATCCAATGGTTAACTCAACTACTTTAGTATTGCAAAGAAGAAGATGATGTTGAAGGTTAAAATGTTACCAACAATTTTCAGAGATTGCAGGTGGGTCATGACTTAATGGGACGGACTTCTACAACCCCTAGGTTGAAATGTTCATCGCATTATCACTTCCTAATATAATAGGGTCATCCCTACACCCAATGATCTAGCAAGCGCTACAATTTCTATCTTGTGAGTTCAAGTCACTTTGGAAAGTTGTGTGTGAATAAAATTTTCATAAAAAGATTATCAAGTCTCATAGACAATTCCTTCTACCATTTGTTATAGATTGACTTAATCGGTCATTACCCTTGTTTTTATAGACCAAATCAATCACAACCGCAAATGCGATGATGACTGAGCACAGGTAGGTGTATGTCTCATTTGCCTTCAGGAATGGTCATTGATTCCTCTTCATCACATCAATCACCATTTGCTTAATGATATGATTATTTCATTGAGTCCATTTAGTTGGTGATTATAGATTGCGGAAGTTAGTTACAGATTCAATAACTGTTACAGATGTATATAGCAGCATCATATTCTTAATCATAGGGATCTAGACTTGATTATTTTTCTACTGTTCTAGTATAAATGCCTCATGATTTATTCAATCGAAGTACACAAAAACTACTTTCCCAATATCTGATTTCTTTCATGGTATCAAAGACTGATACAATTTTGGTTGAAAAATCATATCATGTTTCTTCCTCTTTGATTACAATCTCTAGCCAACAATAATCCTAGTTTTTCTCTCATCTTGCAATCAATTTCCATCACAATCGAAATCAGCAACCACAGACAGTTGCTATCGCAATCTCTTCACAAAGTCTTCTTTCAATCTCTACAACATACCCCCTAAATTTTTTCTTCCAAAAATCAGCCTGAATGTCTCCTGTTTATTCCAAGAAATTCAGGGAACCAGACTCTACGACCAACAATAAACCAATGTCTTCAATGTTCGTATCCATTCAAGCAAGATCCATTTTTATTGGATCTGGGTCTTGGGAGCCAGAGATCACATGACAGGTGAGGTGATTCTTCTCTCCTCTTTTCTTATGCTCCATGTTCAGTCTGTCACCCATTTGCATAGCTGATGGTTCTATGTATGTAGTTGCCAGGATTAGATCCATTAAACTCTCACCAGCTCTAACCATCTGATGGTTTTAAAGGTTCCAAATCTGTGTTGCAAGTTATTTAGTTAGGGAACTTACTAATAACTGTACAATTTCGCTAATTTCTCTCCTACCAGGGTCTTATATAAACAACAGTGACAAGGATTGATGGTGCTGAGGCAGTCGATGGATTATAAAAATACATCTACACTTTGTTATTCTGTTTCCTATAAGAAAGAATATGTCTTATGGCACCATCAATTTGGTCACCTAACTTTGGCATATGAAACGCTTTTCCCCCCATCTATTTACCAACAAAAGTCTTGAATCTCTACATTGTATAGGTTGCCAAATATCTGTAGTATCCTGATTTTTTTTCAGTGTATGTTGTCTAAGTAAAATTAAACGAACTCGCTTAAAAAAGATTTGGAACTCAAATGATATAATTAAAAATATCATAGGATCAACTCAAAAGAAATCAAGGAATTTGAGTATACATATGAAACTTTATGCCTGAAGGGTTTATTTGCAAGTTTAGGTAAAACAAATAAATTAAGAATGGAGGGTTCAGGAGAAAAGTAAGAATGCAATGTGTGTATGTGTTCTCTCAGAGGTGATAGGAGATAATGAAGTAAAAAAGATGGAATTCAATTGCAGGGATCATAGATTGTTGATGTAAATGTGGATCAAATTGAAGATGGAGAAGACGATAACTAATTGGGTATTCATTCTTGAAGATGAAAAACTTAAAGTTGTGTCATCTTTTGTAAAGTGGAGTCAAGTTTGTGGTACTTTGGATTATGTATATATAAATACTTGGGATGAATGTTATTTGCTTAAAGTTTTGGTTGGTATTGATTACATTTGGTGTCATGATGTGTTATTTAGGGTACATATGAAACAAAAAAGAGATGCACATATGCACAACCAACAAGCTTTGTTTCCTAAATGAACAGCTAAAACTCAAACCATCTACAAGACTAAAAGCGGTCTTGTATTAACAGTATGTCCCAAACATAAAACAAATGATCCAACCTTCTAAAGTGCATCAAAATCTAAATAGCAAAGGAATATACATAAATACCAAAAAATATAATGGGACCCTTTACTCACTCAACATTTTAGGCAAATCACTAGTAAATTCCTCTAGCACCAATCATGCAAAAATATTGAAGCATTATGAAAACCCCTTCAACAACTATGTAGCACTAAATGCACTCCATAAATCATATTACAATTTTGATTATGTTAATTCAATCCTTCTATGCATAAAATTTAGAATTAAAACAGATGATGTTTACTTTATTTGCCCTTAGCCCCTCAATATGTTTTGTTATTATATCATGTTATATTTTATCAACAATCATCTTTAATCTATAACTAAAGAAACTCTTTTAACTTTGAGTGTGGATTAATGAGCATCTTTAATCTTTAATCAAATCTCAATATGAACAGTTAGAAATTATAATCATTATAAACTTCTAGAAAACCATAAAGTAATAAACAATACTCCTTCTGTCCCAAAACTTAACCTGATAAAAACACATAGTTTTAGGAATCCACATTGATTACAACTTTAATCAACCAAATAACAATTTCATCTTAATTATTAACTACTCTTCACAAAACAATGTTGCTAGACCTTTAACTATAATTGAAACCATATAAATTATAACTAACTATTTATGATCATTTATTTTGGGACAAAGAGTATATTTCAAATCCAACCTGATCAAGAAGCTCTTCATAATCGCCAGGAAACGGGACTTCAGATTGAATTGAAGAACCACTATTATCCCCAGAAGAAACTGACCTAACAGCAATTTCAACATTTCTACCAATCTTGTTCACCACAGCTCTTCTTGCCCCTCCGAAATTCAAATTCACCTGCAAGCTAGCGTTCAAAAGTTTAGTTTATTCATCCAACAACTTCCAAATTATCATCAAACTAAAACAAGGAGAACAAAATGCCCTAGAATGATTGATGTAGTAAAAAGAAAATCGATTGATTATGTGCATTTTGAAGGAATAAAACAATCGTATTTAGAATGAACCGATTGATTTACCTGTTGATGATGAAAAACTGGGAATGGAGTTGGGATAGTGGATAACGGCATTTTGAAACCAAGTGAAATTTGAGGATGAATCCGATTTTAGTTAAATTTGCGGGATTTAAAAACTTTTATTATTTTAGGTTTATTATGAAAAAAATAAATGTTTTCGTCTCTCGATTTTTTTTTTTTATTTAGATAAGTTGTTAAGTTAATTTTTTTTTTTTCTAATTTTGTGAAATTTGACTGGTAAAGTCTGTTTATAATTGATAAATCGAGTTTTTCTAAAAACTGAAAATCGGGTTCTAATAGTTAAATTTCACTAAACCACAAAAAAAAAATTAATTTGAGAATTTTTTTAGAAAAGAATATGTAGGAACAAAAGCACAAAAACGTAAAATATTTTGATTTTTTCATAATAGACCATTATTTTTATACAATAACTAGATTATATACCATGTACTAAATGTGTACATGGATTAATTTAAAATATATATCAAAAAAATATAATTCTTAACAAATATATAAAAATTATAATAAAAAATTTTGAGTTTATTAATTATTAGATTAGATGGAGTAATAGATTTGATTTGAATTTAATAAATCATACGTGACAAAAAAAAGTTCCGACACTAGACAAAGTAAACAAGAGAGCGTGACACGTTAGTTACTTATTAAATAGTATTTATAGATTAACAATCGAAAGTAAATCTATAAATTATTTATAGTAGAGTGTATACGCAGGTATGACAATGGGGAGGGGATCACATTTCCTATCCTCATCCCCGCTTGATAATCATCTCTTCCATCTCCGGTCCTATCTCCATCGGGGATTGAGTCTTTATCTCCATCCTGTCTCAATCGGTGATCGGGGATCCCCATCGGGTAATCGAGCTTTTCAAATTTTTAAAAGATTATTAAGTTTAAACTATAAATAGTAAATTAGTATAAAAAAAATATGTAAATAAACTTTAAAACAAATCAATTCAAACATATTTGAGTTATTTACATATATAATTTATAATTATAATAAAACTGAAACAAAGAAATGAAACACTCATTTCAACATAATATAATATTTAATTGAATTAAATAGATTAACAGGGAATTTATGCCCAAATGTATAAAGTCATATGATCTAAAGAAAAACGGGCATGACCCATTCGCACGGGGTCCAAAATCCCTGATTTGGTTAGACAATTATCAAATTTAAAACATTAAACATAACTACATGATGCTTTAAATTACATACACCCATAATTACATAATGTACAACTGATAGTTGGAGGGTAATCTATTCCCTTCCCAACACTTTAATTCTTAAACTTTACCAAAAGAACGTCAATGTTCTTCCAACTATACTTTACGCTCGGAACCGGCAACTGTCTTGCATTTACTAACACCACCTGAGATACATGAAGTAAATGGGATTAGCAAATAAAATTTGTTAAGTGAGTTACTAGATCGATGTGGCATGCATAACAAAAAACATGCACCAATAATAAACATAGATATAAAAAGGACATGTGCAATATCTTAACAAAAATGTGTGGGAATAGAACTCGCTATCAAACAGATTACACTCGAGAACCCGCACGCTGCCAGCCTGGATTAGAACCAAGTCTAGACAACCCTAATCGCCACCCGAAGTCCGGCCACCTACACCGTAAGATTATCCGGTGTAGGGATTTTATACGCACAAACACGCAGTAAGGCGTAAATAATAATTTGGACGTCCTGTGAGGCCAAATAATCAATATAGGCTCACCAATATTGTTTAATCAAGGATGGAATGAGAAGTATCAAATAGTTCATGAAGAACAATATGCTCCAATGATTATAATAGGTTCAAGGCACCATGGCCAGAAGTCAATATTATGCAACTAAGTGAAAACCGGTGCAATGCATCATATGATGAAGGTAAACATGTAAACATATATGCAACACACACATCAATACCAGAACTCACTACAAGATAGGCTAAAAGTAGCATTTATATAACATTTGCTTCCAAAAGCTCCTTAAAGCTCAGACTTTGCCTTTAGCTTTCAACTTTGGCACAACCGACACTCCTTTACGACCCACCCTATCAAACATTGATATTTAAAGAATTCATAAGTTTATTGTATCATATTATAAGGTTTTGAAGCCATTTGAGATTTTAATTGTTCTCGGTTTAAGTTTCCGAACTTTATCAACACCGTCATAAATTTCGATAGTTCTTATAGCCTTTTAGATAGTAATTGATGTCAATTTACATGTTATATAAGGATATAATGTTTACATAAGCTTACACTATCTCTACATGGTTTAAAACATAACTTTCAAGTGTACAGGGGCTCGACTCGACGAGTCATTCAGGAGACTCGCCGAGTCAAATAAACGTGAAACAATTCTCCGCTCCAGTAGCATTCACTCGACAACTCAGGAGGGGTGACTCGCCGAGTCGAGTGCAGGTCTGCACGTTCTGTTTCTGGTTTTTAATTCCCTGCTCGTATCCTTCCTATCCAAACTCGACTTTTAACTTGTATAAACGCTGAAATAGCTTCTTTTATGCTATATTTGACTAATATAAACATATATACACACCTTTTAACATCCTTTCACAAGGAATTAACCCATTAAATCATTCAATTTATTGAATTTGCATAAATGAAAACCAATTCAAGTTTTTGTAAATTTCTTTATTCCTTGAGTTCATAAGCTTTAGAAATTGCACCAAAACTTCATTAGACCATTATTTATTGATTCACAGATCATCTATCATCTCTATTGGAGTGCTAATGGAGAGGGAGATGAAGACTCCAAATCCACACATACCCTTTAAATCATAGGAAAGGAAGTTACCTTATGTTCCAAGGATTAATTGCTTCACAATGAATCTTCAATCTCTTAACCAAAGTCAGCTAGAATTATCAGCCCTAATCCTTGTTGTCTCTCTTTTGTAATATGTGTAGGAAAATTTCAAGAAGGGAGGAATGGAAGGGCAGGCATCGATTGGGGATTTTTTATAAGGGAAAATGGCATCAAATAGCTCTGAACTTTCGACTTTGTACACATTTATGTAGTGAACTTTTTTTTGTGCACATTTGGTAGTCAAAGTTTCAAAATTGTTCCAATTTGGTAGTTGGCGTACCTTTTAACTTGTTGCTTCCGGTTTCGATGCCTACGTGGACAATTTTTTAATGACGTGGCTACCCGTTTTTATATTATACCCGATTTTTCTACGTGGCAACCCGTTTTTTAAAATCACCCGGGTTTATAACCGGGTTTTTTAAAAAACGACGTTATAAACCCGGGTGATTTTTTAATTTCATACGGCGTTATAAACCCGGGTGATTTGAATAAACGAGTTGCCACGTAGATAAAACCGGGTATGATATAAAAAAAAAGTAGCTACGTCATCAAAAAATTGTCCATGTAGGCATCGAAACCGGAAGCAACTGGTTAAAAGGTACGACAACTACCAAATTGGAACAATTTCGAAACTTTGACTACCAAATGTGCACAACAAAAAGTTCACTACATAAATGTGTACAAAGTCGAAAGTTCAGAGCTATTTGATGTCATTTTCCCTTTTTATAATCCTCAATTGGTCAAATACTTTACACAAACAACCCTTCAAGTTCCCATTGTTAGATTTTAACCACAATATCTATTATTCCTTACAACTTCAACTTCCAACCTTTATAGGTATGCATAGAGCACTTGTGTAACACCATAACTTCTAATTAACAACAATAATAATAATAATTCTCAACATTTCTAACGAAATTTTGGCTTGACCTATTCCTAATATCAATAAACCAACCTGTATTTTCAGATTCAAAAATAAACTAAAAAATACATTTCTAATTTGTCAAATTCCCAAGTACAATACCTAAAACAAAACAAAGCTTTATGCGCTTACACGCCCATGGATCTAATGGTCAATACATAAATGAGACCACCGCCCAAAACCCAAGTTCTAATGCCACCATTTCAGACTTTGACAACCCAATTACATTGCAAATAATGGGATTAAGCACATCAACCTTCACCAAGCTTAAATAGATAAAGTCATGATGAATTATAGTACAAGGGTGATCTACTCCCTCCCCAGAATGTAAAACATAAGCAAATGTATCAAAAGAGTCTATCTCGAACCGTATCTCCTACTTCAAACTTTACTTGATTCTACTTTTTCCTTCCCTTTGCCTTCTATTCCTGAAATGTGGAAATCAACAAAATGGTTAAACAATAATGCTTAGTGAGTGACTAGATCAATAATCTACCACGTTCAATAGCTAATCAGTTAATGAACCTGCAAGGCATGAACAATCACAATAAAACATTATTCTATAAGAGATCTCAAAGGAGACGAGACATATCAAGAGAAAGACTCTTGATAATGTCACGACAACACTACACACTATGAGTACATCCAGGGAGTGTGTAGTACCAAAAATCATCGGGGCCCACCCAGCATCGTACTCCCGCCAACAATGAAGTACGACATCATACTCCGAGATCATCGGTAGTATGGCTATAATGTACATCACACACATTAATGTACTATGTAATAAGCAATGTAATAAACATGTACATGTTAAGATTAACCAC
Organism: Centrapalus pauciflorus; assembly: GCA_020465985.1. Classification (NCBI taxonomy): domain Eukaryota; kingdom Viridiplantae; phylum Streptophyta; class Magnoliopsida; order Asterales; family Asteraceae; genus Centrapalus; species Centrapalus pauciflorus. Next base: position 150,643 of record JAANYP010001681.1, read on the forward strand.
ATAAATTAATTAAGGTAAAAGAATAAGCATAACCATCGTTGATAGATAAGGTAAGGCATAAGCATGAAGCAATTAGCATGATAATGAGAAACGAGCAAGTAACATCATGTATGTGGTACACATATATCACTAGTACTCACAATCAGTGCATAAAGGATCCCATCAATAACAAGCCAACTCAATTATAGGCATCGAGTTAGTATAAGCGCCCCACCACAAGCTCCAAGAGTCGCCAAAATTAGCTACAAGACACCTAGACACAACACACGGTCACCAATCATGTTTAAGCTAAGAACAACTCTTAAACTAAGCTTAAATACTTTAATGAACATATAAATATGGTTCAAAGTTCATAACTAGGACTTAGAATATCTCTTAACTATTGTTTAAAGTGATCAGTTATCATGTTTTAGTATGTAATTGGTGATTCTAAGGCCTAAAGAAGCACATCTCAACTCTTAAGTTGCATATATACACTTTTTCGGTTCCTTCAAGAAGGTTCACACATCATTTAAAGCCTTACAAGTTCCCTAATCCTAATTTGACTTTACTATACCATAAACCCTTAATTTAGAAGTACAAATGTAACATCCTCAATGTTAAGGTACTGATTATAATTTATTAAAGTGTTAAATAAAACTTATTTAGTTGTTTAATTAAGATTAGAATATAACTTGTAGCCATGACCTTAACTCACTAATTTCCTATATCATGGGACTTGTATATTGATAAATTATGTGATCATTTACAAGATGCAAAGCTCATGGTACAAGTAGTTTAAGCATATATGGATTGAAATGAAAAGGAAAGGAAAAGAGGTGTGTATGGATAGTAATAGAAAAGGAAAATGTAAAGGGGTTATTGTGTAAATTAGTGGCCAATTAAAGGTGGTAAAACCCCCCAATCGGCCTCTTTCTCATTCACTTCCTTGAAACATTTCTGCATAATTCACACATACATATAGAGCTTCTTAGGGCTGGACTTTATGAGCCAAAATCTGCTAAGAAGATTGAAGTCTTGCACAACCAAATCCATCAAAACTTAAGGTATAAACCTCCTCCCATGGTATGCTCACCTTCTTCTTTTTTCTTCTAACCTAGACTTACATGTAGCAAGTGATAAGAAATCACAATAAGGTGAGCAAAGGATTTATAGTTATGGCTTGATAAAAATCTGAACTTGCAAATGCAAGAAAACATCAAAAATCCATAGGGTGACTCCGCGAGTCACTCCCTTGACTCGTTGAGTCGGGGTCAGGTTTGGCTCAATTTCGTTTCCAGTGAGATTGGATTCGTCGAGTCGGCCTTCTGACGCGTCGATTCGAGCCCCTGTTCACCCAAAACACTTGTTTTAAGCTCGCTAATGATACTATAACATCATGGAACCATTCCATACATATATAACCCATAAATTAACATCAAATATCGTCGAAAAGTCTATAAACCTCAATAGAGGCGCGACGGTATCGATAAAAAAAAGGAAATTTAAGTCGAAAGCCTTTAACCACCTTAATTGAATTCCAAACCTTATGATATATAATTATAAGCTTATATATGCTTTAAATATCATTGTTTAATAGGTTTGGATCTGAAAGGAGTGTCAATTACCGGTGTTGGACGTAAGGGGCTTTTGGGTAATAATTCTACATAAAGGCTATTTTAGCCTATTTTAGTGAGTTCTAGTATTGATATGTGTGTTGCATACATAATTACATGTTTATTTTATTTATGACATTGTGCATATCTATTTGGCATCATCCTCTAATATGATGCATTGCACTAGTTGGCGATTTATTATACTGCCCTATTGGCGATTCATTACTTGATCATGACCTATAGCCAACATACCTTACTTGATACCTTCAGTTACATACATTGGTTTTTATGCTACACATGATGATTATTCATCTCATGTTACATATGATTACCCTTGATTAACCCATTGCGAGCTATGCTCATTATCATTGGCCTCACTGGACGTCCAGGTTATTATTATACTCATCACTTTACTTTGTGTTAGTGCGTATAATTTCCTACTTCCGGAAGCTTACGGAGTAGGTGGACGGACATGGAAGCCGGTTGGAGTTTCATAGCTGGACATGGAAGCCGGTTGGTTGGCAACGGCGGGTTAGCGGGTTATACTCGCAACTTATGCAAATTAGTGGGCTATTCCTACACCACTTTTATTAAAAGATATTGCATTTGTCATTTAATAATCATTTTTAATAATACCACATGTTATATGTTTTGCACTCCATATCAATCTAGTAACTCACTTAGCAAATTTTATTTGCTAACCCCTCACTTTTATATATCACAGCTGGTATTAGAAAAGGCAAAGAGATTTCCGGTTCAGGTCCTAGAGTTTGAGCGAACCTGTTTCTGAAGCTTAACTTTTGGTAAAGCTAGTTGCTTGTTACGTTGGGAATTTTGGGTAGCTGTCTACGAACACTTTTGATATGTAATTATATATACCCTTCTTGTCTTTTGGGTCGATGATAGTGATTGTAAATTACTTAGAAGTATCTTCTAAATTACTTTATGTTTCAAATTATAGTATATACAAAAACAGGGATATGGACTCTGTGCGAACGGGTCATGCCCAGTTTTCTTTAAATCCAAATTAATTATGGTTAATTTAATAAAATCCCATTAACTATTATATTAGGTTGAGATGGTGTTTCAATTTGGTATCAGAGCCGATGTTCATTGCATGAGTATAGTCGACGATACTCTACTATAAGCTCGGTTTCAGATGCTTGTATTGACCGCCTAGGCAACTATATTATAACATATGTTAAGTTATGATCTGGCCTAGGATGGGTACGTGTATAGGTTAATAAGTATTCTACTATTTAACTAATATTTATGCATATGCTTAATATGATACAACAAAATGGTTGATCATTCTGAGCCTAATCCTAATGTGGAGCTCGATCCCAATTATGAAGAAGAAGAAGATGAACGTTCCTCTAGTGATGAATTCAATGAACGGTAACTTCGTGTTCTTGATAAAGTCTCTAAGATGATAGGAAGCCAATCTAAGCACTTTAAAGAGCTATTAGCTAACCAATTCAGGCATTTCAGACTGCTTTGAGTCAGTCTTCAGCCGAGAAGAAGAAAGATAAATTTGAATATTCCAAATCCCGAAAGAAGGACCGAAGTCTTAGATATAAAGACTTCACCGGCTGTGGTCCTCCGGCCTTCGTGGGAAAAATTGATCCAACCGCTACCTATGATTGGATCAAGGAGATGGAACGACTATTTTGGTTAGCCAAAGTTGACGACAAAGTGAAGTATGCTTCCAGTAAGTTAACGGAAGCTGCCACTCAATGGTGGGATGAAGTAGTCACTACCATCGGTGCTGATATGGTAGATACTAAAACTTGGGATCAGTTTAAGACTCGCTTCAATCGCAGATTCTATCCCACCGTGTCACTCCAGAAGTTGAGAATGGAATTTTTCAAGTTCCAACAAGGATCGCTTAGTGTTAGCGATTATGTACGGGAGTTCAATACGAAGTCCCAGTTTGCTCAGAGTCTTATTGCTGATGAAAAGCATAAGATTGAATACTTCATTGCAGGACTTTGCCAAGAGATCCGGTAGTTTATTAAGAACCAACAGATTGACACTTATGATGAGGCGGTGGAGTTCGCCTTATCGCGAGAGTTTGAGGTGTCTCGTGCTGAACCTCAAGCGCCACCTCCCAAGAAAATTAAGCATGACAAATCTCACACATCCAATCGTCATTCTTCTTCCTTCTACATAAAGAAGCCTGATGCAGGCACTGCTTCTGAGCCCTAGTCGCAGGCTTCCTTGAAGTTCAAGATTCCTGCATCTTCTATTTCTCAATCCCAATCACAGTATCAGCCTTCCCGCTCTGAAGGGAAGAGACGGTGTGATGCTTGTGGGCTTATGCATCAGGGGCCATGTGATATGACCAAAATTACCTGTCATTGTTGTGGTGAAACGGGGCATATTCGTCCCAGATGTCTGCGGAGTTATGATAACTGTCTAAAATGTGGCTGCACTGGACATGTGAGCAAAATATATTCAACTCAAGCTCCAGAGGAAAGCAAGGCTTCTGTTAATAAGCCTTAACGTTCGGGCGCTCCCTCCCAATCAAAGAGGGACAAATCCTCGCGAACTAGAGGCCGTGCCTTTCAGATGACGGCAGAAAAAGCTAGGGAAGCACCTGATGTGACTATGGGTAGATTTCTCTTAAACTCTGTGCTTGCTAAAGTATTATTTGACTCTGGTGCAAGCTTATCTTTTAATTCTAAATCGTTTGTGCATAAGCTATCTGTTGCACCTACCTTACTACCATTTTCTGTTGATGTGTAGACTGTTGATGGCCAGCCATAGACTGTGGAAATTGTTTATAATAACTGTCAGCTTACTCTAGATTATCACCATTGTTCTATTGATCTAATCCCTATGGAAATGAAAGAGTTCGATGTTATAGTAGGGATGAATTGGTTGGCAACTCATGATGACGTGATCCAGTGTAAGAAACGGATCATTCAACTAACCTCGCCGAGTGGTGTTAAAGTATTTATTTATGGGGAAAGGCGTAAGGGTCAGATGACAGTTATGTCAGTAGCTAAAGCTTGTCGATGTCTCAATAAAGGATGTACGAGCTATCTAACCTACGTGGTTGACGTGAAATCCAAAAAGCCAAAGGTGTCGGATGTTCCCGTAGTGCGAGAATACGCCGAGGAATTCTCTGATGACTTGCCGGGTTGCCTCCTGAGCGGCAAGTTGAATTCGGGATTGATCTGGTGCCGGGAGCAACACCTGTTGCGCGAGCTCCATATCGTCTCGTACCTTCTGAATTAAAGGAGATGATGTCTCAACTGCAAGAACTATCGGATAAGGGGTTCATCAGAGCGAGTTCCTCGCCTTGGGGCGCTCCGGTTCTATTTGTTAAGAAAAAGGACGGAACGTTACGAATGTGTATCGACTATCGTGAGTTGAACAAGGTAACGGTCCGGAATAAATATCCCTTGCCTTGCATAGATGATCTGTTTGATCAGCTACAAGGCGCCTTGTACTTTTCAAAGATCGATCTACGATATGGATATCATCAGCTGAAGGTTCGTGAGGAGGATGTGCCCAAGACTGCATTCCATACTCGATATGGTCATTATTAGTTCTTGGTGATGCCTTTTGGACTCACGAAAGCTCCAGCCGCTTTTATGGATCTTATGAACCGAGTATGCCGACATGTGTTGGACAAATCGGTTATCGTATTCACTGATGATATCCTAATCTATTCCAAGATGGAATCCGATCATGCTACGCACCTCAGCCAGATGCTAGATATTCTTCACAGAGAGAAGCTTTATGCAAAATTCTCTAAATGCGAGTTTTGGATACGGAAGGTATAAATCTAAACTAAAATCTAAGAACTTAAGTATTATGATAAGTATCCAATACATAAGCGTATACAAGTATTATGATAAGTATCCAATAATCCCGATACAATGAGTATATTGAATATTGAATATGTATCTTTATAGGTTCAATTCTTGGGGCATGTGATATTTGAGGAAGGGGTATCTGTTGATCGTTGTAAAGTGGGGGCTGTTCGCTCATGACAACCACCTTCTAATGCAGTTGAAGTAAAGAGTTTTCTAGGATTGGCCGGGTACTATTGGCGCTTTATTTGTGATTTTTCTAAGATCGCGGTCCCTCTTACTTCTCTCACCCGAAAGAATGTGGTGTTTGCTTGGAAAGAGCAACAAGAAAATGCCTTTCAAGAATTGAAGGCTCGATTGACCAGTGCCCCGGTGTTAGCTTTTACCTCAAGGCACTGATGACTTTATAGTCTATAGTGATGCTTCGGGTCTAGGCCTTGATTGCGTTCTAATGCAAAGGGGTAAAGTAATCGCCTATGCCTCTTGGCAGCTTAAGGACCACGAGAAGAAATATCCTGCTCACGACCTTGAATTAGCTACCGTAGTGTTTGCACTAAAACTGTGGAGGCATTATTTATACGACACCAAATGTAAATTATTCACTGATCACAAAAGCTTAAAGTATATCTTTGATCAACAAAACCTGAATATGAGACAGAGACGTGCTCTGGAGTTGGTTAAAGATTACGATTGCGAGATCGTATATCATCCCAACAAGGCTAATGTTGTGGCCGATGCGCTTAGCCGGAAAGTCTATCAGGATCGTACGCTGAACTTGAACTTCATCCTTGCTTATGTAACAGTGCAGCCGTCTATTCTCAGAGATATACGTTGGTCGCAACGCAAAATTCTCCGAGAGTCTGCCCTCAAATCTGAGCATCTTGTTCGTCAAGTTCATCTGCTTTCTGATAATTCTTAGGGGTTGAAGGCATTCAAGGGCCGTATATGGGTCCCTAAGCTTGGTGGCTTCCGTGATGTTTTATTAAAGGAGGCCCACAGTACCAAGTATTCATATCACCCTTGGAGTCCTAAGATGTATCGTGATCTAAAGGCTATGTATTGGTGGCTCGGGATGAAGCGCGATGTGGGATCTTATGTTGAGAATTGCTTGGTGTGCTTACAAGTTAAAGCCGAGCATTAGAAACCATATGGTAGTATGCAACCACTACCGATTCCTGAATGGAAGTGGTATCATATTACTATGGATTTCGTGACTAAATTGCCGGTTACTTCCCGACAGCACGATAGTTACTTGGTGGTTGTTAACCGTCTCACCAAATCGGCACATCTCATACCAATTCGTGAGACTTATTCTATGGAGCGACTGGCCCAGATGTATATTAACATGATCGTTTCCTTACATGGTGTTCCTAAATTCATCATATCCGATCGTGATTCTCGATTTACTTCTCATTTTTGGGCAAGCTTTCAAGATGCCTTGGGTACCAAGGTTAAGCTCAGCATAACCTATCATCCTCAGATTGATGGTCAAAGTGAGCGTACTATTCAGACCCTTGAGGATCTTCTTCGATCTTGTATTATCGACTTCGGTGGCAGTTGGGATACCCATCTGCCGTTGGTGGAATTTACTTATAATAACAACTATCATTCCTCTATAGGGATGCCACCATTCGAAGCATTATATGGTCGAAAATGTCTAAATCCTACTTGTTGGCAAGAGACTGGTGAAAATCCTTTGACTAGACTTGAGATCTTGCAAGCTACGCACGATAAGATTTAGATGGTTCGGGATTACCTAAAGGCAGCCCAAGACCAACAGAAAGAATATGGCGATAAGAAGCATAGGCCTATTGACTTCAAGGTGGGCGATCGTGTTATGTTGAAAGTCTCGCCTTGGAAAGGAGTATTACGATTCGGCAAGCGTGGTAAACTTAATCCATGATTTATTGGGCCTTTCAAGATCATCTAGAAGATCGGTGAACAAGCCTACCGTCTCGACCTTCCCGAGGATTTATCGGGCATTTATAATGTCTTTCATGTGGGCTATCTCAAGCAATGTCTCATAGAGCCAGATTCGGCTGTGCAAATAAGGAGTTAAGCTTGATAACAAGCTGAGATACATTGAAGAGCCCGAAGCCATTATGAATACAAAAATCATGAACTGAGGAATAAAGAAATTGAGTTAGTCTTGGTCAAATGGAAGCATCATCACCGTACTCACCTTACATGGGAGACCAAGACTGAGATGATGGCTAAATACCCCAATATATTCGCCCAGTTATGATTCCGTGGGCGAAATATTTTCAAGGGGGAGGAGTTGTAACATCCTCAATGTTAAGGTACTGATTATAATTGATTAAAGTGTTAAATAAAACTTATTTAGTTGTTTAATTAAGATTAGAATATAACTTGTAGCCATGACCTTAACTCACTAAATTTCTATATCATGGGACTTGTATATTGATAAATTATGTGATCAATTACAAGATGCAAAGCTCATGGTACAAGTAGTTTAAGCATATATGGATTGAAATGAAAAGGAAAAGAGGTGTTTATGGCTAGTAATAGAAAAGGAAAAGGTAAAGGGGTTATTGTGTAAATTAATGGCCAATTGAAAGTGGTAAAACCTGTTGGAATTCCCCCCAATCGACTGCCCTCTTTCTCACTCACTTCCTTGAAACATTTATGCATAATTCACACATACATATAGAGCTTCTTAGGGCTGGAGTTTATGATCCAAAATTTTCTAAGAAGATTGAAGTCTTGCACAACCAAATCCATCAAAACTTAAGGTATAAACCTCCTCCCATGGTATTCTCACCTTCTTCTTTTTTCTTCTAACCTAGACTTACATGTAGCAAGTGATAAGAAATCACAATAAGGTGGTGAGCAAAGGATTTATAGTTATGGCTTGATAAAAAATCTGAACTTGCAAATTCAAGAAAACATCAAAAAGCCATAGAAATTGAATTGGTGGAGTTTAGAAATCCTTGGATTAAATCCAAGGATTTGATTAGTGAAAGTGTTGGGTTCAATGATGTTTTGATGTTAAATAATGTTTATATATGTTGTATTAATCAAGTAATACATAAAAACCAAGTTTCTAAGTGTTTGGTATGGAAAAATTTGAGTTTGGAACGGAGTATATGCAAGCAGGACGTCAAAAATCGCAATTTCTGGGCTGCTGTCCCTTGATGCATCGAGTCGGGGTTAGGTTTGGCTCAATATCATTTCCAGTGAGTTTTGATTCGTCGAGTCGGCCTTATGACGCATCGAGTCGAGCCCCTGTTCACTCAAAACATTTCTTTTAAGCCCGATAATGATACTATAACATCATGGAACCATTCTATACTTATATAAGCCATAAATTAACATCAAATATCGCCGAAGAGTCTATAAACCTCAATAGAGGCGCGACGGTATCGATAAAAATAGGAAATTTAAGCCGAAAGCCTTTAGTTCCAAACCTTATGATATATAATTATAAGCTTATATATGCTTTAAATATCATTGTTTAATATGTTTGGATCTGAAAGGAGTGCTGATTACCAGGGTTGGACGTAAGGGGCTTTTGGGCAATAATTCTACCTAAAGGCTATTTTAGCCTATTTCAGTGAGTTCTAGTATTGATATGTGTGTTGCATACATAATTACATGTTTATTTTATTTATGACATTGTGCATATCTATTTGGCATCATCCTCTTATATGATGCATTGCACTAGTTGGCGATTTATTATACTTCCCTTTTGGCAGTTCATTACTTGATCATGGCCTATGGCTAGCATACCTTACTTGATACCTTCATGTAAGGTCACCTACCTACGGATCCTATCTTGTTGCGACGCCGTCCAACGAGAGCGGAATCCTCGTTAGCGGTTTGACGGATAGACCACGCACACGGAACACGGAGACACACACTATGATAGACGCAAACTAGAACACCCCGACACGTGATTCTCTCCAATAATTCTCTGCACAAGTTTAATTAAAACGGATTAACACTTAATTATAACCCCTGATTCGAACTTGCTCAGGACAAGTTCGACTAGGCCCAAGGCCCACGAACTTGTCCTCAATAAGTTCGAACCAATGACTTTGAACTTACCTTTGAACTTATCTTTGAACTTATCTTTGAACTTATGTTTGAACTTATCTATGAACTTATTGTAAAACATCAATTACAACCAAGTTCAAACATACATACAATCAATATCAAACATATAACTAACATATAACAAACACGTATAATATGCAATTATGAACAAATTGACTATTACAAAATATCATCTATACTTAGACTGTTATCGTCACACAGGATGCACTAACAGACTCCCCCTTGACGATAGCTTCTAACTATATATATATATTTTGTTTAAGTACTAGAACTATACAAACTACTACTAGCATATAATCCCCAATATATACAAACTCTAACTACCTTCTGGAACTTCCTGCCTTCTGAGCTCCAGCCTTCATGATAGAAAATCGGCTGATCATGAAGCTTTCTCAGGTCGTCCTTAGATAAGTTGATCAGATGCAGTGGATCGTATACTTTCAAAATTACCTTGTCCTCGTAGTCCTCCATCACTGCTTCAGCCGTCTCATTGTCAACATACCACCACTTCATGTTGCTAAGTACATCCTGTGGCATTGACTTCATCAGCACTTTCTTGAGGCATCAGACTGGCTTGTAAACCATCCTAGCCCAAGGCTTTCCAGTGTGGGGATCTATTCTTGACTGATCTTCAACTCTTTTCCCTGACCTTGGCCTTATTCTTTCAAACTTTCCAGACCTCCCCTCCTTTCTGATGATCTGGGCTATAACTTCAGCGTAGGGGTCGTCTCCTAAGTTGATAAGCTCTTTCCAGGCCAGTTCTTTTACTTCACACTTGGGCAGCGTATTGAAAACCTTGAAAGTTCTTCTTAAGTATTGAAGGCCATCTCTTCTCTTCAGCACGAATAGCTGTAATTCTCTACCAAAGAACCAGCTTAGTATTCCTCCCGAGAGCTTCTGTGGAATTGGCAGTCTCATTTTTTTCTTTACTGCCAAGGCTGTCTTCTTCTCCTCCTTTCTGAACCATAGCTTCATTATTTCTTCTCTAGTTTGCTCCTTTTCAGCTATGTCAGATTCGGAATCATACATAGTCGCTAAGTTAGTCTCATCTATGTCTATGACATTCTGATCATTATGCACATATTGTTCTGTGATAGGCTGCTTTGGGATGATCACTTCATCAACATCGTCGTCTTCATCTTCCACAACCTCGTCATCAGACTTCCTATCTACAATCTCTCCAGGAACGAATTCTCCTTCATCCAACTCTTCTTGATCAAAATCAAAGTCATCTTGATCATCAAGATTTATTAGGGCTTCAATCATTTCTTGTTCCACAATCTTTGAGGCTTTGCCTGCGGCTCCTTCTCCCATTGTCAGGATCTAAAACTGAATAACCAAGATTAACTGATTTGAAATTTATCAGAGTATAAATCAATAATCTTGCTTTGAATCAAAGTTTAATTAAGAAGTTTGTGGAATAACACTTAATTATTTTAACAAAAACTTTCAGAACCAATGAAGCATAAAACATAAGATGTAATCAAGACTGTTTGTATTGCTGAATTCAATGATTACCATCACCTCTAATCTGTTTGATTAGACGAAGAACACAGACTGTTCTTAGGGTTTTACAACCTTAGAGGCTTAAGAAAACTTAACCAACGAAGCAATTACAGACTCAAAAATATGCAGAAAACTCCTATACAGACAAGGCTCCCCCTGAATTACCTGACTGACTAGGCTCCCCCTGAATTTGTGCTTGCTGAGCAGTCTTCTGAGAAAGATCTGCTAGCTCACTTTCTCTTTCAGCATCTGGTACATTGCCGTCGTCATCTTCTCTCCTTACCTCAGCTTCCTTGCAACTACTCTCCCTCTGAGCTTGCAGATTTTTCAATAATTGCTCCTGGAGGGTCTTCATCGATTTCAGCTCAGACTGCTGATCAGCTACAATTGTCTTCAACTCTGCGTTTTCTTGATCGAGTCTAGCAATATTCTCTTGCAGTTCTTTCACAGCTGTGGACAATTGATAAATTTGGTCTGTTTGAAAATCCACTTTTCCTTTCAGCACTGTGAACCGCTGATTATCAGTGAATGTAGTTGATGTTGATGGAATGGAGGTGGATGTTGATGGAGCGGTGGTAGAAGTTGATGGAGCAGCCGGTAACACAGGTTCAGGAGCCGAAGTGGATGGAGCTCCCTGCATAAATCTATGCCGCCTCGCCCTATGCCTAGGTACGAGTGGAACTTCCTCCTCTTCTTCATACTTAGATTTTTCGGTCTCTTCGTCAATCAGAGCCGGTCTTGTTGATCTTCTTCTGTTTACAACTAACCTCGATCCATATCTACTAATTAAGATATCTGGATCCTCGACATCAGAACTAGACTTTGATGCGTTCTCAACATGCCCTTCAGCCTCAGCCTATACTCCCTCTTCTTCACCCTGACCTCTGTGTCCATATCCTCAACTTCAGGTGGCTGGTATTCATCAATCTCCTTAAAGATATCATTGAACACATCTGGAGGCTCTAAAACATCCTAAACCAGTTGTTCAGCGATGTTTTGCTCCGAGACTGTCCCCTGTGCCCATATCTCTTCAAGAGTTTGCGACCTTTGATCAAATTGGGGGGCCGAACTCGATGGGCCGGCAGCTTTCGTGGATGGACCAGCTACAGTAGATTCTGATTGGCGGCGAGATGATGGTCTAGCTGCCGGAGCTCTTCTAGCCGGAGCTCTTTGCCTCTGACGCTGTTGCTGTTGTTGTTGTTGTTGTTGTGGCTGCTGTTGTTGTTATTGCTGCTGCGGGACTTCTCCTGCCCAGTTATCACCCTCTGGGGCTACAAAATCAGGGTCAATAACTGCCCCGAATAGAGGTGCCACTTGCGGCCTGACCTGCTCAGCCCTTCTCGCATTATGTGACTGGCAGTCAGCAAAAATTCTTTTATCAATTATGGCTACGCCACTTGTATCTGGAAGTTGTGGAAAATTGGGCAAAAAGTGGCAAATGATCATCATCGCAAAACGAGGATACATCAAAATGTGTTCCCTCATCGGAGCTGTGATTTGGTGTACAAACTCCCCAAAAAACATTTCCGAAAAACTGAATTGCTTGTTGTACACTAAGGCAATTAACGCCGATTGCAGCTTGGACACCATATATCAAAACCGGCCTTCTTCAGCGCAAAACAAACCATAATGACGTGCACAAGATAAAGCCATTGTCCAATCAAGGCACTCTTCACATATGAGGCCTTCGTAATATCTTGGGCGTATCCCATTCGCAAAAATGCCGCTTGCCTGATATGTACTGGAAAATCTATAGGCCCCGCTTCTTGGTCCTCCGTTCCTAGCTGTAGGATTTGACGCAACATATCAGCTGAAAAGACAATTGGCTGTCCCCCAACCCTTGTTCTTAGTACGGTAGGCGTCACTGAGCAATCCACTTGAAGATGCTCCCAGAATTGACGCACATAAGGCAAAATGATTTGCAGGTTGTGAGTCAGAGCATATGAGACTCGCGACTGAGTCAGAAACTAGATCATATGCCAGTATGGCTGAGCTTCATGTAATTCCCTATCCACAGACATAACCATGTTATGTTTATTAAAGAATGCCCGATCACCCATATCTGCATATAGAAACAACAACCAAAATTAGTAATGAAAAATAAAATGAAACTTGTTGATTTTCGAATTTGCATAATTTTGAACTTACATAAGTTAGAAATCCAACACATTCGAACTTAGACAAGTTCGAATTTATTTTAAAACAATCGAATTGAACAAAATTCAAGGATTATGTTCGAACTTGACTGACTTCGAACTTGTAGATATTTCAACAAGTTCGAACTTTCTGACAAGTTCGAAGTTGAAGAACATGTTCGAAGTTGGTCATTTTCAAACTAAAATCCAAGATTTTAACCCCATTTGAGTAAAAAAAAAAACAGTATAATCTAGTCCTATTGGTATCTAATCGAAGTTATATGTGTTTTATTTAAACTTTTACCGGTCAAAACTTGTGATTTTACACCACAAAGTTTCAACACAAATAAACATCAAATACACTCGATTTTTGCCATAATAATGTCCTAATCTACCCAAACTTTGTATAATAATGATTACTATACCTAAGTGTATGAGTATGTTCGAGAAAAGAAGGCAAAACTTCGAAGAATAGTGAGAAAATCGAATGCGACAAGTTCGAATGACAAGTTCGAAATCGTCGGAGACAAGTTCGAATGAACAAATTCGAAGGTAGGTGTCTTAAATGAAGTACTGTTGACCTATTTATACCAAAAACCTTCGAACTTAGCATAAATACGAACTTCTTGACAAATTCGAAGTGAAGTTCGAATTTGTCTGAATTTCGAACTTAAGTGAAAATTTTGAAAATACTTGAATAAAATTCAACTTTTTCAACTTTTTCGTGTAATGGAATTTTACAATCCTTGCAAAATTATTCACACCAAGCAATAGATTTTCACACAACATTTGTTTATTCAACCAAACATGCATCCTAGTAACTTTGACCTTTTTCCTACTTAGAATAAAATAAACTAAAATAAAATAAAATTTGAATAAAATTTAAATTTAAGCTACTCAAAACTACTTTTAAAATTTTCGAAGTATACTAACAGAATATTTTTGTGAGAAAGTCAAAGAAGGTTCAATCAGATAACGATGTCAAACGCACTTTCAGTATTACACTTTCACACTTAGGAATTTTTTGATTCCTTTGATTGTTTGTCGTGATATACATTTCAAGTCGATTGTCGGTATGATTTTCCCTTTAAACATTTTACACTTTGGAATATCCCTTGGCCTTTTTATTTATCAAGAAACTATCTTACGTATCCCATTCTTAGACATACTTCTATGATCAAGGCAGACACACAATGATTATAACTTTTCGGTATTGCAAATTTTCTTTAAAAGGCAAACGTCAGACACAGTTCTGTATTTACGTACAACAGAGTGTCTTAGTTTGTCTTAAAGTTTATTTGAAGTTAGCAAGACAGCGGTGACAGGTCTATACTTATGTACAACAAAGCGACTTATTTTGCTAACTGAGTCAAAACAGAGGTGACAGGTCTGTACTTACGTACAACAAAGCGACTTTTTTTGACTCCCTCATCTTTATCAAAAATTTTCTTTTCTTTTAATATGTATTTGATGTTGCTATACATCCGCCAGAAAATTTACATACCTCATTTAGAATCATTGTCTGTATGTCTCTAACATAGGAATTAAGACCATTTGGCCATACATCTAAGTTAGTTACACATAAGACTTTTTCTTGATAATTTTATTAGCTTTTGAGATTCCCTTTGTGTATTATGCCTACCAACACATCAAACAGGAAAGTGTATATCACTTAGAGTTTAAGGTGCATTATGTGTGAAAGCTTAACACTTAGAGATTGTATCGACTGTGCTAATTTTCGTCACGTTGAACCTATGTCTCTAAGACTTAACTCAATTTTCTAATATTCTCTTTTTTTGAACTTTTTTATGGTTTTTCTCTCTTTTTTATTTTGTTTTTCATATTCTAAGATAAGCTAATAAACTAACCTACTAACTTACTATAAAAGGAAATAAATTCTACTTAACTACTAACTTACTATAAAAAAGAAAGAAAATATACTAAGGTCAAGTTACTCTGGATTACGCGTACCATTCAGTTGAACTAACAACTCAAAGCGTGACTTATCAAAAGCTTTAGTGAATAAATCAGCATTATTATCTTCCGTTGCCACTTTTACCAGCTTTTTTAAGTTCTTTTCAACACAATCACGTATAAAATGATGTCTTATGTCTATGTGCTTTGTTTTACTGTGTTTAACTGGATTATTAGTTATAGAAATAGTAGATTGATTATCTATCCTAATGGGAGTATGAGTGTAAGTCAAACCGTAGTCCCGCAATTGTTGTTGTATCCACAAAACCTGTGAACAGCAACTACCAGCAGCTACATATTCGGCCTTGCACATTGACACGGCTACCGAAGTCTGTTTCTTGCATTGCCAGGATACGACCTTCCCTCCAAGGAACTGACAACCTCCAGTTGTTGATTTCCGGTTCAAGCTGCAACCTCTGTAATCTGAATCTATGTATGCTTCCAATTCCAGATCACCATCAGCGTGATACCAAAGTCCCGGCTTCGGTTTCGACTTGAGGTATCTCAGAATCCGCTTCAGAGGTTTCATATGCATTTCTTTCGGATTGGCTTGAAACCTAGCACAAATACACACAGCAAACATTTTGTCAGGTCTAGAAGCAGTTAAATACATGGTGATCTGATCATGGCCCGATATAGAGTTGGATCCACATCAGTATCACTTTCTGTACCCGGTCCGAGATTGTGATTCACTTGAATCGAAGTACTGAAGTGAGCAGTCAGCTTTGTTCCTTCCATCCCGAAGCGGTCCAGAATATCGTAGACATATTTCGTCTAATGGATAAACATGCCCTCCTTCTTCTGTTCAACTTGCAAACCCAGAAAGAAGTTCAGCTCTCCCATAGCACTCATCTCAAACTTTGACTTCATCACCTTCTCGAAATCTTTGCACATCTGCTCGTCCGATGACCCGAAAATGATGTCATCCACGTACACTTGTACCAAGATAAAATCTTCTCCCTTTCACTTCACAAATAATGTACTATCAATTCTCCCTCTTTCAAACCCGTTGTCTAAAAGATGAGTTGGTAGCGTCTCATACCATGCCCTTGGTGACTGATGCAATCCATACAGAGCCTTATCGAGACGATACACTCTGTCTGGATACTTTGGATCTGTAAACCCGGGCGGTTGTTCGACGTACACCAGTGCCTTCACCTTTCCATACAGGAACACACTCTTTACATCCAACTGATAAACTTTAAATCATTTTAAGGACGCAAAGGCCAGAAACAGACGAATTGTCTCGAGCCTTGCCACTGGTGCAAACACCTCATTGTAATCGATTCCCTCTTCTTGGTTGAATCCCTTTACTACAAGTCTTGCCTTGTTGCGAGTGACAATACCCCGATCGTCTCTCTTGTACTTAAAAACCCATTGTGACAGTTCTTCTTGCATCGCTTCAACCCAAGAATTGTCTTTCAGTGCCATTTGCACATTCTTCGGCTCTACATGTGAGATGAAACAAGAATATAAACATGTGTGAAACGCCTCGGAGTCATTAATCATCGACAACATCACTGTGTTGTTATTCAAACTACTCCTAGTTCTCACACCAGCATGCGGATTTCCTATGATGCTCTCAACCGGATGATCCTTGTTTATCCTCGATGTTTCAATCTCATCGACCCTAAGATTATCTCCTAAGTTTGATCCTATTTCACCTAACAGGGGAACGACTTCAGATGTTACATTCTCTTCCTCATGATCACTATCCTCGAAGTTAGAAGTAGTAGTCTGATTCTCGTTTGTAGGTAACTCAGGTTCATATTCTGATGGAGCTCTATCTTCTGTCGTAGTAGGCTCAGAAGATGATGGAATGCTCGTCTTTGGAAAACATTGACCGTCGTCATTCAGATTTAATGAAGATAAGTCATGCTCAATTGTACCTGCATTTCCATCCAAAGGAATGTTAAATGATTTAAACAATGAGTCATAATCAAATATCCATTCCGGACCAGTTTGGGGTTCATGTGCATAACTTGTTACATCAATGTTATACACAATTTCTACCGTACCGTTTGTTTTGTTAAAAACCCTTTTGTTTGGTGAGTTAGGCACATAACCTAGGAAATAACCATCGTCAGCTTTTTCACCAAACTTAGGTTGATGTTTTGTTTTCATTAATGTACACGGTACCCCAAACGGTTCAAAGCCAGTTAAATTTGGTGGTCTTTTATTCAGAACTTCATAAAAAGTTTTGTTCAGTGATTTGACAGTAAGGACCCGATTTAAAACATGACAAGCGGTATTCACTGCTCCCCCCAAAACATGGTAGGAAGCTTTGAATCCGAGAGCATGGTCCTTACTGCCTCAATCAAAGTCCTGTTCTTCCATTCTGCCACCCCATTTTGTTGTGGCTCATAAGGTGCACTAAATTGATGCACTATGCCTCTGGATAGGCAATATACACCAATTACTGTGTTTTTAAACTCTGTTCCATTATCACTCCTGATACGTTTTTCCCTCGTCCCATAGGAGTTTTCGACTTGGTCTAAGAACCCAATCAACTTTGCAGCTGTTTCGTCCTTCGTACCTAAAAAGAAAACCCACGAAAAACGTGAGTAATTATCAGTGATAACTAAATAGTACCAACTACCACCTATACTCCTTTTGTTGATAGGTCCGAATAGGTCCATATGCAACAACTCGAAAGTGGAAGCTATTGAGTTCTGAGTCTTAGACTTATGTGACTTCTTGTGTTGTTTGCCTTTCTTGCACGGTACACACTTGTCTTCAAACTGAAAACTCTTCATCGGGACACCTTGCACCAGACCATGTTTAGTGATGTAATTCATTTTTCTCAGGTGCAAGTGTGCCATGCATCTGTGCCATAAGACGGATTCGGTCTCTGAAGCTTTAGACAACGGACAGATTGTTCCCATCGACGAATCGGAGATGTTCATGTCCAACATGTACAAATCGTTCTTCCTTGGGGCTCTCATCATAATCCACTCTTCAGGAATTTTGAATCCCGGCTTCAGCACTAACGCTTCAGTATCAGTAAACAATACTGAATTCTTCTTATCACAGATCTGAGAGACATTAATGAGATTGTGAGCAAGTCTATCAACGTGATATACTTGATCAAGTGTGATAGTCCCATTAGTGATCACTCCTGTTCCAGTGATATTTCCTCCCTTGTTCCCAGCAAATGATACGAATCCCTTGTTCCCTCCCTTGAAGTCTGTGAGTAGACTTCTTTCCCCAGACATGTGCCTAGAGCAACCACTGTCGACGAACCACTTGTTGTTGAGACCTGTAGTTAGCTCCTGCACATGAAAGAAAACAAGTTAGTTATCACGGGGAGCCTAAGCCATGACTGACTTGGTAATAGCATTCTCATCCACATACGTGAACTCCTTCAAATACCCATCTCTCCTTTCAGGTGACTTGGGTGTTTGATTGAGAACTTGTTGTGGTGCAGAGTGATTTAGATTCACTCGTGGCCTATGGGTATGCATTTGCTGTTCAGCCCTTGAATAATTTCTATTATAAGGCATTTCAGATTGATATCACTGGGCTCTACCTGGTGTCTGATGTCTTTGAGGAGTGTGAGACCTAACTGGAGTGTAAGTCCTTCTAGGTGTTGTACTCCTGTAAGATTGTTAAGGTCCTGACCTAGATTGCTTAGGAACTCTATTCGGGGAATTAGTCCTAACCACTTCATTGGGTCTAACCGACACATGTATTTTTCTAACAACAGTCTTTGGTGTGGAATCACAATCTTCTCAGTGTTTTGAGAACCACTTGTGCTAGCCACACTTGGTGAGGGTTTATGTTGTTCAGACTTTCCAACACTAGGTAAAGATTCTACCTTCTTATATGGACAGCTAGACGCAACATGTCCCCTTTCATGACATCTAAAACAAGACATCTTATCAATTGACTTCTTATGTGTGCCCTTTAACTTTGGTGTGTTACTAGTGTCAGTTTCTTTCTTCTCTACTACTGTGACTACTTCCTCTTTCTGATTATTAACTTCAGGTTTAGCTTCTCCTAGAATTTTGTCACTAGAAGACCGCACAAACTTGACTTTCTTAATCGTAGCATTATTATTAGTCACCTTAGTTGATTTATCCTTGTCTGATTCAAAAACTGTTTCAGTTACTACCTCTGACTCAACTGGTTTATCAGTTTTATCCTGAGGCTGAGGCACATAATTATCGTTAAAAGGTGGAGGACTCTCTTGATAACCTAAACCTACTGGTTTCTTAGATTGACGCTGGGCATCTAAGATTTTCCCTAGATTTAATGAAGAGTTCCTAAACTTTTCTAACTTACTATTTACCTCTGCAACTTTAACTCTGGATTCATCTAGTTCGACTTCCTTAATCGTAAGTTCTTTTGTTAAAGCCTCAACATGCTCATACATCAGTTCTATCCTGACACATTGCTCACTTAATTTGTCTTTTAGAACAACAACATCTTGAGCATCTGCTTTCAGCTTATTCCAAAGATCAACTTTAATATCAAGGAGGCTAGCATTATCTGATTTTAAGGATTCTATTTGAGCAGTTAAATTGCTATGTGTTTCTAGCACTAAATTCAATCTATCATTAGAAATAGCACATAAAACACATAAATCACGGAATGTAGAAAAGTTCAGAATTACCTTCTTGTGATCTGATTCCACGTTCGCCATTTGTGCGGCAAACTCCAGAATAGTCTGATTGTCTGACTTTTCCACCAACACAGGACTTGTATCACTCTGTTCATTGTCCTCTGTGACTTCCTCTGCTCTGACATCCCCAGTCTCTATCACTTCAGCCATGAAGGCTCTAGCATTAGACTCTGGATGTGAACTCCAATCATACGTCCCATCAAGCTGTCTGTCAGATGTCACATTAGTTAACAGACCAGCGATGTTCGCTTGATTAACCGAACTACCAGGCTGATATCTTCCCTGAGATTGATTCTGATAGTTTTCAACTTTGGGTCGTTGACTCTCTCGTGCAAAATGACCTAATCCTTGGCAGTTATAACACTTAACCTTGGATTTGTCGAACCCAATCTTATTGTTGCTAACGTTCAGATTTCTGCCTGTTCGTTTTATGAACCTTTTGACCTTCTGAGTCACCATGGCCAGTTGCCATTGAAGGTCCATTTCCTGCAGATCATCAGGATCCACCTGATCATAGTCCTCTTCCCATAACGCAGGTGTAACAACCCAACTTTTAGCCCAAGTTAAATATCTGATTATCGATCCAATAATGTAATTTTATTACATTACTTTGAATTATAATTTAATTAAGTTATGAAATATTTAATTGAATTATATAATATTATGAATTATGATTTATTAATTATTAAGATAAGTAAATAAAAGATATATAAGTTACGAAAATACTAGTGGGTTAAGTAGCAAACGTAAATAGCTGAAGTATATAAACGGAATATAGAAACATAAAATCAGATTTCTCTCTCTCTCTAGACTCTCTCTCTAGATTTTTCTCACTCTCTCCTTTCTCTCTCTTCATCCGGTTCTCAAAGAATTCATCAAGAATTCAAAGATTTGTTCCATAAATTGAAGATTGAAGGCATGTGGGAGTTACATCAATCATCAAACAACAAGAAACTACAAAGAAATCAAGGTAATAACCCTTTTAAAATTCGAAATCTTATATGATTGATTCGGTTTTAGTGAGAAACCGAAACTTAGGAATTTTAGCATGAAATTTTATGTTGCATGTTCAAAATTTCAGTATATAATCATGAATTTAAGTTAATAAAAGTCATAGAAACAGAAATCATGTGTTGGATTGTCCAAATAAGCAAGAAAATGGAATTTTTGATAAAAATTGTGTTCTTGACAAAATATGCTTCTTTTGGACGATCTTGATCAAATTAAGGTGTTAATGATAAGGAAAATAGTATAAAATCAACCAAATAATGATAATATAACATTATACTAAGTTGCATGTTGATAAAAAGGACTTTTGGGAATTTTTATGAAAAATCCGTAAGTATAAAAGATGAATATCAAGAACAATTTCTGGAAAATTATGAAGACATGGGATCCGAATTCGGATGAGACCGAATTCGGATGAAGCCCCATTTCGAAGCTATACTTTGGACAAAATATTTAAATTCGGATGAGGTGCCTAATTCGGATTCAGCACCATTTAGGATGAAGTACCATTCCGGACGGAAGGATGTCCGAACTCGGATGACCCGAGTTCGGATGGTGCCATTTCGGACAATGCTAGTTCGGATGAACCATTTCGGACCAAATTTGGATAATGCCATTTCGGATAATCTGGAACCGAATCCGGATGATCCGAATTCGGATGATCCGAATTCGTATGGTCCTAATCCGGATGTGATTTTATAATTCAAAATATATACAACAGATTTCCTAATATAAATATGAATGATCAGATTTCAGAAATGTAACTTTATAAGACTTTGAGATTATTACTGACAAAGAATAGAAAGATTCTGATAAGATTTAAGAGATTGATGATAATATGATCAAAATATAAGATTTTGATATCAAAGACCAACGAATGAATCTTGAGCATAAATGATGAACACTGAATATATATTATTCAGATGATATAAGAGCTAATAAATATCAGAAATGATATTAATAACAGATTGAGCAACGAGCAAAATGTCGAGCATCTGAAAGTCTGATATAAATCAGATAGTGGTTCTATCCACTACAGATTGTGAGCAACAGAGCCAGAGCCAGAAACTAAAAGAGCACAAATAGCCAGTAACTGTGAGTTGTAGATTTCATTTTAACTGCATATTATGTGAATTGAGACTTTTGTTGCATGATTCTGATTTATTGATATTCTGATCTTGAGCTTATTGAAATATTGTCATAGTATATTTACTATGATTTGTTGAGTTGAGTATTTCTTCTACTAGATTCGATTCTTTGACGAGTCACTTGATTGTTAAGCTTAACACCATCATTATTTCTCAGTGTTGGGTTAATGTTAGGCTTATGATGTGCTGATTTACGTGATGAAAGCACAGAGGGTAGCTAGAGCTGAGCATTCCGATGATATCCATATAGAGCTTTTACTGGTAGCTAGCCCAGTACGTGGCTGATCCCCACTAATGATGCGTGTGTATGGATTTATCATCATCCGAGCATTCCTTATGAATTTGTCTAAAAGTCTCAAGAGCAACAACAGTTTTATAACTGGGAGCTGAGCAAAAGTCGCGCATCAAAAGAGCATTAATTGGCCAATGTCCCTTCGAGATTGAGCTGTGCATGAGCCTAGTGTAGTGCATATAGAGCTGAGCCGTGCATGAGCCGAGTGCAGTGCATGTGCTTCCGCGTTCATAATTGCATGTTAAATGTGAAATTCTGCATTCTCACTAAGCAATTAAGCTTACCTCGTTGTTGCATTATTTTTCAGGTAAAGGCAAATGATTGGCTGGACCTAGTTCATAGGTCAGGACTTTGAAAGAGCTTGAAGTGCATTAGAACCTGTTCCAATACCTTGGTACTTGATTGATGAATGAGCTTTGGGGTTCGGGGCTAGTTCATATTATGATGATTTGATGTAATAGTCTAGAAGTCTGCCCCTATTACTTAAAAATTATATCTGATTGTAATTAACTTTTATTCCGCAACTGTTAATTTTATCTTAGTTTCCTGATTGATATTGCATTGCTACTGGGCCTTGACTTGAGACCTTTGAGAAATCAGAGGGTCTCACAGGATGGTATCAGAGCAAATAGTTTGAGTGAATCATTGTATTACTTGTAATACATGATCTCAAACTTGTGCAATGCTATAGTATCAATCATGATTGGATGGCTTGAACTAAGATAGGTTTCAGAGACTAGTAGGACGGGGCATGAAAGGGTACAATGTGCTAGGCTAATGATCTAAATGTTTAGTGATTTGAATTTCAGAGCTATGTCAGGAGAAGGTGGACCATCAGGTGGTATGACCCCAGAGCAAGTCCTGGAAATGATGCAACAACTAATAACCCAGAATAATGAGCAACAAAACAAGTTTATGCTAGAGCAAATTGAATCAATAAAGAAAACTGAAAAGAGAAATAAACATAAAAAGAAGCAAACTGAACAGTCAAGCGAATCCGATTCTGATGATGAGCATGTCAATAAACGAGTTGTGCAGCCAAAAGGCTGTAGATTTAAAGATTTCAAAGCGAGTGGTGCCTTAACGTTTGAAGGCACAGTAGACCCAATAAAAGCGTTAGATTGGATAAGTCATACTGAAGAGATATTCAGTATCTCAGAATGTCTGGACAGCAATAGAGTTAAATTTGCTACAGCACTATTCGTTGGAGCTGCTAGAGCCTGGTGGAAAACACAAAGGAGCATCTATGGTGAGGAAGCAATTATGACACTGGACTGGGAACAGTTCTTGGAGATGTTCAACGCCAAATACTGTCCAACCGACAAACAAGACGAACTCGAGATGCAGTTGATGCAATTGAAACAAGGAACTAAGACCGTTGATGAATACGAGCATGAGTTCTCGAGACTTTGCGGTTACTCGTCATATCAAGTAGCAACAGAAGAGCGTAAGATAAACCGATTCAGACTGGGTCTGAATCCAATATATAGAAGACAAATGAGCAGCATAAAGTTCACGACGTATCTCAGCATAGTGGAAGCAGCAAGAATGGTGGAGCGGGAATTCACAGATTCTAGTTGTGAACCCGTTATGATGGCTATAAGTCCTACATGTCCATCTCCACCTAAGAAACAAAAATCCAGTAGATTCTTCAGTTCATCAAAGTCCAGTCAGCAGCAGTCACAAGCATCCTCTACACCTCAGAAGACTAGAGATTATTCCATACAGTCAGGAGCACGACCGTGTAAACGTTGTAACAAATTTCATAGCGGACGCTGCAACCCTATAGATGTGACCTGTTACACTTGCAACCGGATTGGACATGGAAGCGATGAGTGCCCAGAAAGAAACGACGTATGCTACAACTGTGGTGAGCGTGGACATTATGCCAAACATTGCCCAAATACACGCGTGCTTATTAATCAGGAACAACCAGTTGACAGAGCAATCCAACAGGGTACTACAATGATGCCAACAGCTAAGGCGCGAGCTTTCCACATAACTGCTGAAGATACAGAGGAGACACCAGAGACGCCAAAAGACCTCAATGGTAACTAATAATAAATTTCTTATATGCTAAAATGATTTAAATCTGTTAACATCAGAATTCTAATTTCAAAGTAAATATTGAGATAACTGTACAACTCTGTCATCGATAGTGAATAATGCGGATGACATATGGGTCGTATCAGTTGAAGTTATATACTAGTACATTTCCGATCAGAAATTATACCTATAAACAATATAGGTATTGTAATCTGAATCATGTATGATTCAAAACCCGAGAGAAATTGAAATTTGATCCTAAACACAAGCTACTTCGTAAATCCTTGTAATCTAAATGATTACAGCGTGTCTTATAACGAGACAGAGGTAGAAGTTACTAATTAAATAATAATAAAACCTATTAAGAAGATGATCTTTGAACCAAATTGTTAAACACCCAATGACAACTTGAATTGAAATCAAAGAAGTCAGAGGCACAAAGCGAGAGTGATAAAGAAATAGATTGAGATATTCGTGAAAGTCAAGCGATTAGTTATAAATGACCAATGAAAATGCCGTCAAATACCAAAATAAATGTAAGCATGGATTCTCATTATGTCGACGCGAGACTAGTGAGATATCTAATATGGAATTCCTATTCCATCTAACTGCATATAAAATAAAAAGCTTCTACCAAAAAGAGTGAAATGATCTTAAATTCAGAGATTCATCAATGAGAAGTCAAAACATAAGTCTATACATATAATTAAACAGAATCAAAGATTATTGTTTTGTCGAAGCCTCTTGACCGAATTGCACAGTGAAACAATAGAGGAAGGCGATGACGATAAAGTAGAAGATGAGTTAAATGGTCGTGGAGACGGTTTTAGAACACTGGTAACTCGAGATCTGACTTCAATAATAGAATCTGCCGTCATGTCTAATGAATCACACCGAGAAAGCCAAAGTAAATTATTGATTCCTATCAACTTGTTCCTTAGAATTCGATTCCGTATAATATTTGTTTTCTATGTTGTTAATATTCCTACTCGCTGGAAGATTCTAAAGCGTATGATCTCTTCAAGTTCAGGATCATATCTGACTTGTTTGAAATATCCATCAACCGCTGAAACCGTTGCGAAGAGGATGAGGACGATTGTAACTCCAAATTTGATTTTCTGTTCGAACTCCTGTTTTGATTGTTAATGCTCTAAATACAACATTTCAACATTTTTGCCTCGATCTCTCATACTTGACTTCTAATCACTCTATCATCTTGGAGTATTTTGCTACTCGAGAGACTGATCATGTAAAAGATTTGGCGGATATTGCAGCGCAATTGAAGACCAAGGTAGGTGAGGTGGAGTCGTTACACGAAGAGTTGACTCCGATTGTTGTGCCGAAGGATAGATTTCATTTGTTTAATAGAGCAAAGAAAATTTTTAAGTCTTCACAACAAGTCAGCACAAATCAGAAATAAGTTAAACGATTGATGGTGATAACAACATCAATAAAAGATGTACTTCTTAAAGTACAGATATCAGATTCCCAAAAGCTCTACAGCAAGTTCCAAAGGAAAATGAAAGAGAAATATGAGCTAACTGAGATAGATTGAGCTGCAAGCTGAATTGAATGAGATATAAGGTTAAATCTCAAAAAAAAAAAAAAATCCATAGCAAATGAAAATTTTGCAATAATAAAAATGAGAGATTTAAAAGCCATAACTGGCTCAAGATCAAGCAAAAGAAAGATATGAGCTAATTATTACAATAAGATGCTAGCTGAATAGATTATTGCGTAAAGCATAAAGCTCATATATGAAGAGTATGAATAAAAAGTCAGAATTCCTAAAGTGATCAAGCAATGAAATAATGAATCAAATATGAACTCTGAAAAGAGAAATTTAAGTTCTTGTACATGTGAATCTCAAAGAAATAAAAAGATATCAAATACAGATGGTGCTCGTTCAGTGGAAACACCACAGAAATTCGCATCAGCTTTGGGAAATCAAGAGATATCATAAAAGCTATCTGCCCAAGTCTGTTCGAACATATCTAACTTCGGGGACGAAGTTTGTGCGTGGTGGAGCCCATTCTGTAACAACCCAACTTTTAGCCCAAGTTAAATATCTGATTATCGATCCAATAATGTAATTTTATTACATTACTTTGAATTATAATTTAATTAAGTTATGAAATATTTAATTGAATTATATAATATTATGAATTATGATTTATTAATTATTAAGATAAGTAAATAAAAGATATATAAGTTACGAAAATACTAGTGGGTTAAGTAGCAAACGTAAATAGCTGAAGTATATAAACGGAATATAGAAACATAAAATCAGATTTCTCTCTCTCTCTAGACTCTCTCTCTAGATTTTTCTCTCTCTCTCCTTTCTCTCTCTTCATCCGGTTCTCAAAGAATTCATCAAGAATTCAAAGAATTGTTCCATAAATTGAAGATTGAAGGCATGTGGGAGTTACATCAATCATCAAACAACAAGAAACTACAAAGAAATCAAGGTAATAACCCTTTTAAAATTCGAAATCTTATATGATTGATTCGGTTTTAGTGAGAAACCGAAACTTAGGAATTTTAGCATGAAATTTTATGTTGCATGTTCAAAATTTCAGTATATAATCATGAATTTAAGTTAATAAAAGTCATAGAAACAGAAATCATGTGTTGGATT
This sequence comes from Centrapalus pauciflorus, assembly GCA_020465985.1. Taxonomy (NCBI): domain Eukaryota; kingdom Viridiplantae; phylum Streptophyta; class Magnoliopsida; order Asterales; family Asteraceae; genus Centrapalus; species Centrapalus pauciflorus. The sequence goes on from JAANYP010001681.1 coordinate 177,510, forward strand.
GTCCAAATAAGCAAGAAAATGGAATTTTTGATAAAAATTGTGTTCTTGACAAAATATGCTTCTTTTGGACGATCTTGATCAAATTAAGGTGTTAATGATAAGGAAAATAGTATAAAATCAACCAAATAATGATAATATAACATTATACTAAGTTGCATGTTGATAAAAAGGACTTTTGGGAAATTTTATGAAAAATCCGTAAGTATAAAAGATGAATATCAAGAACAATTTCTGGAAAATTATGAAGACATGGGATCCGAATTCGGATGAGACCGAATTCGGATGAAGCCCCATTTCGAAGCTATACTTTGGACAAAATATTTAAATTCGGATGAGGTGCCTAATTCGGATTCAGCACCATTTAGGATGAAGTACCATTCCGGACGGAAGGATGTCCGAACTCGGATGACCCGAGTTCGGATGGTGCCATTTCGGACAATGCTAGTTCGGATGAACCATTTCGGACCAAATTTGGATAATGCCATTTCGGATAATCTGGAACCGAATCCGGATGATCCGGATGATCCGAATTCGTATGGTCCTAATCCGGATGTGATTTTTATAATTCAAAATATATACAACAGATTTCCTAATATAAATATGAATGATCAGATTTCAGAAATGTAACTTTATAAGACTTTGAGATTATTACTGACAAAGAATAGAAAGATTCTGATAAGATTTAAGAGATTGATGATAATATGATCAAAATATAAGATTTTGATATCAAAGACCAACGAATGAATCTTGAGCATAAATGATGAACACTGAATATATATTATTCAGATGATATAAGAGCTAATAAATATCAGAAATGATATTAATAACAGATTGAGCAACGAGCAAAATGTCGAGCATCTGAAAGTCTGATATAAATCAGATAGTGGTTCTATCCACTACAGATTGTGAGCAACAGAGCCAGAGCCAGAAACTAAAAGAGCACAAATAGCCAGTAACTGTGAGTTGTAGATTTCATTTTAACTGCATATTATGTGAATTGAGACTTTTGTTGCATGATTCTGATTTATTGATATTCTGATCTTGAGCTTATTGAAATATTGTCATAGTATATTTACTATGATTTGTTGAGCTGAGTATTTCTTCTTCTAGATTCGATTCTTTGACGAGTCATTTGATTGTTAAGCTTAACACCATCACTATTGCTCAGTGTTGGGTTAATGTTAGGCTTATGATGTGCTGATTTACGTGATGAAAGCACAGAGGGTAGCTAGAGCTGAGCATTCCGATGATATCCATATAGAGCTTTTACTGGTAGCTAGCCCAGTACGTGGCTGATCCCCACTAATGATGCGTGTGTATGGATTTATCATCATCCGAGCATTCCTTATGAATTTGTCTAAAAGTCTCAAGAGCAACAACAGTTTTATAACTGGGAGCTGAGCAAAAGTCGCGCATCAAAAGAGCATTAATTGGCCAATGTCCCTTCGAGATTGAGCTGTGCATGAGCCTAGTGCAGTGCATATAGAGCTGAGCCGTGCATGAGCCGAGTGCAGTGCATGTGCTTCCGCGTTCATAATTGCATGTTAAATGTGAAATTCTGCATTCTCACTAAGCAATTAAGCTTACCTCGTTGTTGCATTATTTTTCAGGTAAAGGCAAATGATTGGCTGGACCTAGTTCATAGGTCAGGACTTTGAAAGAGCTTGAAGTGCATTAGAACCTGTTCCAATACCTTGGTACTTGATTGATGAATGAGCTTTGGGGTTCGGGGCTAGTTCATATTATGATGATTTGATGTAATAGTCTAGAAGTCTGCCCCTATTACTTAAAAATTATATCTGATTGTAATTAACTTTTATTTCGCAACTGTTAATTTTATCTTAGTTTCCTGATTGATATTGCATTGCTACTGGGCCTTGACTTGAGACCTTTGAGAAATCAGAGGGTCTCACAGCAGGATCGTTGATTTTTCCTTGTACACAATTTCCATATGCTGCAACAAACGAAGCGAAAAGATTTAGATGAGTTTCGGCTGATTGTGCACTCATAGGCATCTTTGTGTACTGTTGAGAAGTAGATGCAGAGTTAGTCGGTTTATCTTCCGGTTTGGAATACCCTAAAAATGCCCGACTGCATGATTCTTCTACTTCCACTGGGATAAACGCTTCGCCCGAATAGAAAGCTGTAGCTGCCTTCAGTTCACTTGCAATAGACGGTTTTGTCTTTCCAAAATACATTTCTGGATCTTAGACTTGATCATATTCCCGTTCCTTCTTTTGCAACTGAAAGTTGTAAGCCCTCAGCGTTCCTATGACCCCTTCTAGAGTGAGAGTCTCAAATTTTTCCTCATCATGCTTTATAAGCGCTGTGTATATCTCCCACTTCGCAGGTAAAGCATCAAGAAGCTTTTCTATTTTCTCAACTTTACGATACTCGACATGGTGATTATCCAACTCCGTCAATAAATGGTAGAACCTTGTGATTGTCTCATCCAACTTTTCGTTTTTCAATGCTTTGAAAATCGCAAACTGCTGCTTTAGCATCTCAGTCCTTCCTTTTCGAACCCTCGGATTTCCCTCACACCGTTTCTCGAGAGCATCCCATAGCTCTTTAGCTGTACGATGATTCCTAAATGTGTGTAGAATCTCCTGAGGTAGTGCCATGCGAATAATGGAAAACGCTCTATTCTCAGCCTCATATAGAATCTTGTCATCATCCTTCATCTTCTGATACGTCAAGACCCTCTGACGACTCTTAAACTCCTGAGTAGGCGGAATGTATCCCTCGTCGATACATTTCCACATTCGCATGTCGTTGAAACGAGCGAACTCGGCAAACCTATCCTTCCACCAGTAGTAGTCTCCTCATCGGATTTGGTGGAGAATTTGCCTTGCCAACTTCGTGGTCCATTTCGATAAACTTTTGCAAACTAGTCATTCTTTCTAAACCTTTTGAATTAGAACTTAATTAATTTAATTTGAATTTAATTTGAAATTAATTTAAATCAACTCTTTCGAACTTAACTAAGTTCGAATTTGATTAATATTAAATTCGTTTGAAATTAAATTCGAAATTGCTTAAGTTCGAATTCAACAAATTCGAAATTCTGACAAGTTCGAGGTTTCCGACAAGTTCGAAGTCTGACAAATTCGAATGCTAGCAAATTCGAATCTCAGCCAAATTTTAATGAAACCTTAAAATAAATTCGTGAGGAGCGTATTTTCAGACAAGTTCGAAAGTTCAGTCAAATTCGAAGAAACCCTAATACCCCCTATGTTCGAGCGCCACAAGTTCGATAAACGGCCAAAAGTTCGATTTTTTTCAAGTTTTCAGTTTAAACCAATATTTTTAAGTCTAAAAATACTGATTTCGACCAAAAAGGTGAACCAATGTAAACTTTTCTCCGTTATCTTGCTTGTATAACTCGAAAAACTAACCAAACTAACCAAAGATGTGATTTTCCCGTCCAAAACGGCAAGAAACCATGGATGTTGATTATGAACACGAAGAACACTAAAAACACCGTTATGTCTTTGATACCACTTGTAAGGTGACCTACCTGCGGATCCTATCTTGACGCGACGCCGTCCAACGAGAGCGGAATCCTCGTTAGCGGTTTGACGGATAGACCACGCACACGGAACACGGAGACACACACTATGATAGACGCAAACTAGAACGCCCCGACACGTGATTCTCTCCAAGAACACACACAAAATCGCCTGTATGTTCGTAATCGCCTCTGCCAATAATTCTCAGCACAAGTTTAATTAAAACAGATTAGTACTTAATTATAACCCCTGATTCAAACTTGCTCAGGACAAGTTCGACTAGGCCCAAGGCCCACGAACTTGTCCTCCATAAGTTCGAACCAGTGACTTTAAACTTACCTTTGAAGTTATGTTTGAACTTATCTTTGAACTTATGTTTGAACTTATGTTTGAACTTATTGTAAAACATCAATTACAACCAAGTTCAAACATACATACAATCAATATCAAACATATATCAAACATATAACTATCATATAACAAACACGTATAATATGCAATTACGAACAAATTGACTATTACAAAATATCATCTATACTTAGACTGCTATCGTCACACAGGATGCACTAACACTTCAGTTACATACATTGGCTTTTATGCTACACATGATGATTATTCATTTCATGTTACATATGATTACCCTTGATTAACCCATTGCGAGCTATGCTCATTATCATTGGCCTCACTGGACATCCAGTTTATTATTATACTCATCGTCTTACTTTGTGTTTGTGCGTATAATTTCCTACTTCCGGAAGCTTACGGAGTAGGTGCCCGGACATGGAAGCCGGTTGGAGTTTTTGACATGGAAGCCAGTTGGTTGGCAACGGTGGGTTAGCGGGTTATACTCGCAACCTATGCAAATTAGTGGGCCATGCCTACACCACTTTTATTAAAAGATATTGCACTTGTCATTTAATAATCATTTTTAATAATACCACATGTTATATGTTTTGCACTCCATATCGATCTAGTAACTCACTTAGCAAATTTTATTTGTTAACCCTCACTTTTATATATCACAGGCGGTGTTAGAAAAGGCAAAGAGATTGCCGGTGAGGTCCTAGAGTTTGAGCAGACCTATTTCTGAAGCTTAACTTTTGGTAAAGCTAGTTGGTTGTTACGTTGGGAATAATTAGTAGCTGTCTACCAACACTTTCGATATGTAATTATATATACCCTTGATGTCTTTTGGGTCGATGATAGTGATTGTAAATTACTTAGAAGTATCTTCTAATTTACTTTATGTTTCAAATTATAGCATATACAAAAAGAGGGATATGGACTCCGTGCGAACGAGTCATGCCCAATTTTCTTTAAATCCATATGTATTATGGTTACTTTAATAAAATCTCATTAACTATTATATTATGTTGAGATGGGTGTTTCAACAAAACATGTATAAGACCCAAGCCGTACCAAACGAAGCTCAAAATGAACCATGCAAAATAGTGAGTTGGTCACACCTACCTAGAGGGAAGGTCACGGCATGACCCTCTGTCCCCTGCCCTGGTTTAATCGTTTTTCATGGCTGCAACTCCCCTTTCTAGTGTAAAACCCAAATATGCAACTTATACAACTTGAATCCTTTCATAAATGCATCAAATACTCATTCTAAACACTTTTTAACCCATTTTAACATCAATAAATCCTTCATTTGATTCTTATAATTTCTTGGTTAAATCACCATTTCCCCATTTACGTTCTTCAAGTACATTAAAGTGATTGAAGACTTAGAACATGTGCAATATAAAAGAAATGTATAGATTAAACATAATTAAAATGTGCAGTAAGGACACATGTATGGATTAGACATAATTAACACGTGAATTAATGACATCCGTAAATAATATTATATGCCTTTGTTCATGATAAATGTTAAGATAAAAATTTAAACATGTTCATGATATGCATTTGTACATAGTAAAATCCTTTAATAAATGTTAAGGTACTTAGTATTTAGTATATGACAATACCTGGTGTTTCCAGTATAATGGTCCCGCTCGAATTAGATTCCGTTTCGTCATCTCCGGATAATGTTATAGCTTCATCCGGTGTGTTATGACAAACAAACTTGTTTTTTGGCCTTGTTTGGACCATCTAGACTTTTAAGAAAGCCACAACATAAATATTACTCTGAAAAAACATGTTAAATAAGAATAGAATTACCCATAGAACACATGTGTAGTATAAAACAATAAATATGGAATTGCAATGAGTAATCAATCATATAATTGATTACACACACATTTATTATAATTTGAACAAGTGTAGTAAGGGATGATGCTACAATTTACATACAAATGTTCAAAACATGTCTTATTGCATATGTGCAATAAGAGTTTGTAATGATTGAACATGTGTAGTGGATTTAGATGCTGTAGTTTTCATAAAAAAACAGAACTGTTGAAATGAACATGTGCAGTAAGGGTTTGTCATGTATTCACAAAACAAGTGTTTTGAAAAACAGATAATTATGGTAAAGGAGGGGAATTGAGACGCAACAATCTCTTTTGTAACTACTGCAATAATTCTGGCCACACCATTGACAAGTGTTTTAAGCTTCATCCATAACTAAAAAAACAGCCGATCAAAAGGACTGCTGCACATGCTCAATCTACGAGCGATAATGATGCTAATGTGTAAGTCTGTCTTTCATTGATGGTTCCTCCTATCACTACAGAACAATTTCAGAAGCTCATGACTCTGCTCAGTAAACATAATTTGGAGCCTACAATGCCAAATTCTGTTACTGCTGGTTCAGGTTCGGCTATGTTAGGGAGTAGGGCAGTTGGTGGTCTATATTTTGTTAAGTTCTCAGCCTGATTCCCTGATTCTTGTTTCCTTCAAGACCCTTCAATGAGCAACTCGATTGTTAGTAACACTTTATTTCATGTCCTAAAGGCAAATTGCACTTGTTCCAAAGATGCTACAATTTAGATACAAACAAATAACATGCACCATTGCAATTGTGCAATACTAGTTTCGAATGGTTGAACATGTGCAGTGAGTTTAGCTGCTGCGATTTTCATACAAAAACAGAACTAAATGGCAAAATATTGCACATGTGCGTGCAACAGGGGCATATTGCACCTGTTAAGAACTGACTTTCACCAAAACACCAAAAACACCATTGAACATGTGAGTAATAAAATGACTTCAAACACAAAAACACCATTGAAAGTTCACACCAAAAACCATTGAACATGTGCAACACCATCAAAATATGCTACAATTTACATACAAACAAATATTAATTGATTCCCCATTGAACATGTGCAACACCATCAAAATATGCTACAATTTACATAATTGTTACATGTGCAAAACTTAACTTTCATTTAAATTTGTTAAGTATATATACTATATATCAATAGGAACATGTGCAAACTGATAAGTTTGCACCAAAAACTTCTCGGTTAAGGGTTTTATTAATTAGTCTCATTAAAGTATACTATATTACTTTTATTAATTGAACATGGTGTTGCACATGTTCAATATCAATAAGAACATATCAGTTAATTCAATAAGCACACATTGAACATGTGCAAAACCTAACTTTCATTCAAATTTGTTAAATATTGCACATGTGCAAACACAAAACAGTAAAATATCTTTCATAATGCATATTGCACATGTGCAAAAGGGGCAACACGTGTGTGTGTGTATATATATATATATATATATATATATATATATATATATATACACGATTGCATATAAAACTCATTCAAACCCTAATATAAGGACTTGCATATAAAGGCATTCAAACACCAAAAATAAAAGAATTCCAATGAGTGAACAAATGCAAACCCTAACATTCATCCAAAAAACTTGCATTTTGCACATGTGCAAAATGGAATACATGTGTAAATTGTAGTATTTGACATTGTAAAACCAATATGCGTACAGAACCAAACACGTTCCATCTGGGTTTATTAACTGTTGATTCGCTGAACCAACAGATGATCTTGAACCGAAGGGTACACATTCGATTGTGTAAAAGAAGAAGACGATTTCGCATAATCAAATGAAAATACATGAATGTTACCTTTAATCGAATCAAAATCGTACCCTCTCTGGAATTCCTCAGTGATGAAACGCAGACGAACAAATAACAGGGCAAAGCGGATGAGTACTTAAAATCGGAAACAATGGTAATCGCTGAAATGGAGCGGGAGGGTGGGATAACTGAATGAGAAAATTTTGGGATATGAGAATATTTGATTCTCAATAAGAAATTTTCATTCCCATATTTCCCCTTAAAGCAAAAGACATGGGTTTAATTTAGGCAGTGTTTTATGTATTAAAAATTCATTTTAATGCAAAAATGATTGGCTGAGAATGGTACCCCGGTACCCCAGTCTAACATGGTACCCCATTGATCTTGAATCTATATATATATATATATATATATATATATATATATATATATATATATATATATATATATATATATATATATATATATATATATATATATATATATATATATATATATATATATATATATAAACTTGATGTTTTAAGTGGGTTTTATTTATAAACTTGTAAAGTTGGGTGATTTAAAACATAAAAAACCTTTATACATACATATTATCATATATATATATGGGAGTTATTAAGTCCCCCGTATCATTTAGGACTCGGTTAAACGCGTCCGGTGTCGTCACTCATCAACACGCAAACCGTCGTTTTTACGCTCGATTTTACCATCAACTTACGGTGAGTCTTCCTATTTTCACTATCTATTGGGGTGGAAATACATGCACTATTTTCATATGGATATCAAAACTGTTTATTTCTTATATGTATTACATGTGTTTATGTGGATCCATCAGCCCTCATATCATGAACCGTTAATTACATTTTTTTTGTAAGCGCAAATATATTGTGGGTAGATCTATCCGGAGTCATGTCCCTCATTCGGGTTTGTCTTACCGGCTAACAGTGAAATGCATATATATTTAACACATGGTATTACAGTCGGGGATACTGCACATGGCAAACTCATTTAATTAAGCTTCGGTTGCATGGTGGTTTATGTAATACATACATGGAATTTATGCTTTATAAATTCAACTCATCTGTTAATGTCCATACAATTGGTCTTTTCGCGTAAACCTATGAACTCACCAACAATTTGTTTACATATTTTAGCATGTATTTTCAGGTAATTAAGACATGCGCATTCATCGGTAGCAACCTGAGGCTTCCGAATATTTTGGAGTCGCAATATTTTCATCAACCAACAGAGATTTATTTGCATTGTTATAAATCTTTTAATTATGTATTCGAATCTGTGTATTTTGTGAACTATTTACATTTCATGTTGGTTTGTAAAACATTCCTTATTTTAAAGTTAAATCGATGTATTTTCTGAAAACGTCCATATAGTGGTCGTTCGTTATGATTATGGTTACGCTACCGCACTCGTCACGCCTCGCTGCCAACCGGGCTAGCAGGGTGTGACACCCCTCAAAGTCTAGCAAATTGAGATTCACCACAAAGTATACTAATCCTCTTTACAAATTGAACCTAGACTTTTATTATATTTAATTATATACTATTTTAGGTCTAACACTTTACTTGGTTGGACACAATCTACAGATGAGAGATTAAGATAATGTGTGTTGAAGTTTGACAAGTATTGGTCTGTTATACATGGTATTATGGGGATGGCGGCCGTATTAGATCCAAGATACAAATTGAAGTTTGTGGAATTGTTATTTCCTTCAATTTATGGTCAAGAAGATGCGGCTACTGAAATTGAGAACTTAAAAGAACTTGTGTATGATTTGTTTTAAGAGTATGACTCTGATGCAAGTTCTTTGAGAAATGATAGTGAAAGTGTTGCTTCAACGATCACTACGGGGTCTTCAGTTGGTCATAGAGTTGAGTTTAAAAATCTCTTATCAAGTCTTGCTTCGATTGCTAATCAAAATGAGGAAGTAGGTGTTACAACTAAGCTTGATTTGTTGGTTACCGAGATTGATTTGTTGGCTTGGTGGAAGTCACATGGGTTTAAGTACCCGACACTACAAAGGATCGCGAGAGATGTGTTAGTCGTTTCGATTTCTACGGTTGCCTCGGAATCTGCATTTAGTACTGGTGGGAGATTAGTTAGTCCACATCATGGTCGACTTAACCCAAAAACTTTGGAGGCATTGATGTGTGCTCAAAGTTGGTTGTTGAACGAATTAGAGGTAATTTATATACATCTATGCAATATTACTTTTATAACTTTTATTGCTTAATTATATAATTTTGATTTTGGGTTTTTTATTTATAGAAACATGTGATGATGAGACCACTGCTTATTGTGGTACTGTTGAGTATGATAGAGACGTCGATGACGAGGTAATTAAATTTTAGAGTAAATTACAGAAATGGTTCCTGTGGTTTGTTCAAAATTATGGAAACAGTCCTTCAACTTCCAAAGTTGCAGTGGCGGTCCCTCAAACCACTTTTTACTTGCAGAAATGGTCCTTCTATTTCTAAAATTTTTTAAATTGACGATTTTGCCCTTCTTTCAGTTACAAGTTTGGTAATTTCAATTTTGGTCCCTTCTCTTAAAAATTCCATTTTTGGTTTTAAATTTGAAATATTAATTTAATAAATTATGATTCGCTTCATTATTAATTATATTATTATTATTATCATTATCATCATCAACTATACCTATTTATTTTGTAAAATAAATTATATTTCTTTACTAAAATTTATTTTTATTTATATAATTCGTTAGTTAAGTTATGCGTCTTGTCATGTATTCAATTTATTTATTAAAGTTTTATTTATTTATATTTTATTGATTAAACTATTTGTATAATTTTATTATTTATTCCATCAAACTATTTTATTACGTTAATAAATTTTGAATTCATGTAAATTTTGATTTAAATTTACTAATTTATTACGTTTTGATTTAAGTTTACAAATATTTTGTTACGCTAATATGTTTTTATTTAAATTTATTATTTTATTTGTTTGGATTTAAATATTTTTTTATGTCAGTACGATTGAATTTAAATTTATTATTTTATTAGTTTGGTTTTAAATAAATGCCTTAAAATTAATAAAACTACTAATATATATTAAAATAAATTATTTTATAAATAAACGAATAATATATTTTTTTTATTTAAATTTATAGATAAAGTACATATAAGATATAATTTGAATGTAGATTTAAATCTTATTTATTTATTAATATTTAAAAATGTAAGAAATAATATTTTGTATTTATATTTTATATTTATTAATCTTTATATCTATTAGAAATAATGAATTATACTTATCTTTTAGTTTATTTTATTTAAAATATTGTATTTTGTTACATTAATACGTTTTGATTGAAATTTAGTATTTTATTATTTTAATTTTAGTATTCTGTTATGCCAATACGATTTCATTTCAATATAGTATTTTAATTAACGTAGAAAAAATTTTAAATCAAAACAAATGTAATAATAAATTGAAATCAAAACGCACTGACATAACAAAATAATTAAATCCCAACAAATAAATAATAAATTTAAATAAAAACATATTAGCGTAACAAAATATTTAAATCAAAAATAATAAATTATCAAACTTAAATCAAAACGTAATGAATTAGTTAATTTAAATTAAAATTTACACAAATTCAAAAATTATTTAAAGTAATGAAATAGTTTGATGGAAAAGTATTAATAATAAAATTATACAAATAGTTTAACCAATAAAATATAAATAAATAAAAATTTAATAAATAAATTGAATACATAAAAAGATACATAACTTAAGTAATTAAGTATATAAATTAAAATAATTTTTAGTAAAGAAATATAGATTTATTTTACAAAATAAATAGGTATAAATAATAATAATAATAATAATAATAATAATAATAATAATAATAATAATAGTAATAATAATAATAATGAGAATAATAATAATAATATAATTAATAATGAATCAAATCATAATTTATTAAATTAATATTCCAAATTTAAAATCAAAAATGAAAAATTAAGAAAAGGGACCAAAATTGAAATTACCAAACTTATAATTGAAAGAATGGCAAAATCGTCATTTTTAAAAATATTAGAAATAGAAGGACCAATTCTGCAAGTAAAAAGTGGTTTGAGGGACCGCCACTGCAACTTTGGAAGTTGAGGGACTGTTTCCGTAAATTTGAACAAACCACAGGGACCTTTTCTGTAATTTACTCTAAATTTTATAATAATATTATCAACTTACATTATATAATAGTTCTTTATTTTACTTTTTTACAATATTCATGGACTTATGTAGCAAAGTGAAGTCGTGAATTAGAGAATCAAAATCTTGGGCTTCCATCATGGAGAATTCTTGTATGAAATGGTAAACTCTCTGCTACGTTTATCATGGAAATTTTGATAGAATTAGTTAGAAATTTGAGTTTTGGCTTCATTTCGTAGCGTAGTAATTATTTTTGCTTTTATTTGATATTTTATAGGTTGTGAATCGGTGACTTATGCTTTACGAATGGGGAATGAAGAATGGTCCGAATGGAAGACATTTTATGATTGACAACTAGTTTGTTTTTCACTCTTTGTTAGATGTATGAACGAGAAACATTATTCCACTTGAAATATTCTTGTTGTTATTTGTACGATCGTTTGAGACGATTAAGACTTTAATATTTTATTTTAGTTAATCTCTTCGTACCATTGATTGTTATGTATGTTAATGCAAGTTTTATTTGGTTCTAAATGGGCAATGGGTGACCCTAACGCTTAATGGGGATTTATTGGGTACCCAATGGGGATTGGGGCCTCTTGGGGACCCGATAAGAATCCCCGATAACAAACCCGTGGGGAATGGGGCGGGGATGGGGACGGTTTTAGGTTCGTTGGACAGGGACGGGGGACCAATACCCGCCCCGTTGTCATTCCTATTGTTGCATGTTTTATGTTATACGCTCCATATCGGTATAGTATATCACTTAACAAATTGTATTTGCTTACCCAATATATTTCACACATCTCAAGTGCTAGTAGTAGTAAATGCAAGGAAGTTGCCGGATCCGGTCCTAAAACTTAACTGGCCGGTTTGAAGTTCATTTTGGTAAAGCTTGAAGCGACTCAGTTATTTTTGGTAGATCACCTTCAGACTCATCAGATATAGTTGTGCTTTTATTTTGATAATAGTTGATGTATTTAATTCCAATGACTTGTAAAGTATACTTAAATGCTTAAACTTTGTAATTTCAAACTAACTCAGGGAATATGGACTCCTTGCGAACGGGTCCTGCTCGATTTTCTTTTGAACCATAGTAATCTATGATTTTAGGGCTTAATTCCCTATTAATCTAATTTAATTCAAGTAAATATTATATTATGTTCAAATGAGTGTTTCAATAATTCATTGTTATACATATTAATTCGTTATTTTATAAATATATAAATAATGAATCATAAATTTTGAATTAAATAAATCAACAATCCATTACTTTCTTGATTCATTACTTTTTTAATTTATAAATAATGAATCATACATTTAAAATAACTGAATCAATGTACAAAATTAATGAATCATAATGATTCTCACACTGCTCAAGCTATATATTTAGCTTCTCACGATAATCTATGTATATAAAAATCAGATTCATCAGCATACCCATGAGATTTCAGTGTATCCAGAGTATCATGTATATTTTTTTTTTTTTGCATAAAACAACATTATAAAACTTTTTATTAAAATGAAGCAACGTCATAAATCTTGTGAATGGTATAAAAAAGATCATGTGAATGGTGTAAATGATTATTCACTTGGATGATCATTCACATAAATGTGCATGAACATACGCATAATTTTCAAGGACACATAAAATATGAATGTATATGAAATTCATATATCTTGTGTATAACGTTAATTTAAACATGGTTATGAAAAAAAAATTCAAAAAGTTTTTTAATGTTGGTACTGCGGGTGCATTTAATTTCGAGAGGTACGTTTTTGAAGTCGACTCATATATACGACACGAGTTTTCCGTATATGGGTTTTACAAATTCGTGTCCCCCCTGTATAAATAGTATACGACAAGAGTTTTCCATATATTGGTTTTACAAATTCGTGTTTCGTGTAAATTCGTGTTTCGTATCTTATAAACGTAAAACACAAATTTAACTATATAAACACGTATAAGACACGTATAAATATCTTGTTACATGTTGACACGCATAAGACACATATAAGACACGTATAAACTAGGGTTTCTCATTTACAATATTTGAAAAGATTCGGGTTTGTCTCTCACATTGATGATGTGATAAATGAAATTATCAACTTGGATATCAACAAGGAATCTAGTTCGTTCAAAAATTCAGCTCAAAGTTATGGCTATTAATAGTGGCTTTAAATGTTTTTGATGTGTTGTTGGATACTTGGAATATCATGTTTTGGATTTATAATTATATATGTTTTGAATTAAATTCGTGTTTTCGTGAGACACGTGTTTTATGTGTGTCGTGTCACACAAATTTTCTACGTGTCGTGTTCGTGTTTCATATTCAGACACGTTTTATAATTTGTGTCGTGTTCGTATATTACAAATTTGTGTCTGACACGACACACGACACGATTACACGTATTGTCAGGCTAGACTGATGTGTAATAGTTAAATATATGCATGTGTAATAGTACGTATTACATGTGTTATAGTTCGTATTACATGCGTAATAGTATCGATTACATGTGTCATAATTCCTATTACATGTATAATAGTATTCAGTTCATGTAATTACATATGTAGAGTATACAATATTACACGTAGAGATGCAGTATTGCATGTATCATAGTGGTCAGGAAAGAGAATGTATGGAATTAGGAACATAAATTTGGAAAAAAAAAAGGAGAGAATAAAAAAAAAGTAAGAAATAATGCATTTTATTGAAGGATAAAAAAAAGTTAGTGTATTTTTAACTTGAGTAAAGGACATTTTTGGTCCTTATGGTTTGATGGTTTACCCGGATTCAGTCCTTTAACCTTAATAAGGTCAAATTTTCATCCCTATTTTGCTAATTTTGTGCACTTTTAGTCCCTCGTCCGTTAAACTTAACGACACAACCGTTAAATTTGTAAGAATGACATTTTTACCCTTTTCATTTAGACATTTTTAGTCCCTATGGTTTTATTATTTACCCATTTATAGTCCAACATTTATTTTATTTTATTTTATCTTTATAATCATATTATTAATAGATATACTTAATTCATTATAAACACACTTATTTTATTTATAAATATACTTATGTTTTAATATTTTATTTACATTTACTTCGTATTTTATTTAAAAGTTAACTTTTAATTTAATTAAAATTATATATTTTCTTTACTAATTTATTTAAACTTCAGCTTCTTTATTAATTTTAATTTTTATAATATTATTGTTGACATTTATATATGTAATTTTTTTAGTTGTGTTTAAGTAAATATAATATCATCGATATTTTTCCTCTCCAAAATCACTATTTATTCAAGTATCTTCCAACCTAATCAATTATCGACACATAAATTATATAATATGTGATGGAGATATATATATATATATATATATATATATATATATATATATATATATATATATATATATATATATATATATATATATATGTATGTATGTATGTGTAGATATATATATGTATGTATATATATATATGTATGTATGTATGTATATATATGTATGTATATATATATATATGTATGTAGAGATGAGATCATTGCAGAACTAAATTTAGTATAGAATTGTAGAACCAATATCGTCCATAGATTAGAATAATCTAATGGTCTTGATTAAAAGAGTTAAGTTTGGAATTAGTAAAAAAAAGATTGGTAATAGTGATATTTTAATTCTTGGAGGGGTAAAAAAAGAAAAGATTGTAAATAGCAAAAAGATTGACATTAGCAAAATAAATATCTTTTTTCTTTAAATTAAAATAACATTAATATTATTAATTTTTAAATCAAAAAAATTATACCATAAAAACGAGAATTTTATACTCTTTAAAACGAGACCGGTCATGATATATTTTTTTCGAAAAAATTTTACGTGTTTATTTTTCGTAAAAAAAATTACTCAGACCACCATGCAATGTAGCATGGCGGTATCATTCAATGTCGAATGACTGTTTAATATCGTATATTCAACGTTGATGCAACACTGCATGTACATTCAAAATTAATAGAACCAAAATAATGGTCAAAATTAGTAGTCAAAAGTTGGTTGATTTAATGAGAACAGTAATGACATATTTTTTTCGAAAAAATTTTACGTGTTTATTTTTCGTAAAAAAAATATCAGCAGACCACCATGCAATGTAGCATGACCGATATAATTCAATGCGATGCAACACTGCATGTACATTCAAAATTAACAAACTAAAATAATGGTCAAAGTTAGTAGCCAAAAGTTGGTTGATTTAATTAGAATAGTAATGATATATTTTTTTCGAAAAAATTTTACGTGTTTATTTTTCGTAAAAAAAAATATCAGCAGACCACCATGCAATGTAGCATGACCGATATAATTCAATGCGATGCAACACTGCATGTACATTCAAAATTAACAAAACTAAAATAATGATCAAAGTTAGTAGTCAAAAGTTGGTTGATTTAATTAGATAAGTAATGATATATTTTTTTCGAAAAAATTTTACGTGTTTATTTTTCGTAAAAAAATTACTCAGACCACCATGCAATGTAGCATGGCGGTATCATTCAATGTCGAATGACTACTTAATATTGTATATTCAACGTCGATGCAACACTACATGTACATTCAAAATTAATAGAACCAAAATAATGGTTAAAATTAGTAGTCAAAAGTTGGTTGATTTAACGAGAACAGTAATGACATATTTTTTCGAAAAAATTTTACGTGTTTATTTTTCGTAAAAAAAATATCAGCAGACCACCATGCAATGTAGCATGACTGATATAATTCAATGCGATGCAACACTGCATGTACATTCAAAATTAACAAAACTAAAATAATGGTCAAAGTTAGTAGTCAAAAGTTGGTTGATTTAATTAGAATAGTAATGATATATTTTTTTCGAAAAAATTTTACGTGTTTATTTTTCGTAAAAAATTTTTTTTTACCTAGACCTTCATTCAATATATTTTATAGAGATCATTCAATGTCGAATTACAGTTTATATCACACATTCAACACTGCATGTACCTTCGATATTAAAAGAGTCAAAATGGTCAAAGTGGGCAGTCAAACTTGGTAGGCTACTATTAATTGCATAATTACCATCTTATCCCTAGTGTTATATAATAATCTAATGGTTTAGATTGATTCTATAGTTCTGCACTAAATTAAGGTTCTGCAATGATCACATCCCTATATTTATATTCAAGTATATTCCAATGTCATTATTTCTTCAAGTATATTCACATATTTATATAATTTATGTGTCAATAAATGATTATGTTGGAAGATACTTGAAGAAATAGTGACTTTAGAGAGAAAAAAATATCGACGATATTATATTTACTTAAACACAACTAGCAAAATTACATATATAAATGTCAACAATAATATTATAAAAATTAAAATTAATAAAGAATATGAACTTTAAATAAACTAGTAAAGAAAATATATAATTTTAATTAAAATAAAATTTAAATTTTAAATAAAATACGAACAATTGGTAAATGTAAATAAAATATTAAAATATAAGTATATTTATAAATAAAATAAGTGTGTCTATAATGAATTAAGTATATCTATAAATAATATGATTATAAAGATAAAATAAAACTAAAATAAATGTTGAACTATAAATGGGTAAATAATAAAATCATAGGGACTAAAAGCGTCTCAATGAAAATGGTAAAAATGTCATTCTTACAAATTTAACGGTGATTTCGTTAAGTTTAACGGACGAGGAACTAAAAGTGCACAAAATTAGCAAAATAGAGATGAAATTTGACCTTATTAAGGTTAAAGGACTGAATCCGGGTAAACCATCAAACCACAAAGACCAAAAATGTCCTTTACTCTTAACTTTTACCAAAATACCATTTTGAATTATTTTTTAATTAAAAAAAGTAGATTCTTAAGAACCAATAACTTTTTAAATCTAACGACTAAAATTGGTTCCTTAGACCCCATAAATATTAACTTCTACAAAGATCACACCCCTCCATATGTGTGTATTTTATTGGTAACATGTATAAAACACTGTATAACATAATCGATTGTCACAAAATCCAATTAATGGCGTCCTTAAATGACGTCGTATTATTGGTTTTTTATAAAATAGTATCAATCTAAGTACATGTATCATCATCATATGATGATAGCATGTTGATGATATAAACATCATCTCCGGTTTTGATCATCTTCTCATTTCCTTCAACGCATACCAAATTTTGTCCAAAGTATACCTGCAAAATTAGGCCAATTCTAAGAAATGAAAACAATCAATCCATATTCCATTAGCAATGTTAGTTTGGAAAGAGCTTCCTCCCTCACCTTCCCACGCCCCTTTCGACCTGGAAACAAGACTTTTCCAGACCGAAACTTCACAAGAGTTTCAGTCGGCTCAGAAGCTGAAACTGCAGTTTCTTGATTAATTGTGGGTACCTTCGAGTTAATCAAAGATATTATTATATGCCATGGGTAAAAAGATATTAATAATTGTTGTTTACTTGTTTCTATTTGAGGGTTAATATTGATAAAACTCATCGTACTTTCACCATTCATTCAGTAAACTGGTTGAACTTTGTAACATTTCCTTTATAATTGTTTCGGTCCCTAACTTAAAAAACCCAGTAAATGATGGAAGTATATTGCTGTACTCAATGTAAATCCTAACTTCTATAATTGTCACTAAAGAAAAATAAAGGATTAGGGAATCATTAAATGAAACGAGGGGGGGTGGGGGGGGGGGGGGGGGGGGGGGGGGGGGGGGGGTGGGGGGTGTTAACTATTTGGAGGGGGGGTTAACTATTGGAGAACTAATCTATTAAAAACAAAACTTAAGCCAATAAAGTGATAAACTGTATTTAATTGGTGAAACTACCATGAGTTTTGACAATACTAACCCTCTATTTATATCTGTATTTAATTTAATAAAAACAAAACTTAAGCCAATAAACCGCTAAATTGGTGAAAGTACCATGGGTTTTTAACAATACTAACCCTCTATTTATATCTGTATGTACTCCTTTTGCATACCTTACAACGGTCACAAAGCTTGACACCATGAAATGTTAAGTTTTCTATTCGAATCTTCTTCCATAAGTCCTCAGAAAATGGTTCACACCCATCAACCAGAATGCTAAACCCATGGCAGAATCACAAAGATATTAGCGATTGTAAGATATCACAGAAAGGACAAGTAACGTTTTAATACGAGCCAAAGAGTCGGGGACCAGCCAGCATGTCTATGTTTTAACTCACATACTAAATATGATTAAAACCCTACACTATAAGAATAATATTCAAAATTTTCCAGTAGTGCAATTTGATAAATTTTATGAACTTAAATACTTTGGGTGATCTTGACCTGGTTAATCCGTTAGTTTTAAAACTAAGAATATAAAATTTACCATTTGGTCGACTAGAGATAAACTATCACTCAAAACGACCAAAATTTTAAAGTAAGCTGGTTGAAATTACTACAATTGATTTCAGAAAATCTCGCAAACAGAAACAGGTATGTATAATTTTAAGCTAATTAATTGCAAGCCTTCAATGGACTACAACTTATGATCAAATACATACTTTGGTCTAAACCGGTTTATTGGTACAGGTTCTTTAAGAAGCTCATTCAATGAATCTAAGGAACCCTGCCAAAATGCAATAAAATTTTGAAGGATTAGATTTAGCAAATTCAACATAGAAAGCAAACTTGAATACTAACCTGGGACACTAAAAGGAACGGATATCCGTCAGAAAACATGACTTTGAATCCAGGTGCGTAATCGGGGTCCACTGATCTAGTCTCTGACTCTGTTTGAACACATCACTTACATAGTTACTTTAATTTGTTAGTAAAGCAATAGCCATTATGTAGCACAGAAATCATAAAACGTCTGCACTGGGCTGTAACCAAACCAAACCGAAACAAAATAATGAAATGAAAACTGATCGGCACCAGAAGTATCTGGTTTAGAACCGGTGCTGTTGCAAACCGAATAGCAAACAAGACTAATACTTGGGTTTGTTTTAATTTGAAAAGCGCAAACCGAACTCTCACCGTCCCAAAAAATGTCCACTATACAAAAGCACAGTTTATAATGATTGCAACTTTTAATCAACTAAACGACAATTTTACATTTTTACCCTTAGGTGCCGTTTGAGATTGCATGACTTTAAAACGATGAATTCTAAAATGATGGGAGTCTAAAATAATTAGGGGAGTGGATTATGAAAAGAGAAGTGAGGAATATGAAATGCTAAATGAAGCTAACTCCTTTATTTTTAGTTTTTATCCGAACATGGCATGGGAGGATTTCTAAATCCAAATCCTAAATGAGTTGTAGAAATCCTCCAAACCAAACGGCACCTTAGTATATATAAAATATCATGTGCTTTCGAAATTGAAATTATGTGTCAAATAATTAAGGGTGTAATTGGAATTTTTTAAGTGGACACCCATTTTGAACAAACTAAAATGGAAATGTGAGCATTTATTTTCGGGCTGGGGGGAGTATGTTTAAGTTTTAAAGAAAAAAAAATGCCTCAGTTCCAATTATTAACTGGACCAAACCCAATTGAGAATTGGTTTATACTTTATAAAAAAGATATTGAACCAAGGACTTCACCGAAACTGCTTCTAAAGAATGTAGAATTGAACAAAACATAGCTAGTTCGGTTCTTCAATTTGTTCATCCAACCCGAGATTTGCACGGCCATAGAAAAGATGTTGAAAACATTAAGCAGAAAGAGATATAGATAATATAAAGCACAGACACGAGTCCTAGATGCCTATCAGTCTACATGTATAACCAGAACCTGTTGTGTCATATATATATGATCTAGCGGTTTAGGACAGAAATGAAAATACCATCATTAAAGCGCACTAGGCGAGTGGGCTTGCCAAGATAATTGGTAAACCATTCAGATGCTTCATCTCCCTCGTCCAAAGCAGATCCTGACCATTCCCAAACAGTGACACCATCACATGTTTGAGATGGTCTTAATAATGAGACCTTCAGCTCATCCATCCCGGGCGCTCTTATCACTGAGTTATATATGTAGGTATTGCAATGGTACCAAATTAATCAACAGTTGTTACATCATAGCTTGAAAGATATAAATGCAAGTATATCTACTTGCAACAAAATTCTGCTTAAATATTACCCCATGGTAGATAATTGCTTAAAAAAACAAAGGTCATTGAGTCCTTTTGCATTGAACCATTAGAAAATAGTAGGATGGATTGAACTGTAATACATAAAATACCACCACGGTATATACAAATAGAAGTGATAATAAAGACAAGTTTACATTGTTCAGCATAAAATTAATTCCTTATGGCCACCCAAGAGCCACTAGTGTTACCAACTACGACTATATATATCACTCGACTAGTCGACTTAATGCTCGTCAGCCAACACGAATACCCCTCAGTTGTATAAGTCAATTGTATGCTCACACTTAGGGTTAGGGTATGTTTGGTAAAATGGAATTTGGAGAATAGAACCATTTATGATTACAAGGTTTTTTAACAAATGATAATTCCAGTAGGCTCTTTGTTTCTTTAGGCTTCCGGATAGGTTTGTGTCTCCTTTGAGTTCTCAAAGGCTCTTTGTAAACGTTTTTGCATTTATGATATTTACCCTAGAAGAATCCTCTTAACCAAATAAAATAAATAAATATTCATATAGAAAAATGGAGCGGGGGAAAATAAAATCTCCGTTCTCTTTCCATGTTTTCGATTCTTCCCTTTACGATAAGGAAATGAGAGAAATGAAATTTACATTAAAATCAAATCTCCATTCCTTTCCATTGAGATGTAAGACTCTTGTCACAAGATGAAAAAGCTATTAGGGTTAATCACACAAACGCACACACACGATCACAATAAACGACACAATTATTTACGTGGTTCGGTCTAAACGCACCTACGTCCACAGGGGCAACTAGGGTTTATTATTCGTGATAATGACAACAAGTATAAGGCATTGTATTTATAGATTGCTATTAGGCTTAATCTTCTATCAACTTAGCAATGCTGGACAAATAAACAAGGGCCAGCTGCTCACTTAATCCACGAAGCCTACATATCTCAACAAAAGCTTGTAAACCCCAAGTGATTCCATTCCCTCGATTGTCAATTACAAAACGTACCCTTAGTACGTTAGTATCCTTGTCAAAGTTATTGATGCATTACCCTTCTCAAAACTAAAAAATTGTAATAACTAATAAAGTCTTGTGTTGCCTCCTTTCTCACAAATGAAGCCCATGTACCGGCCAAAAGAGGGGATGAAATTAAATCTCCTGACTCACAAACGGGAATTGATTTCTTTTACTCTATCTATCTAACAAATTTGTTTCACAAGATCCTTCCAGGTGCACATTCATTATACATACATGTGTGGGTGGCTGAGTGTGTACATAATAAAACGAAAATATCCACTCAAATAAACAACGAAATCTTTGTTAGCAGATCATATATACTAAGACCAATCCAAAATTCTCATTTTGACTGGAGTTCTACAACCCCATTGGTTAAATGTTAGGACTTAACTGTTAGTGGATTGCAGCAAGTGGAGTCCAACTACTTCTGAATATGCAAGTCTATTGCAACATTAGGACATACGAATCCAACGGGAGTCTACCATTTCACTTAGGTGGCGTTTGGTTCATGGAATGGAATTCAAAGGAATTGGAATTTAAACTTTAGTTATTAATATGTTTGATGGTGAGGGATAAAGATAGTTTTTAGTATTGATTAAGGATGTAGGTTGAAATCTAATTCATGTATGGGTTGGAATCTAATTCATATATGAGAATGAAGGAATGCCAAATTCCAATAAACAAAGAATTTGATGAGAAATATATATAATTTAACTTTTCATCTTTGTTACCAAATCAAAACAAGCTAAATTTTAACTCCAATTTTTCGAATTCCATTCCTCGTACCAAACGCCACCTTAGTATTTTAACTTTTTTTTACACTCATAAACACACATTGTACTTGTGAGGCTATAACTCGTTCTTTCCTTCTTCTAACGCAACATCCTAAATTTCCATTGTCAGCAAACTTGATACATTAATCCCAAAGCATTTCAAGCATCACTTGTGGAGATTTACTTCGATAATAACTCAATTTGTTCCACCAATAGCAACTAAAACAAGTTTCTATGCACTTTTCATCGAGAACAAATTATGGTGCAAGGACAGCAGTAATAACAACGAGCATTTGTAGGATCACAATGGTATATTAGATTCAAAATACACAAAAATGAGAAAAAGGAATCTGGTGCACATGAACATTGCAATAACTCACTTTGCCCTTGCTAACCATATGATGAAAAAGAATTAACGGTGGAAGATTAACACAAAAAAAAAAAAAAAAGAACTAGAGAATCATGGAAAGACAGTTATTTACCAAGGAAAGAGCTCTTGTTTGGCTTCCAACCCACAGATACTGCATCCTCAGGTAGCTCCGTTTCGACCAGTGCTAACTTTGGATCCACTCTTTGAGTACAAGCTCTCCCTTTGGAATTCACAACCACCCACTGTCTATCCCACCTAAAACCTTTACATTAAGATTAAGGATACAAAGTTAATTACCTTCCTTCCATATACAGAGGAGAATGCCAGTCTATTAATAATCCTGGTTAATTCACATGGTCAAAACCGTAAAAAATTATAGTTGGCAATATCTTTTGAATGGCATCACTACAAAACTGATATTACCACACAGATCTAAATTGTCTAACAGTACTTTTTACTACAAATGATGCCCAATCCATCCAAAACCAACTGCAGTGACGTGGCTTATGATTTTGTAAAAACTGTTAATAAAATGATTGACTAGCTAGAAGTGTTCACAATAATGGAACAATAGAGGAGATATTGTCAATGCAAATCAACCTCAATAAATACCTGTATTTCATAAGAAGGTCAAATACGTAATTTCAAGTTGACAATTCATCAAATAAGAAATTGGTGCACCTAAGAAAGGACATCTTGAAAGGAATTTGTTATACATATATTAATCCGCATGTGGTATTTGTCACTAAAGCGAATGTTAGTAGACGAAGGCGGTGGAGGAGGGGGAGAGGGGAGGTTTCTGTATCGAGAAAATAAATTAAGGACCTCATTTGTGCAAAGACAGTAATTAGTAATTTCCTAGGAAGTATTTGTGAAGCATTATGCATATGCAATTTATAGAATAAAGTACCCCCAACCAAAAGAACAGTGCATGACCAAAGTACCTACATTGTAACCAAGAATGTCATTTAGAACCACAAGGCTACGTCATACCCAACTTTAAGTATCTTGAATCCCTGATCACTCATGCCTTTCCTAGCTACTTTATAAATGGTACTAGGGAACAAGAGTGAGAACCAATCGAAATTGAAGACGAACAAATAATGGTGCAAGGTCACAAAGAGTGAAGACCCAAAGAAAGAAGCAGAGCAGAGTTAGATGAGAAAGTGAAAGGTGACGTTGATATAGAAGAAATAGGTGTAAAAACCAAAGCAAAGGAAGATCTATGTCCCATAGAAAAAAGTGGTATATAGATGCCGCTCCAACCACCCACCCCACAAGATTCAAATTCCTAAAAGACTCACAGATCACCAATGTTACAAAGAACCATGAAATATCTGATCCATCTCTGATTAGTGCCCCCTTTAGCCAACAAGCCTCATTCCGAGACCATAAGCCCCTAACATTGCCTTGTCCTTCAACATTATCATCTCATTCATAAGTTTCAAGGCTGTCTTCATACCACTTGAATCACAGAGAATGATCGGATTAGTTGTGTCACTAAGAAAGCATTAATTAACAACCCAAAATTTTGCAGAAAGTTGTGAGATCCAAATTTTGATGTCAATACTTGAGCCTTGCTCCTCAACTTTCATAGGAAGGTGTTGTGAAGAAGGTAAGACTAGGTGAGGTGTGCTTGTATAGCAATAAGTTATACATGAAAGGTATAATTTTGAAAACAAAAAGAAAAAAAGCATCCACGTATCAATACAAGACCTACTACGGAGATAAAGTGCACCTACCCAACGATAAACGTCCACACAGGGAAGTCCAAGAAAACACTAAGTTATTATTCCTTCTTTAAAGGGGTGTTTCCTTTTGGCATTTGAGGAAAAACACTCAGGTAGTGTTTCGTTCGTTAGAATGTTTCTAATTGAATCGTATTTTGTAAAGGAATTAGAATATATCATCAATTAAAATTGAATTCCTTTCCCCTTCAATTACTCAGGAGAACCAAACACCCTGAGTGGCTGCTTAAAAAATTGTATGCATGCATATAACACAAAAACGATCCAAACACGACTATTTTAGGTCGCAAACTCAATAAGTTAATAAGCAGGCTGGGCAGTTAATAGCGGTTAGCGGACTTTCACCAAATAGCGGTGACATATAGCAGTCCCGCTATTAGCGGCGCTATTTACCGCTATATGAACGCAATTTTGGATAAAATAGCGGTAATAGCGGTCAAAATAGCGCTATGGAACCTTAGTTGGCCATTTGATGACTTTAATTTTATTTTTTACATAACCTTCTATGATATTAACTTTATATATGTATTATGTTATGTATTTATATAACCCTTTATGATTTAATTATATATATGTATTATGTTATGCACGTCTGCACTGTAGCTGTAAATCCAAATATGTTACTGCTGTCCATGATACTTCTTGTTATAGATTTCATATGTGCATTGTATTATGATTTTTAAATTTTATATATATATATATATATATATATATATATATATATATATATATATATATATATATATATATATATATATATATATATAATATACCGCTATATCACCTCGATAACCGCCGTAGAAAATAGCGGCCTTCACTGCTGTTCGACCTCGAGACGCCATTAACTGCATAGTAAGCAGGTCAAATAAACAACACAAAAACCCTAAAGAACTTAGAAAAAATACCTTCTAAATTTACTTCAGCCAAAAGATTGCCATGAAGGCAACATGGAGCATAAAAAATGTAATTCCATATTCAAAATGTCAAGCAACAAAAGAATTAAACCCAATGAAGGAAGAATGATTGCTGCAAGATTCTTATCTCCTCCATGGACGATCATCTCATCATGAATCGGAAAATTTCAGATACAATAAAATTGAAAGTTACAACATAAAGCCTTGATTTTTACCAGTGGAAGAGAGGGATGCTTCTGAAAGAGAGATACCCCTGCATGATTTGATTGGATAGATGAAGATCGACTTCACTTTGGCTGCTGCTTTTGCTTCCGCTTCTGCCATGCCTCCGTCAACAACACTCTGTTTACGCTCACTTGCGAAGTAAAGAAAGGATCGATTGTAGGACTTTGATAGTATGATACCACCAGATTCGAACTAGCTGAATACCGTTGCTCGGTGATAGTGTGATAAAATTAATATTTATAATCAATTTTTTTGAACGGCAAATTAATCTACTCCTGTTCCTATTCAGGAGTTACTTTCACTGTCTAAATTCCAACTTGTCTCCGACGGGAGTCGAAGCCGTGATCCGACGCTTACACGTAACCTCTCATACCAAATGCGCTAAACCCCATTGGTATTAATAATTAATTGATGACACAACAAAAGTTTATTTTTTTAAGAAAATTATACATTGTTTGCGAAAAAAATGTTACTTGTATTAATCATTAATAATAATTATTACACATAATTATATTTGAAGTCTATACATATCTAGTTTAATACATGCAATTGATCAAAAGACTAATTTTATTTAAAAAAATCATGTATATGAATGAAGTATATAAAAAATAATAATAATAATTTACAATAAAATGAAAACCCATCATTTTTCCATCAACTAATATACAAACACGTATTTGCAAAGTATTACATAATTACAATATCGTCTAACATAATTTTATAATAACAATTTATTCAAACCAGTTAATAAAATATTATCAAACAAAAGCAGTTATTATAAAAAAAATTAATAAATCTTAATAAAATCACATTGAACAATTTAAATGGCAAATGACATATCTCATTGGCTAAAGATTTATTTGAAACATTATCGCTTCATTATTAACGAAGATCTTCATTGTTATTCATGGTATACTGAAAAAATATTAAAACATGTGTTAATTTTGAAGTATTAATACATAAACAACACAAAATAATGAGAAGCTTTAAATGTAAAAAAAGTATATCAATACGACGTTTTTTTCTGAGGATTGAATTAGGGATGACACAAGTTTGACCCAACAGACGGGACGATAAAAATGTCTCGTAGTAAAAAAAGCAAGCTAACACATAATATTTTCTAAATAATAAATGTCATGTGTTTACCTATTTTATAATATATGTTGATTAAAAAACTACTTTTATATGTTTATCTAGCTGTATTTTATATGTTTATTAAACTAAATCATCAATAAAATTTAAATACAAATGTAAATGTTATCTTATCAATACATATCTATATATTTAATAAAAAATTTCCATTTGCTTATAAATTTATTAAAAATAAATAAACATTATATAAAATTATTAAATTTTAAAAAAAGTAAACAAACGGTATATAAAAATATATTTCATATATTTTGTTTATTACTTTATTATAATAAAATATAAAATATTATTTTATCTACAAATATATATATATATATATATATATATATATATATATATATATATATATATATATATATATGAAAAATTTAAATTAATCAACTATTCATATCTATTTTATAAAACTACAAAAATAATAATTTTGAATAATTAATGTTTAATTGTAATTTGTATATGTAAATAAATATCTCATTATTTTATGCAAGTTTGTTAGTTTGATAGGATTGTTGATGCTATCCCATTATTTTCTGAATTTTAACAAATTATATTGCGTCAAATCAGCAACATTAATTTTCTCAATTTTAACCAATCATCTTGTGCCAAATCAGCCTTAAAGATAAGAAATTCTACCAATAATATTGTGCCATGTGAGCATTTTTCTCACTGCTCCGTCGGCAATATATATATATATATATATATATATATATATATATATATATATATATATATATATATATATATATATATATATATATATATATATATATATATATATATATATATATATATAAATACATATAATTTTGTCACCAATAGAATTGAATCCCATTCAAAACGGGCTTAACGAGTTTTATAATTCTTTGTAGAAAATCACAGATAACTCAACACAATACTCAGATGCGCCTCATAATCACTAATGTAGTCTCTGAACTCAGTGCACATCTCGAATCAAGGGGACGTCGTTCCCCAGCTAACAGACTGCACACAGTAGTGGTTAGCACTCAATAAGCACTGGAGCGACCTGACAATGACACCGCCGTATATATACGGTCTCATACTTCATGACTGGTTAGGGACAGTCAGCCTGCGCGATCGCCCATCACAGATACTATGGAAGTGGTCTCAACTCATATACACATAGCACATACAACAAAGGTAGATGGTATCATACCTGAGGCGCCACATCTCTGTCTCATACAACACATCACAATAGATACACCGATACAACTCGTAAAATAAGCGCGCTTTTGAAAAGAACTCGAGTACTCACCTGTTGATCATATCACCTGTTGTACAAAACTCTATTGCGGCTCGGTTCGTTGTCGACTCGACCCTGAAACCCGACTCATACGCAACACACACCCAAACACAACTCTGTAACTGAACCGGACCTAAAAAAGTAGTCTTAAATGGGCCTCAAGGCCCAAACCCAAATATGGCCCAAATAGGCGCATCGCGGCCTGCACTCAAACTCATCGCGGCCGCACTCACAGTCGCAGCGGCGCTTAGGATCATGGCCACGCTCACATCACTGGCCATGCTCAAGCCACCCACGTTACCCTCATCGCGGTCGCGATCCCATGGACGTACAGGTCTGCTCTGCTCTCGTTTCATGGCTGACCAGGGGTAAATCCATCCCCAAACTCAATTTCTCATCTAGACAACAAGAAAAACATTACACAACTAGTTCCTACAGGCTCAGTGGCCAATTCCTCTCATTTAACAACTTATAACACAATTAAACTCCAACAAAACCACACCTTCTTACCTTCTTCAGCTCAAGAACTCCAACAAGGAAGTTGGTGACGAATTTCAGAAACCAATTCGAGTTGTTAAGGTTTGTTGCTGCTCGAGAACACCCCATACACATACATCCAAGTATTTCTCAGCTTTCTTTGCAAGGAAAAAGGAAGCCAGCGTTTTCAAAAGAGGTTATATATATGCTTTCTATTTTAGGAAAGTCACAAACCCAATAAATCGAACCCGGTATCACATTTTCAATATTAATATCAATTTAATCCATTTAACTTCGTGATCTCATAAATATCAATAATCAACTAAAATAACAATCCGGCGCCATGTATATCCCAACCCGACACGTATAATCCACTAATCGGGATTCTATTCGACCAACACAATATTAATAAATTAAAATATCCACTAATAAAATCCACGTACCAGGTTAAATGTCGGGATGTTAAAATACTCTACTCTTAAAGAGATTCTGTCGTGGATTCTAGCTCGAACTCTTAAACAATTGGGGATAGCGGCTCCTCATCTCTGTCTCAGGTTCCCAAGTGGCACTAGTACCCTTATGATGTCTCCACTAAACGAGTACCAACGCGATCTCTGTATTCATCAGCTTCTTTACTTTCCGGTCAGTAATAGCCCCGGGCTGCTCAAAATACCTCAGCTGGTCGTCAACAATGATCTCAGACAACGACATATATTGATCATCTTTGGCCATACATTTTCTCTGATGACTCACGGTAAATGTATCATGTAGGTCCCAAAAGGTTTCCAAGTGTATAGCTCTAAGCTGTAGAGGGGGGTGAATACAGCTATTTAAAACTTAAATACTCTTTTCTCAATGTTTGTATGTATTATCAACAAAAGTTAATTACAAACAAGCTTGAATGCAGAAAGGTTCAAGC
The DNA here is from genome assembly GCA_020465985.1 of Centrapalus pauciflorus. Lineage (NCBI taxonomy): Eukaryota > Viridiplantae > Streptophyta > Magnoliopsida > Asterales > Asteraceae > Centrapalus > Centrapalus pauciflorus. The sequence goes on from JAANYP010001681.1 coordinate 207,201, forward strand.
TGAGATGACAGATACAACAGTCTGTCAATTAATCTAAAACACACTCAGTCTAGTTACAGTGATTACTCTCACTTAGAAGCACTCACTGTTTTTACAAGACTTAGATGGACAGCTTATACATGAACAGCTTAGACAGACTCTACTGTTTTATATAAGCAGACTTGCATGCATGGAATAACACACTTCAATGCACGTACTGATTGTCACACTCTCAATTTCATTATCCTTAGAAGCTTCCTTTTATACCCAAAAGGAGAATCTCAGTGAAGCTTCCTCATTGGACAGATGAGATAGTGAAGAGACTTTCCAAAAAGACAAAACACCTTTCTGCATGTTCTGATAAAGTATCTTTGTCTTCACATGGCAGAATCTTTGTCTTTTCCTTTTGTCACTGTTGCATGCGGCTTTAACCAAAATAGGAATGTCAACTTTGCATCTTTTTTCTTTTATAAATGCCATTTTGATATAAGAAAAGGTCTGTCATCCTTTTCAAATATCTGTTTGTCTTCATGTATCAGAACAGCGTGGGTAGGCTGTGCAGTTCTGTTTTCCACTTTGTCTTCGACTTAAACTGATCTTGTAGCCAAAAACAATACATGAGGACTTGGAAACATATTCCATAAAGTGTTTAACCTATTCACAAAGAACAGGTCCTGTTCACAAAGAACAGAACACTTGAAAACTGCCCAAGCTGCTCAAGAGAATAGAGCAGCGTAGACAGTTTATGCCTAGCCTGTTCAGCAGACAGAACAGCTTGGACAAAACTGTCTTTGTTGCAACGAATGCAACATGGTAAACAGCTTTGGGCTGATATTGCAAATCACTTTCAGGTTTCAATAAGGCATATAACATGCCTTAAGTTCAACCTTCAAAAGCATCAACAGGTTTGATTAAAAATCTCCCCCTCAGATGTACAGCAGGTTTGACTGAGGCCTTTTTGTGCCTAACAATCTCCCCCTATTTGCAATAATCAGTCTAAGCTGATTTAATCAATAATCACTATACATTTTTACAATACATCTTGCTGAAAAGGAATTACAACATTTAAGTAAAGTAAAAGATCAGTTTATATATACTGATTTTGATTACATAAGAACAAAACATGTTTTTACAGGAGTACAACTAATGTACTAATGTATATTACAACTGATGTAAATAAGCAAAGTTACAACATATGTAACAAAGTACAACTAATGTACAAAACGTTCAACACTTTGGACTATTGATTTTAGGAGCAGATAATGGCAAGCTTGTCCAACAGATGGACAGCTTCCATTCTTCACTTACCCTGATGGTAAATGGACTTCATTCCAGTGGAGGTGGTCCTTCAAACAAATTTTCAAGCTCCTCCCTTGTTTCCTCCAAATCTTGGATTTCAACTCTGAGGATCATAAACTTGGGATCTTGAAGTTCACCTCTTTCATAAAAGCCTCTGAGCTGATCCCAGACGGCTGCTCTCCACCTGCTTGATTGCCTAAATGAAGCTGCAAGTCTGAAGGCTGCAAGCTGTCTTAGATCTACCTTGTATAGATCTGATGCTCTCTGAAAGCATTTCTTCTGTGTTAAGGGATCTACAAAAAATTCCCCCAACTCAGGCTCTTCAATTATCTTGCCTTCTTCAAACTCTACTCCACTAGGCAGGCTGTAGTCAATTCCTTTCATCTCAACAGCATAGTCACCCTGTTTAATTAGGATGAGGAGTTGTTCAAGCTTAGTATCCATCCTTGTCCTCCTGGCCTTTATTTTGGGGTATGTCACAGAGACACCCTCACTGACTTCTTTTGAGATCAGGCCAAGATCCTGCACTCTCTCCATCAGCTTCTTAATATATGCCCTGATAGTCTTAGCCGTTTCTGACTTAGACTGGCTCAGGGCAACTGCCAGCTCAACCCATTCCCTGTACCCCATCTGTGCAACATCAGTGTAGTCATAAGTTTCCAGCTCTGGGCCTGTTGCACCCATTCTGGTTATCTGCAATTTCCAATGTTTGCCTTTTCTTGTTATGGGACAGCTTTGACAATTGCTTCTTTGGCAAGCCTTCTATCAGCAACATCCTTAAATTTTTCCTTGCCAAATTGTCAAAATGGAACTGGGCCCTTGCAGAGGATGCTTGTTTTGGTTTGGTCACAGAGACCAGAGCACCCTTAACCTGTTCACCTTCCTTTTCACCCGCTGATTCCCTAGCAGCTTCCATCAGTTTCTTCTGCACATCCAAAGAGGGCATTTTGACTTTGCTTGCTTCTTGGAGTGCAAAAGATTTGGCAGCTTTGGCAGAGGCTTCTTCTTTTCTTAGTGCTTCCAGGGCTTGAAGCTGTTCATTTCTGAACTTATAGTATTTATCCATGGGAAGACCCATTTCCTTTGCCCTGGCTTTGTGAAACTTTAACTTTGCTGCTTTCTGTTGTTCAGGATCAGATGCTGCTTTTTCTTTTCCTTTAGCTGTTGTAGTGATAACAGCCTCAGGAGAATCTTCCTCTTCTTCTTCTTCCTCTAAAATGAGATGCCTCCCTCTGCTGCTTGGCCTGCCCTCAGAAATGAATTCCTCCCCCTTAGACTGAGCAGGGTTTGGAGATTCAGCCTGAGTAGGCTGAGCAGCTTGAGAGGCGCATTCCATCGTACCGGTTGCAGATGCTCCTGCTGGTTGACCAGTAGGTACTAATTTCTCCTTAGGAGAAGAAGTTTTCTCCACCTTAGGCTTTGAGGCAGATGACTTCTCCCCCTTTGAAGGAGATGGACCAGCACCTTCAACACCTGGTCTGCCTGAAGACACGAAGTCAGCAGGCTTTCCAGCAGTTTTGGCAGCAGGCTTGGGACCAACCAGGCTATGCACTAAGAAAGCCAGGTTGTCCTTCACCTCTGCAAGTTGGGAAAGACAGTTTTGAAGAGAGGAGGATTGGGTATCAGCAAGGGAGGTCAGCTTAAGAATGTTTTCCCTATCAGAAGCGGTGAACAGCAAAGTTTGTAGCTGTGCAAGATGTAACTCAAGAGAGTCCTGCACATCAGCAAGATTTGATGACACAGAATTTGATAGAGAGCCTATTAAAGTGTTTAAGCTGGCCAAAGTTGTAGGAAGTGTAGAATTGCAAGTGGTGAGGAGAGATGACAGCTGATTGGAGATGGCTGTCATAGAGGACACAGAGTCCTGTTGGAGTGAAAGAATGGAGGATAGGGAGGTGGAGACATTTTGCAGCTGTGCAGTGAGTGCAAGCAGCTGTGAGGAGTTGTCAGTTTGTGGAGTGGCTGGGAAGGAATCCTTGAACATATCAAAGAATCCCCTAAGCTGTTCAGACACAGAGTCTGAAATGAGAGAGGGTAGAGAAGACATGGAGGTTTCTAAAGAACCAACTTTGTTGGTCAGTAAAGAGAGCTGATCTTTCAAAGGCAGGTCTTTAGGGGATGAAGGTGTATGGGTGGATTGTTTGGAGTGGGTAGATGGAGATGAAGAGGATGAGGCTGGTGTATGGGGATGTGATGTAGAGGGAGAGGGTTTTTTTTCGAAAGAAGCTCCATAGCCTGGGCAAAAGTAATGTGGCCCAGCTTGGAGGGGTCGATGGGTCCTTCAGCAGTGGAAGTAGCTGCATCATCAGGAGAGGGGGTAGAGGATGGTAGCCTTTCAGACACTGCTTTTTTTGCAGCACCTTCATTAAGGCCAGTGGTGGTTCCCTCTGCAGTACCTTGGTTTAAAAGTAGCTCATCATGGGGAGATGGAATTTGCATTTCAACATAAGCAGTGGTGAAACCTGCTGATGGAGTTTGCATGAAGGGATTAGCCTCACCAAAGGGATATTCTGTTCCCTGAGGTTCATCAGCTTGAGTTATGGGTCCTTCAGCAGCTGTTTGGTGTAGAACAGCTGCATCATGAGGAGCAGAAGTTTGAGGCTGATCTGCTGGTTGGTCTGAGCCAGCAGTGTGGACACCTCGTGCAGACTCAGGGTGTAGAGAAGTATGAGATGAGGCTAGTGTGGACTCAGTATGGAGTGGAGAGAACTCCTGTCTTTCAATATTCTCAGCCTGTTGGGAGGCTGGAATAGTTGATGTGGCTTTCTCCATTTGTACAACTGGCTCCTGTTGGGAGGAACTAGAGGGTCTAGGCTGACTTGGGGTTGACACAGGGTGGAGTGAAGCAGGCTCCAATTGTGCTGATCCTTCTCCCAAAATAGGAGAGGCAGCAGGGGTTGCTTCTTTTTCAACTGAACCCAGTTGAGAGGGAACAAAGGAGCTAGTCTGGGCTGTTGGTTTCTTTTTGCGTTGGTATAAAATGTGAGATGAGGTGGGGGATTTTGGAGAGGAGATGAGAGGTTCAGACTGGACAGGTTTGGAGACTGGGTCAGAAACAGGTGGGTTGTCCTGTTCCATAGTCTCAGGTGCCACAGAGGCACCAGCCACAGAGGCTTCAGGTTCAACGAATGAACCAGGGTGAGGAGCCTGCTCCCCCTCAGCCACAGAGGCTAAGAGTGCAGACTCAGACTGAGCTGTTTTGGCCTTCTTGGAGATAGGCCCAGCTTCAGTGGTTTCTAGGGTCCTTTTAACAAGCTTGGCCCTGACTTTGGATTTTCTTCTGGGAGCAGCTTCTGGATCCACCCTCACATCAGAGGGTCCTTCCACCAATCCTAACAACCTCCTCACTGGTGTTGACAGAGGAGGCTCATTTGGGAGAACAGTAGTATAGAAAACTCTATTCCCTATTACAGGGAAGGCAGCAGTATGAAGTAAAGGCTGAGAGTTATACAAATGCTCACCACAAATATGCTTGAAGATGAGGCTCAGAAACCTGGGATATCGAACAGCAGCTGGTCGTGTCTCCTTGTAGGTCCCAAAAGATATCCCAAGTATATAGCTTTAAGCTGTAGAGGGGGGGTGAATACAGCACTTTAAAAACTACACACAATTTTTTCAATGTTTGTATGTATTATTAACAAATGTTAATTACAAACAAGCTTGAATGCGGAAAGGTTCAAGCTGAGATGACAGATACAAAAGTATGTTTAACTAGTCTAAGACTAACTTAAACTAATTACAATGAATACACTCACTAAGAATCACTCACTGTGTTTTACAAGACTCTGAGGAACAGCTTGAACAAGAACAACTTAGACACTGAGCACTGTTTTATTCAAGCAGACTTGCATGCATGAAAGACACACTTTGAATGCACGTTCACTCTTGTTTTCAGCACTTAGCTTTTTGGCTTCTTTTTTTCAATCCTTGGAAGTTTTTTTTTATACTCACTCAGAGGATCTAAGTGAAGCTTCTTCATTGGACGGAATGAAAAAGGAGAAGTCTTGTTGAAAAGACAACATAATCTTTTCTGCACTTTTCTGAAAAGCAGACTTGTCTTCATATGAGCAGAACTTTTGTCTTTTCACTTTGTCTACTGTTGCATTGCCTTTAACCAAATAAGAAATGTCAACTTTGTGTTTTTCTTCCTTGTAAAGGCCTATTTTGATATAAGAAAAAGGTCTGTCACCCTTTTTCAAATAACCTTTTGTCTTCATGTAGCAGAACAGCTTGGGCAGGCTGAGCAGTTCTGATTTCCACTTTGTCTTCGACTTTGTAAACTGATCTTGCAGTCAAAAACAATACATGAGGACTTGGAAACACATTCCATAAAGTAATTAGCCTGTTCACAAAGAACATGTTCTGTTCACAAAGAACAGAGCACTTGTAAACTGCCCAAGCTGCTCACCAGTGTAGAGCAGCGTAGACAGTTTATGTCCAGCCTGTTCAGCAGACTGAACAGCTTGGGCAAAACTGTCTTTGTTGCAACACATGCAACACATAGAACAGCTTTAGGCTGATATTGCAAATCTTTTTCAGGTTTCAATAAGGCATATAACAGGCCTTAAATTCAACCTTCAAAAGCATCAACAGGTTTGATTAATAATCTCCCCCTCAGATGCAGAACAGGTTTGACTGAGGCCTTTTTGTTCCTAACAATCTCCCCCTATTTGCAATAACTAGTCTAAGCTGGTCTTATCAAAAGTCACTATATATTTTTACAGTACATTTGTTGAAATAAAATTACAACATCAACATAAAGTAAAAGATCAGTTTATATATACACTGATTTTTGATTACATTGGAACAACACATGTTCTTACAAAAGTACAACTGATGTATATTACAACTAATGTAAAAGAGAAAATTACAACATATGTAAATAAAGTACAACTAATATACATTGGACTGTTTTTGTTGGTAGCAGAAAATGGTAAGCCTGTCCAACTGATGGACAGCTTCCATTCTTCATCTACCCAGATGGTAGATGGACTTCATCACAATGGAGGGGGACCTTCAAACATCTTCTCAAGTTGCTCTCTGGTATCCTCAAGTTCTTCAATCTCACTTCTTATTATCATAAACTTGGGATCCTCAAGCTCACTTCTTTCATAACAGCCTCTGAGCTGATCCCAGATAGCTGCTCTCCACCTGCTTGACTGCCTGAATGAAACTGCAAGTCTGAAGGCTACAAGCTGTCTCAGATCCGCCTTGTATAGATCTGATGCTCTCTGAAAGCATTTCTTCTGAGATAAGGGATCTACAAAAAATGCCCCCAGCTCAGGCTCTTCAATGATCTTGCCATCTTCAAACTCAATTCCACTAGGCAGGCTGTGATCAACTCCTTTCATCTCAATATCATAGTCACCTTGTTCTATCAGGATGAGGAGTTGTTCCATCTCAGTGTCCTTCCTTGTCCTCCTGGCCTTTATTTTTGGTTGTGTCACATAGACACCTTCACTTACCTCTTTGGAGATCAGTCCAAGATTCTTCACTCTCTCCATCAGCTTCTTTACATATGCTCTGATAGTCTTAGCAGTTTCAGACTTAGACTCACTCAGAGCAACTGCCAGCTCAATCCATTCTCTGTACCCAATTTGTGCAACGTCAGTGAAGTCATATGTTTCTAGTTCTGGGCCTGCTGCACCCATTCTGGTTATTTTTAACTTCCACTGACTGCCTTTTCTTGAAATGGGCACAGCTTTGACAATTGCCTCCTTAGCAAGCCTTCTATCAGCAACATCTTGAAATTTTATTCTTGCCAGGTTGTCAAAGTGAAATTGAGCTCTTGCAGAAGGCACTGAAGTTTTGGTCACTGAGACCAGAGCACCTTTTTCTTTTTCAGCTTCCTTCTCCTCTGCTGATCTCTTAGCAGCTTCCAAAATTTTCTTCTGCACAACAAGAGAGGACATTTTAACTTTCCTTGCCTCTTGAAGTGCAAAAGACTTAGCAGCATTTGCAGATTCTTCTTCTTTTCTTAAAGCTTCCAGGGCTTGAAGCTGTTCTTCTCTAAACTCAAAATATTTGTGCATAGGAAGACCCATTTCTTTGGCCCTGACTTTGTGAAATTTGATTTCTGCTGCTTTCTACTGTTGAGGATCAGTTGCTGCTATTTCTTTTCCTTTAGCTGCTGTAGTGACAGCAGCTTCAGGACTTTCATCCTCCTCCTCTTCTTCTTCTAAGATCAGATGCCTCCTTCTGCTGCTTGGCCTGCCCTCAGGAATAGATTCCTCCCCCTTAGATTGAGCAGGGATTGGAGATTCAGCCTGAGTAGGCTGAGCAGCGTGGGAGGCACCCTCCAGTGTACCTGTTGAAGCTCCTGCTGGTTGACCAGTGAGTGCTGTAGGCACTGATTTCTCCTTAGGAGAAGAAGTTTTCTCCCCCTTAGACTTAGTCTTCGAGGCAGATGACTTCTCCCCCTTTGAAGGAGATGTACCAGCACCTTCAACACCCGGTCTGCCTGAAGACACAAAGTCATCAGGTTTGCCAGTAGTTTTGGCAGCAGGCCTGGGGCCAACAAGGCTATTCACTAAGAATGCCAAGTTGTCCTTCACCTCTGCAAGCTGGGAAAGACAGGTTTGAAGAGAAGAGGATTGGGCATCAGCAAGGGAGGTCAGCTGAACAATATTTTTCCTATCAGAAGCTGTGAACAGCAAACTTTGAAGATGTGCAAGATGTAATTCGAGAGAATCTTGCACATCAACAAGGTTTGATGACACAGAATTTGATAGGGAGCCAATGAGTGTGTTCAAGCTGGCCAGAGTATTAGGAAGAGTAGTGTTGCAAGAAGTTAGGAGAGATGACAGCTGTTGAGAAATAGCTGTCATTGAGGACACAGAGTCCTGTTGCAGTGAAAGAATGGAGGAGAGGGAGGTGGACACATTTTGCAGCTGTGCAGTGAGTGCTAGCAGCTGTTGAGAACTATCTGTTTGTGGAGTTGCAGGGAAGGAATCTTTGAACAAATCAAAGAACCCCTTAAGCTGTTCAGACACAGAGTCTGAAATAATAGAGGGTAGAGAGGTCATAGTGGTTTCTAAAGAACCAACTTTGTGGGTCAGCAGAGAAAGCTGATCCTTCAAAGGCAGGTCTTAGGGAGATGGAGGTGTATGGGTGGACTGTTTAGATTGGGTAGTTGGAGAAGATGATGATGAGGCTGGTGTATGAGGATGTGAGGGAGAGGGAAGAGGAACATTTGATAGAAGCTCCATAGCCTAGGCAAAAGTAATGTGGCCCAGCTTGGAGGGGTCAAAGGGTCCCTCAGCAGCGGCTGTAGCTGTTTCATCAGGAAAAGGAGTTGATGTTGGGGGCCTTTCAGATGCTTCTTGTGTTGCAACATCCTCATGAAGGCCAGTGAGGGTTCCCTCTGCAGTGCCTTTGTGTAAAAGCACCTCATCATGGGGAGATGGGATATGCATTTCAACATCAGCAGTGGTGAAACCTGCTGATGGAGTTTGCATAGAAGGAGCAGCCTCACCAAAGGGATGGTATGATCCCTGAGGTTCATCAGCTTGGGTTGTTGGTCCCTCAGCAGCTGTTTGGTGTAGAACAGCTGTATCATGGGGAGCAGAAGTTTGAGGCTGAGCTGCTGATTGGTCTATACCAGCAGTGTGGGCACCTCGTGCAGACTCAGGGTGAAAAGAAGTTTGAGTGGGCGACAGTGTGGACGCAGTATGGAGTGGAGAGGGCTCCTGTCTTTCAATATCCTCAGCCTGTTGGGAGGCTGGAATAGTTGAGGTGGTTATCTCCTTTTGTACAACTGGTTCCTGTTGGGAGGAACCAGAGGGTCTAGGCTGACTCTGGGTGGACTCAGGCTGGAGTGAAGCAGGCTCCAATTGTGCTGAACCTTCTCCCAATATAGGAGAGGCAGCAGGGGTGGCTTCTCTTACAACTGAACCCTGTTGGGAGGGAACAGAGGAGATGATGGTTTGGGCTGGTTTCTTCTTAGAGAGTGATTTTCGTTGGTAGTGGATGGATGAAGTGGGTGATTGTGGAGAGGTGATGAGGGGTTCAGACTGGACAGGTTTTGAGACTGGGTCAGAAACAGGTGGGTTTGCCTGTTCCATAGTCTCAGGTGCCACAAAGGCACCAGCCACAGAGGCTTCAGGTTCAACAAATGAACCAGGATAAGGAGCCTGCTCCCCCTCAGCCACAGAGGCTAAGAGAGCAGACTCAGACTGAGCTGTTTTGGCCTTCTTTTGCACAGGCCCAGCTTCAGTGGTTGCCAGGGTCCTCTTAACAAGTTTGGACCTGGCTTTGGATTTTCTCTTGGGAGCAGCAGCTTCTGGATCCACCCTCACAGTAGAGGGTCCTTCCACCAATCCTAACAACCTCCTCATTGGGGTGGACAGAGGAGGTTCATTTGGAAGAACAGCAGTATAGAAAACTCTATTCCCTATTACAGGGAATGCAACAGTATGAAGTAGAGGCTGAGAGTTGTACAGATGCTCACCACAAATATGTCTGAATATGAGGCTCAGAAACCTGGGGTATCGAACAACAGCTGGTCTTGGCTCTTGCTGCACCAGGTTCCTCAAGTTCAGAAAGATCCACTTAGCCATATCAATTGTAGTCCCATCCACCAGCTGTAGGACTATTGGGACTTCATCACGACTCAGTTGGTCAAATGAACCAACTTTGCTGCTGAAGCTCATCATCACTGAGGCAAACAGAAAGCTGTAGGTAGGAGACAAATCCTTCCTATACAGTGTTGCTCCAATTTTGGGTTCTGCTACACCACAGAAGCGTAGCAAATTTCCCATTTGCTCATTTTCAGGCTGTGGCATATCATATGAATCAGCAATGGGCAGATGAAGAACCTCCCTGAGAAGATCAGCAGTAATCTCAATGGTCTGAGTCCCATTGAGAATAGTCCCCTTGATGACTTTGGTGTTGGGGTTGTAAGCACAAGTGTACCAGAACTCATACACCATCTCCTAGTACAGGACATCAGGAGTAGCAGTCATAGCATAGTTCAACGGATGAACTGTCAAAAACTCCACCATTTGATCATAGCCTTTCCCCACGTAGTTTTTGGCGATTGTGAGGTTGGCAATGTAGTTTGTGGGTTTGAGAGTTAGCATTGTGGTGACTGATGAATGTTTCTGCACATCATCACCAACAAATACTGGTAGGAAGGGGTTGTTTCTGTGAGCCATTTTGAGAGTGGAAAAAGTAGCAGAAGCACAAGACACTTAGTCGAATATTTAGGGTTCTTAGAAGGTTTATGATAGTAGTGAGGAAGACGAAGATGTAACAGTATGAGGTATTTATAGGATTTGAATATGAGTGGGTATGAGAGAGAAATATTTGGGCGGTTAATTTGAAAAGGTCGTTAACGGAAAACGGAACGGTTGTCCATGTCAGACCGTTTGTTAGACCACTTGAGCCCTTTTTAATCAATAACACACGTAACCCACATTATCCGCAGTAATTAAGTTAAATAAAAACAGAAATTAAGTAACTTAATTGTGAAGAAAGGTAATTAAAAACTGTTGGTCTAAGCTGTTGGTCAAACCTGTGATGAGCAGGGTCATCACAAGCTGTTCATTCTTCAAGCTGTTCCCTCAGCCTGTTCAACCATGTAGAAACAGGTTGTGTTCCATAGCTGAACAGGTTACAAAACAATGTCTTGTAAATCAGTGTGAGGGAATGAGCAGCGTGAAGAATGGACCATCAGATCAGGCTGGATCAGTAAACTGTTTGTGTTCAGCCTGTTGTATGTTCAAGCTGTTCAAGGATTTCTGAAAAATGGCTAAGTACATAACATGCAGAGCCTGTTCTGTCTAAGCTATTCTGAGAAACTTGATCAGTGTGAGACATACAAAATCTTAGACCTTTGAGGACACTTAGTCACTTTTGTTTAACATGCCCAGCTTGCTGACAAGGTAATTAAACCTTGTTTCATCAAGAGGTTTGGTGAAAATGTCTGCAAGCTGTTCATTTGTGGAAATAAAACTTACCTCCACATTACCTTTCTGAATGTGATCCCTGATAAAGTGATGTCTGACTTCAATATGCTTTGTTCTTGAATGAAATACTGGATTGTTGGAAATGGCTATGGCACTTGTGTTATCACACAGAATAGGAATTTTCCTATACACAAGCCCATAATCTTCAAGCTGATGCTGCATCCACAGAATTTGCCCACAGCAGCTTCCAGCAGCAATGTACTCAGCTTCAGCAGTAGAAGTAGACACTGAGTTCTGCTTCTTGCTGCACCAACTTATCAACTTACCACCAAGGAGTTGACATCCAGCTGTTGTGCTTTTCCTGTTTAGCCTGCAGCCTGCAAAATCAGAATCTGAATAACCTGTCAGTTCAAGGCTGGAGTCTTTGGGATACCAAAGACCCAAACCTGGTGTACCCTTCAGGTATCTGAAGATTCTCTTAACAGCAGCTAGATGAGATTCCTTTGGATCAGCTTGGAACCTAGCACACAGACAGGTGGCAAACATAATATCAGGTCTACTAGCAGTTAAGTATAGCAAGCTCTCAATCATACCTCTGTAAGCTGTTACTGAAACAGCTTTGCCACTGGTATCAGCATCCAATTTTACATTGGTTGCCATTGGGGTTTTAATAGGAGAACTTTGATCAAATTTAAACTTTTTCAAGAGATCTAAGGTATACTTTCTTTGATTTATAAAAATTCCAGTTGAAGTTTGTTTAACCTGTAATCCTAAAAAGAAAGTAAGTTCTCCCATCATACTCATTTCATATTTAGATTTCATGAGTAATGAAAAATTCTTGCATAACTGCTCATTTGTAGAACCAAATATTATATCATCCACATAAATTTGAACAAGCATAATATCAGATTTCACCTTCTTTATGAACAGTGTAGTATCCACTTTACCTCTGGAATACCCATTGCTCATAAGGAATTCAGTAAGAGTGTCATACCAGGCTCTAGGGGCTTGTTTGAGACCATATAGAGCTTTGTCCAACTTATAGACAAAACCTGGATGATGTTCATTTTCAAAACCTAGAGGCTGTTTGACATAAACTTCTTCTTGCAGCTTCCCATTCAAAAATGCACTCTTCACATCCGTTTAAAATACCTTAATGCTCTTATGAGCAGCGTAGGCTAGATACAAACGAATTGCTTCTAGCCTGGCCATAGGAGCAAATGTCTCATCATAGTCAATTCCTTCCTCCTGTCTATAACCTTGAGCAACCAGTCTTGCCTTATTTCTTATGACATGACCTTGCTCATCCATCTTATTCCTGAAAACTCATTTAGTGCCAATTATAGTTTTGCCTTTAGGTGCAGGGACCAGCTTCCATACCTTGTTTCTTTCAAACTGATTGAGTTCTTCTTGCATGGCAGTGATCCAATTGGCATCTTTAAGTGCTTCATCCACTTTCTTTGGCTCCATTAGTGAAACAAAACTAGAGAACATACAGAAGTTCCCTAAGCTGTCCCACCTTGTTTGTACCCCTTTGTTGATGTCACCAATTATTTGATCATTGGGGTGATACCTGATCCACTTAGGATCATTCTTCAATGATGATTCTCCTGAGTTATCAGCAGCTTCAGCAGGTCCTGTGGAACAGCTCTCTGGATTTTCAGACACACTGTTGTCCTGAGCCTGCTCACTTGTTGAACATGACTGACCACTGTTGAACATATCAGCAGAGGAACCAGGAAAATCAGCATTGATAGGTTCAGGAGATGCATTTGTAATTAGATCAGTACACTTATTCACACAGGGCGTGTTGACATAATCATCATCATGCCCATCATGATTAACAGGTTCCACACTGGGTGATGTGGAAGCTTTTGAGTCCTCTTCATTGTTGGAATGCATGAGATCATCAAAGTTGAATTCTCCTGAAACTGATTCAGGAACAGCTTTGGTGGAGGCATTCCTGGACTCTTCAAAGGTGACATTGATAGATTCATCTATCACCTTTCTTTTGTTGTTGTACACTCTGTAGGCTTTGGAGATAGCAGAGTAACCAACAAACACACCTTCATCAGCTTTTGGTTCAAACTTTGCTAGTTGATCCCTCTGATTCAGAATGAAGCAGGGACATCCAAACACATGGAAGTAGTTAATATTTGGCCTCCTTCCTTTGAGCAGCTCATAGGGAGTCTTGTTGAACATTTTTACCACTAAGGATCTGTTTTGGGTGAAGCAAGCAGTGTTAACAGCTTCAGCCCAGAATGATGAAGGTAAACCTGATGCACACAGCATGGTTCTAGCAGCTTCAATGAGGGTTCTGTTTCTCCTCTCAGCAACTCCATTTTGTTGTGGAGTTCTTACGACTGAAAAGCTTTGTGAGATCCCTTTTTCTTCACAGAAGTCTTCAAGAGTACTGTTTCTGAACTCAGTACCATGATCACTTCTAAGCTGCTTTACTTGAGCAGAGTTCAACATTTCCATCTTTTTGACAAATCCAATGATTTCTCTAGCAGCCTCTCCTTTGCTTTTCAAGAAGATTACCCATGTAAACCTGGAGAACTCATCAACCATTACTAGAGTGTATCTTCTTCCTCCAAGACTTAGGACATTGACAGGTCCAAACAAGTCCATGTGGATTAAGAAGAGAGGAGTATCAATAGAAAAATTATGCTTGGATTTAAAAGATGATTTCCTCTGCTTTTCTCACAAGCTGTGCAGAGTTTATCCTTAACAAAAGTCATGGAAGGCAAACCTGTTACCAACTCTTTCTTACAGAGTTTGTTGATGTTCTTGAAGTTCAGGTGTGACAGTCTTTTGTGCCATAGCCAGTTTAGGTCTGCATTTGTTCTTGTGAGAAAACAGGTTTCAGTTGTGGGATCTGCAGATTGCATATCCACAACATATACACCTTTCTTCCGTTGAGCACACAACACAACTTTGCCATGGGAATCCAATATGTAACCCAGGTGCTCATCAAAGTTAACCTTGTAGCCAGCATCACATAGTTGACTTATGCTTACAAGGTTATGTTTTAGCCCAACCACATAGGCTACTCTTTTGAACACTGCAGCACCAACTTTAAGAGTTCCATATCCCTCAGTGGATCCCTGTACATTGTCACCAAAAGTGACTTTTGGCCCTTTTTCAGGCCTTAGATCATTCAACAAGTCCTTGCAACCTGTCATGTGCCCTGAGCAGCCACTATCCAAGTACCAAACCTGGGATGGTTGTTTGTCCTGCAGAATGTCATAAGAAAATATTAGTTACATTTAGGGGAACTCATCATAGTGATGAGTTCTCCTACTTCATTAACATGTGTTGATGGGCTAGTAATATCCACATTAATATTTCCTATTTGAATGGTATCAGTTTGGATACCACTTTCATTGACTAAGTTACTTCCAACACTGCTTGTTTTAGCAATGATGGAACTAGCAGAGTCAACAGGCCTCATGTCCTTAGTTTCAGGACAGTCTTTGGCCATGTGTGTCTTCTTGCCACATTTGTAACATTTTCTCTTTTTGGTCTTTTTGGAAGAAGAGCTCTCAGAAACATATTCAGAATTATTTCTGTTGATTTTATCAGCAGGTTTAGCAAACTTATTACTATTTTTAGATGAATCAACAGCTTGGATGGATGGCACAATAGCAACAGCTTTGCCTGTTTCTTCTTTTCTCTTTTTGGGAGGACAGATGTCAAAAACAGGAAGCTTGATTGGTTTTTGACCTTCCACAGGTTTGGGAAACTTATTCCTAGATTTCTCAGGTTGAGCAATGGCTTTGCCTTTGCTCTTACTGAGATGTGATTGACGCTGCCTATCAGCATAATCACTGTTTCTGGTTTTGAAAGACTTATTTTCATTTATAACTAGTTTTTCACTATGATTTGAAAACTTATTTGAAATCACAGCAGATTTGCTTTCAATATGAGACTTACCCTTGTTGAAAGTAGGTTGCTTACCTTTTGAAAACTTACTTTCAAAATGTTTAGCATCAAAAGGATTAACATGTCACTTACCATCAGCTTTGGACCCAGAGCCTGTTCTGTCAACAGGTTTGGTGTCCACCGCTGCAGCTTGAGAATGTCTTCCTTTCCCTTGCTTGTGTGAATTAGCAGAGCACTTAGCAGGCTGATTTGATGGAGAACACATTCCATCATCAGCTTTAGGGCCTTTTTCACACAAGCTGTCAGTATTTTGAGGCCTGACATACCTGTTTGTTGAGACCAGCTTTCCATTAACTTTCTGGATGAAAGTACTGGGAAGCTCACCAAGAGTGGACAAGTCATCTTTCAGATTATTGATCTCAACAATAGAAGGTGCTGTGTCAAGATCCCCTCCAAGATAGGCTTGGATTTGTGCAGGGATCTGCTGACTTATGCAATGGCTGACTTTTTGTGCTGATTGGCACCAAGAGTCAACTATCTTTTGAAGCTTTGCATGTTTTGCATCTGTTTCTCTCTTTTCTTCCAGTAAAATAGAGTTGATGTGTTTTAGTTCATCAAGCTCAGTTTCCAACTTATGGAAACTGTCTAGTTTACTAGATTTAATTTCAAGATCAGTTTTAAGCTTAGAGATTTCAGATATTAAAACATTATGCTTCTCAACAGCAGGTTTTAAATCAACCAGCATATATTCAAACATTTTTACTTTTTCATCTGAACTGTAAGCAATAAAATTTTGTACCTTGTACATCATTGTAGGGTTCCAGTTATCCAAGCTGCTGAAGGCTTCAGCTTCAGCCAAGTCCTGTTTGAAGTTGCTAGTTGATGGGACATCAGTATTGGCCATCAGACAATTGTTGTCTTCTTCATCTGAGGATGAATCAGACTCCTCCTAGTCACATGTCTCTGCCATCAGTCCCTTTTGCTTGTTGGAAGCCACTGAGTTTTCCAACTTTTTCAGCTTTGCCATGGCCATAAGGTACTTAACCCTATAGCCATCGTCCCTGTTAGTCTTGTATGGTTTGGAAGACTGTCCAACAGCTTTTGACACACAGTCAGCAGCTATATGACCAGCTTTGCCACATTTGAAGCACTCAGCTTTAGATTTATCAAATGCCTTCTTCTTGGCAGCACTTGAGTTTCCCTGCAGCATATTTCTTCCAAACCTCTTCTTGTTGAACCTTTTGACAAGCATGGCTATCATTTGCTCATCATCAAGATCAGCAAGATCTGCACTGTCTTCCTTATCAGACATTTCCTCTCTTTCATCATCAGCCTGTTGATCAGATTGTGTGAACACATCACACTCCTGTCCAACAGGTTGTCTCACGCTTCCCACTAAGGCAGCACCTCTCTTGGACATTTCCAAGGCATTTCTCTTCTGCTGCCTTGACTGTTCATCATTTAGTAAAGATCCATATAAGTTTACCAGATCCATACCTTTGATAGTACCTGAGTTTATCAAGATGGTGGAAAAGTAGTTCCATTCTTCAGGTAGGATGTCCAAGAACTTGTTCACCAGGGTTAGGCTGTCCTTAGTGATCCCAACAATTTGAGATCATTGACAAGAGCAGTAAACCCAGTGTAGGTTTCTGTGAGTGTCTCCTTTGGTTTTGCAAAGAAGAGTTCATACTGTCTAAACAAGATTATTAATCCTGTTGTCCAGTGTGATTCTGGGTCCATCATAGACGGTACACAAAGTATCCCACATCTCCTTTGCAGTCTTCATCTTCTCAACCTGTTTGAACACATCATCAGGCAGAGAGATAACCAGGTTATTCCTGGCCTTTGCATCCAGAGCAACCAGTCTTTTGTCTTCATCAAACCATTGAGCTTTGGCCTTCTCAAAGGTTCTGATTTCAGGAGCTGCTCCTTCAACAGCAGGAGTTATGGTAGTAACAGAAGTTGGCACATAGGGACCTTCCATTACTATCTCTGGTAATTGTACATCCAGATTCTCTAAATAGAGCATCATTCTGCACTTCCAGCCAGAGAAGTTCTGATGATTGAACTTTGGGGGTTTGGCCATTGACCCATTGTCATAGTAAGAGGAATTTGCAGAAATGTTGTCCATGGAAACGTAGGGAGAATGAGAGATCTTAGAGATGACACACACTCTAACACTACTCTGATACCAGTTGTAGGTCCCAAAAGGTTTCCAAGTGTATAGCTCTAAGCAGTAGAGGGGGGGGGGGTGAATACAACTATTTAAAACTTAAATACTCTTTTCTCAATGTTTGTATGTATTATCAACAAAAGTTAATTACAAACAAGCTTGAATGCGGAAAGGTTCAAGTTGAGATAACAGATACACCAGTTTGTCAACTAATCTAAAACACATTCAGACTAGTTACAGTGATTACTCTCACTTAGAAGCACTCACTGTTTTTACAAGACTCAGATGGACAGCTTAGACAGACTCTACTGTTTTATATAAGCAGACTTGCATGGATGGAATAACACACTTCAATGCACGTACTGATTGTCACACTCTCAATTTCATTATCCTTAGAAGCTTCCTTTTATACCCAAAAGGAGAATCTCAGTGAAGCTTCCTCATTGGACAGATGAGATAGTGGAGAGTCTTTCCAAAAAGACAAAACACCTTTCTGCATGTTCTGATAAAGTATCTTTGTCTTCACATGGCAGAATCTTTGTCTTTTCCTTTTGTCACTGTTGCACGCGGCTTTAACCAAAAGAGGAATGTCAACTTTGCATCTTTCTTCTTTTATAAATGCCATTTTGATATAAGAAAAGGTCTGTCATCCTTTTCAAATATCTGTTTGTCTTCATGTATCAGAATAGCGTGGGCAGGTTGTGCAGTTTTGTTTTCCACTTTGTCTTCGACTTGTAAACTGATCTTGTAGCCAAAAACAATACATGAGGACTTGGAAACATATTCCATAAAGTGTTTAACATGTTCACAAAGAACAGGTTCTGTTCAAAAAGAATAGAACACTTGAAAACTGCCCAAGCTGCTCAAGAGAATAGAGCAGCGTAGACAGTTTATGCCTAGCCTGTTCAGCAGACAGAACAGCTTGGACAAAACTGTCTTTCTTGCAACGAATGCAACATGGTAAACAGCTTTGGGCTGATATTGCAAATCACTTTCAGGTTTCAATAAGGCATATAACAGGCCTTATGTTCAACCTTTAAAAGCATTAACAGGTTTGATTAAAAATCTCCCCCTCAGATGTACATCAGGTTTGACTAAGGCCTTTTTGTGCCTAACATATCATGCACGTCGGCTAACTCTGGAGGAAGTCTCAGTCTGTACGCCTGATCCGAACTCTAGCAATAATCTGAAATGGACCAATGTATCGCGGGCTCAACTTACCTCTATGTCTGAATCTAATAACTCCCTTCCATGACGATACTTTCAACATAACTCGGTCCCCAACCCTGAACTCAAGCTCGGTCAGACGACGATTTACATAACTCATCTGTCGACTCTGTGCAACTCTAACATGCTTGCGAATAATTTCCACCTTATTGCTCGTCTCCTGTAAATAACTCAGGCTCGCTAATAGGTCGCTCTCCGACCTCACCCCAACACACAAGGGTTAAACATTTACGCCCATATAACGCCTCAAACGGAGCCATCTTAATGGTGGCGTGGTAGCTATTATTATACGCAAACTCAACTAAAGACAAGTGTACATCCCAACTACCACTGAAGTCAATCGCACAAGCTCGCAACATGTCCTCGAGAGTCTGATTCGTGCGCTCTGTCTGTCAGTTTGTATGAGGTCGGTATGCTATACTTAGCTGAACTCTCGTGCCCATCTCTCTCTGAAACCTCTGCCAGAACAGCGAAGTAAACCGAGTATCCCTGTCCGACGTAATTCACTTCTGAATCTCATGCCTCGATACAACATCATTAATATACAGTCGAGCCAACTGATCCATATCGCGAACAGCCAAGAAGTGTGCACTCTTCGTCAGTCTATCCACAGTCACCCAAATCATATCATTGCCTCTCACCGTGTGTGGAAGTCTAACGATAAAATGCACCGCAATATGATACCACTTCCACTCGAGGATCTCCAATGGCTGAGGTGACCGTGAGGCTTCTAATGCTCTGCTTTTACACGCAAACAAGTCATACAATCTTCAACATAACGACCCACATCTCTCTTCATCCCTGGCCACCAATAGAACTCATGCAGATCTCTATACATCTTGGTGCTCCCGAGTGGATAGATAGTCTCGACCGGTGCGACTCGGCAAGTATCAGCTGGCGAAGGTTACCAACTCTCGGGATTCATACTCGGTCATGAAATGTAAAAAAAAAAACCCTCTGTCATCTCTAATCAGAGTCTCAATCTGCCCAGTAAGCCACTCTCTCTTCACATTCTTAGTTCTTAGACCCTCTAGCCGCAGCACGGGAAATCACAGTCTGGCCGCACGCCTTTTGGTTTAACGCATCAGCCACCACGTTCGCTCTACCGGGATGATCCTGAATCTCACAATCATAATCATTCAAGAGCTCTAAACTGCGCGACTGTCTCATATTCAACTCTTTCTGATTAAACAGATACTGAAGACTCTTATTGTCGGTATACACAATGAATCAAGACCCATACAAATAATGTCGCTAAATATTCAACGCAAACACAATAGCATCTAACTCAAGATCGTGCACAGTATGGTCCTCTTCGTAAGTCTTCAGCTGTCGCGAAGCATACGCAATCACTTAACCTCGCTGCATTAAAACACAACCTAGTCCAGGTTCTGAAGCATCACAATACACAACATAGTCCTCAGTACCCTCTGGTAATGCCAACGCTGGAGCCTGACAAAACCAGTTTTCAACTCTCTGAATGCACACTCCTGCTCGCCGGACCACTCGAAAGGTACGGACTGTCGTGTTAGTCTCGTCAACGGCATGACAATCCTCGAAAATTTTTGGAAGAATCGTCGATAATATCCAGCAATACCCAGAAAGCTACGAACCTCAGCCACGGTCTTCGGCGGCTCCCAACTCATAATCGCCTCTATCTTCGTAGGATCTATTTTAATACCCTCAGTGCTCACTACATGTCCCAGAAACTGGACCTCACACAACCAGAATTCACACTTGGAGAATTTCACATAAAGCCTCTCCTTGCACAGCACGGTTAAAACGTCTCGCAAGTGCTGCTCGTGGTCCTCTGCGCTTCACGAGTAGATCAGAATCTCTGACACTTGCAAGCTCGAGATCGCCTTTTGCCTAAGCTCTGATTAAACTTAAGCAAAACTCTTCTAAAACTGCTTAATTAATCGAATTAACCCTTAGTTATAACACTCAGTTCGAATTTTCCTATGACGAGTTCGAATAAGCCCAAGGCCTTTCAAACTTGTCCTCTACAAATTCGAATCTTATGCTTCAAACTTATGTTTGAACTTATCTTTGAACTTATTGTAACATATTACACCAAGTCCAAACATACATACAATCAATATCAAACATATATAATCAAACATATATCAAACACTTGTTAATATGTAATAGCAATCAAATTGACTTTTACAAAATATGTCTATACTTAGACTGCTATCGTCACACAGGGTGCACTAACAGACTCCCCCTTGACGATAGCTTCTAACTATTTATATTTTGTCTCAGTACTAGAACTATATAAGCTACTACCTGCATACAATCCTTGATCAATACAAACTCTAACTATCTTTTGGAACTTCCTACCTTCAGATCTCCAGCCTTCATGAAAGAAAATTGGCTGATCATGAAGCTTTTGCAGGTCATCCTTGGATAGATTGATAGATGTAGAGGATAGTATACTCTCAAAATTGTCTTCTCTTCTTGATCCTCCATAACGGCTTCAACTGTTTCGTTGTCTACGTACCACCACTTCATGTTTGCAAGTACATCCTGTGGCATAGACTTTAACGGAACTTTCTTCAAGCATCTGACTGGTCTGTGAACCATCTTAGCCCAAGCTTTACCCGTATGAGGATCAATTCTCGTCTCGTCTACTACTCTCTTGCCTGACCTTGGCTTTAGCCTTTCAAACTTTCCAGATCTGCCCTCCATTCTGATAATCTTAGCGATCACTTCAGCATAGGGGTCATCTCCAATGTTAACAAGCTCTTTCCAGGCCAACTCCTTCATCTCACATTTGGGCAATGTATTAAAGATTTTTAATGTTCTCCTCAGATACTGAAGCCCGTCTCTTCTTTTAAGTACAAAAAGCTGCAATTCCCTGTCGAAGAACCAGCTCAGTATTCCACCTGAGAGGTTTTCAGAATTTGACACTCTCATCGTCTTCTTTATCTTCGGCTCTGATTTCTTTTCTTCCTTTCGAAACCAAAGACTTAACAATTCTGCTCTGCTTTGTTCTTTATCAGTTTTCTCAAATTTTGAATCGTCCACAGATGCCAACTTAATTTCATCTATGTCAATCACATTTTGATCATTGTGCACATACTGTTCTGTTATAGGTTGTGAATGAATGATTACTTCATCTACGTTGTCGTCATCATCTTCCATGACCTCCTCATCAGATTTCCACTCTGCTACGTCTTCAGGGACAAACTCCCCTTCTTCCAGATCTTCAATCTCATCTTCAAAATCAAATATTACTTCTTCTTCTTCAATATCCATTAGAGCTTCAATCATTTCGCTCTCAACAGACTTTGAAGTTTCACCTTCAACTCCTTCTCCCATTCCAGATTGACTGGGCTCCCCCTGAATTGATGCTTGCTGAGCAGTCGAAAGATCTGCTAGCTCACCTTCTCTTCTAGCATCGGGATCATTGCATTCATCATCTCTTCTTAACACTTCAGCCTCTCAGCAGCTACTCTCCCCCTGAGCTTGTAGATTTTTCATTAACTGCTCTAGGAGGGACTTCATTGTTTTAATCTCAGACGCTTGATCTGCTACACTTGTTCTCAACTCAGCGTTTTCCTGATCAAGTCTGGCATTATGGGCTTAAAGTTCTGACACTGCTGTAGATAGCTGGAAGATTTGGACTGACTGGAAATCCACCTTGCCCTTCAGCTCTGTAAACCGCTGATTGTCGGTGAATGTCGATGATGTTGATGGAATGGATGTAGATGGTGATGGAGTGATGGGTGGTCGAGCAGCTGGAATTATAGGTTCAGGAGCAGAGGTGGATGAAGCTCCCTGCATAAATCGGTGCCTCCTCGCCCTATGCCTAGGAACGAGGGGAGTTTCATCTTCTTCTTCGAAATCAGAGTCATCATCCTCTGAATCCCCATCGGCTCTTCTTGTATTCTCTCGCGTGCTGACGACTAGCCTGGATCCATATCTGCCAATTTTGACAGTCGGATCAACACGTTCTACTTCTTCTACTTCCTCAGATTCAGACTCAGACTCGGAGGCGGTCATTGCTTGACCCTCAGCCTCAGTCTGCATGGTCTCTCTTTCTTCAGCTTCTTGACCCTGGACCTCAATGTCCATACCCTCACCCTCGGGTGGCTGATATTCATCAATGTCTTTGAATATATCACTATACTGAATTGGAGGCTCCAATATATCATGAATCAGTTCAGCAGAAATATCTTGCTGAGCCTGAGTTCCCTGAGCCCATATTTCTTCCAGGGTCTCTGACCTTTGATCAATATCTGAGGCCAAGGTTAATGGGCCTGCAGCTTCCGTTGATGGACCTCCTGTAAACTCTGGAAGTCTGCTGGATGAAGGCCTTGATGCCTGAATTTGTCTTGCTGGAGCTCGTTGCCTCCTGCGCGGTTGCGCTTGTTGTTGTTGTTGTGGTGGCTGGTGCTGCGGTTGCTGCGGTTGAGGAGCTTCTCCCGCCCAGTTTTCTCCTTCCGAAGCTACAAAATCTGGAATGATGACTGCTCCGAACAACGGTGCTACTTGTGGCCTGACCTGCTCAGCCCTGCGTGCATTGTGAGATTGGAAGTCAGCGAATATTCTCTTATCTATAATCGCCACACCATGAGTATCCGGAAGTTGTGGCAGACTTGGCAGAAAGTGACGGATAAGCATCATTACAAAGCGCGGGTACATCAAGAATCCTTGACGTACTGGAGCTGTGATTTGATGCACAAACTCAGCAAAGAACATTTCTGAATAACTGAAGCGCTTGTTATATACCAATGCAATCACAGCTGATTGCATCTTGGACACAATGTAGTCGAAACCGGCTTTTTTCGGTGCGAAGCAAACCATGAAAACATGAACCAAATAACGTCACTGCCTGATTAAGCCACTTTTCACATACGCGGCTTTGGTTATATCTTGGGTGTACCCCATACGTAAGAAGGCCGCTTGCCTTATATTTGCTGGAAAATCAATGGGCCCCGCCATCTTGGTCTTCGGAGCCTAGCTGAAGTATCTGGCGAAGCATATCAGCTGAGAAAACAATGGGCTGCCCACCAACTCTTGTTCGCAATACTGTCGGCGTCACGGAACAGTCCACCTGGAGGTGCTCCCAGAATTGTCTTACATATGGCAATATTATTTGCAGGTTATGGGTCAATGCGTAAGCAACCCTTGAATACGTAAAAAATTCCACCATTTGTCGAAATGGTTGAGCTTCAGGCAGCTCTCGATCTACGGACATAACCATGTTATGTTTATTGAAGAAAGCTCTATCACCCATATCTGCACATAAACACAACAACTAAAATTAGTAATGAAAAATAAAAACGAATCTTGTTTAATTTCGAATTTGCTTTATTTCGAACTTACATAAGATCGAAATCCAACACATTCGAATTTCTACAAGTTTGAATTTATTTAATAAAAACATTCGAATTTAAAAACAAATTCGAAGGATATGTTCAAATTTGACTGAATTCGAATTTGTCAATATTTTAACAAATTCGAACTTTCTGACAAGTTCGAACATGATGAACTTGTTCGAAGTCGGTGACTTTCGAATAGAAATCCATGATTTTAACCCCATTTGACTTAGAAAATAGTATCAACTAGTCCTATTGGGTTCTAATCGAAGTTATATGTACTTTATTTGAAGTTTCGCCGGTTAAAACTTGTGATTTTGAACCACAAAGTTTAAACCCAAAAAGCTTCAAATAGAGTCGATTTTTTGCTATAAATGAGTCCTAAACTACCTAAACTTTGTATAATACTGATCATTATACCTAAGTGTGTTGGTAGATTCGAAAACAAACGAGCAAAACTTCAAGAAATAGTAGTAAAATCGAAACGGTAACTTCGAAGAAATAAGTTCGAAATCGTGTGGCACAAGTTCGAAGGATTAGAATCAAATGTAGGTGAATTAATGATTCAGTGTTGACCTATTTATACTAATCTCATTCGAACTTGACATAAATTCGAAGCTACTGACAAATTCGAAAGTTAATTCGAATATGTGTTAAATTCGAATTTATTTGAAAACTTTGAAAATCCTTGAATAAAATTCAACTTTTTCAACTTTTTCGTGTAACGGAATTTTACAAACCTTGCAAACTTTTTCACAGCAAGCAATAGATTTTCACGCAAAATTTGTTTATTCAACCAATCATGCATCCTAGTAGCTTTGACCTTTTTCCTACTTAAAACAAAACAAAACAAAACAAAATAAAATAAAATAAAAAATAAAAAAAATAAAAAATAAAATGAAATAAAGTAAAATAAAGTTTGACTAAAATTTTTTTAACTTAAGCTACTCAAAAATACTTTTACAAACTTTACGACATACACTAACAGAATATTTTTGGCGAGATAGTCAAAGAAGGTTCAATCATATAGCGGTGTCAATACGCACTTTCAGTATTACACTGTCACACTTAGGAATTTTTGATTCCTTGATTGTTTGTCGTGACACACATTTCCAGGCGATTGTCGGTATTATTTTCCTTTTAAACATGTTACACTTTGGAATATCCGTTGGCATTTTTATTTATCAAGAAACTACCTTACGTGTCCCATACTTAGACATACTTTTATGATCAAGGCATACACTCAATGATTTTAACTTTTCGGTATTGCAAATTTTCTTTAAAAGGCAAACGTCGGACACAGTTCTGTATTTACATACAACAGAGTGTCTTAGTTTGTCTTAAAGTTTATTTAAAGCTAGCAAGACAGCGGTGACAGGTCTGTACGGACGTACAACAAAGCGACTTATCTTGCTAACTCGAGTCAAACCAGAGGTAACAGGTCTGTACTTACGTACAACTGAGTGACTTGTTTTGACTCTCTCCTTACTATCAAAAATTTTCTTTTCTTTTCTTTTCTTTAAGATGTATCTGATGTGGATATACATCCCCCATAAAATTTGCATATCTCATTTAGAATCATTGTTTGTATGTCTCTAACATAAAAATTAAGACCATTTGGTCATACATCTAAGTTAGTTACACATATGACTTTTTCTTGTATATTTTATTAGCTTTTGAGATTCCCTTTGTGTATTATGCCTACCAACAGATCGAACTAGAAAATGTATATCACTTAGAATTTAAGGTGCATTATGTGTGAAAGTTTAACACTTAGAGATTGTATCGACTGTGCTAATTTTCGTCACTTTGAGCCTATGTATCTAAGACTTAACTCTATTTTCTAATAATCTCTTTTTTTTGAGCTTTTTTTATGGTTTTCTCTCTTTTTTTTGTTTTTCATAAATAAGAATAATCTAATAACGTAACCTACTAAACTTACTATAATAGAAAATAAATTCTACTTAACTACTAACTTACTATAAAAAGAAAGAAAATACACTAAGGTCAAGTTACTCTGGATTACGCATACCATTCAGTTGAACTAACAACTCAAAGCATGACTTATCAAAAGCTTTAGTGAATAAGTCAGCATTGTTATCTTCCGTTGCCACTTTTACCAGTTTTATCATGTTCTTTTCAGCACAATCACGTATAAAATGATGTCTTAAGTCTATGTGCTTTGTTTTACTGTGTTTAACTGGATTATTGGTTATAACAATAGTATATTGGTTATCTATCCTAATAGGAGTATGAGTATAAGTCAAACCGTAATCCCGCAATTGTTGTTGTATCCACAAAACCTGTGAACAGCAACTACCAGCAGCTACATATTCAGCCTCGCATGTTGACACGGCTACTGAAGTCTGTTTCTTTCATTGCCAGGACACGAGTCTCCCTCCAAGGAACTGACAACCTCCAGTTGTTGACTTTCGATTCAAGTTGCAACCTCCATAGTCTGAATCTATGAATGCTTCCAATTCAAGATCACCATCCGCGTGATACCAAAGTCCCAGCTTCGGTTTCGACTTGAGGTATCTCAGAATCCGCTTCACAGCTTTCATATGCATTTCTTTTGGGTTGGCTTGAAACCTAGCACAAATACACACAACAAACATTATGTCTGGTCTAGAAGCAGTTAAATACATGAGTGACCCGATCACGGCCCGATATAAAGTCGGATCCACATCAGTATCACTTTCTGTACCCGTTCCGAGATTGTGATTCACTTGAGTCGGCTTGCTAAAGTGAGCAGTCAGCTTTGTCCCCTCCATCCCGAAGCGCTCTAGAATGTCATTGACATACTTCGTCTGATGGATAAATATACCCTCCTTCCTCTGTTCAACTTGCAAACCCAAAAAGAAGTTCAGCTCTCCCATAGCACTCATCTCAAACTTAGACTTCATCACCTTCTCGAAATCTTTGCACATCTGCTCGTCCGATGACCTGAAAATAATGTCATCAACGTACACTTGTACCAAGATGAAATGCTCACCTTTTCTCTTCACAAATAGTGTACTATCAATTCTCCCTTTTTCAAACCCGTTGTCCAAAAGATGAGTAGATAGTGTCTCATACCACGCCCTTGGTGCTTGATGTAGTCCATACAGAGCCTTATCAAGACGATACACTCTGTCTGGATACTTTGGATCTGTAAACCCGAGCGGTTGTTCAACGTACACCAGATCCTTCACTTTGCCATACAAGAATGCACTTTTTACATCCAACTGATAGACTTTAAACCCTTTAAAGGATGCAAAGGCTAGAAACAAACAGATTGCCTCAAGCCTTGCAACTGGCGCAAACACTTCGTTGTAATCGATTCCTTCCTCTTGGTTGAAACCCTTTACGACAAGCCTTGCCTTGTTGCGAGTTACAATACCCCGATCATCTCTCTTGCACTTAAAAACCCATTTGGTTCCTATTGCAACTTCTCCTCGAGGTAACGGCACCAACTCCCACACTTCAAATTTTCTGAATTTGACAGTTCTTCTTGCATCGCCTCAACCCAAGAGTTGTCTTTCAGTGCCATTTGCACATTCTTCGGCTTTACTTGCGAGATGAAACATGAATACAGGCAAGTGTGAAAAGCCTCGGATTCGTTAATCATCGACAATAGCACTATGTTGTTATTCAAACTAATCCTAGTCCTCACACCAGCATTCGGATTTCCTATGATGCTCTCAACCGGATGATCCTTATTTATCCTCGATGTTTCGATCTCATCAACCCTAAGATTATCTCCAAAGTTTGACCCTATTTCACCTAACGGGGGAACGACTTCAGATGCTACATTCTCTTCCTCATTATCACTGTCTTTGGAGATAGAGTTTGTAGTCTGATTCTCGTTTGTAGGTAACTCAGAATCATTCTCTGCTGGAGACCCATCTTCTGTCGATGTAGGCTCAGAGGTTGATGGAATGCTCGTCTTTAGAAAACCTTGACCGTCGTCATTCAGATTTAATGACTATAAGTCATGTTCAATTGTACCTGCATTTCCATCCAAAGGAATGTTAAATGATTCAAACAATTTGTCATAATCAAATATCCATCCTGGACCTGTTTGGGGTTCATGTGTATAACTTGTTACATCAATGTTATACACAATATCTACCGTACCAGTTGTTTTGTTAAAAACCCTTTTGTTTGGTGAGTTAGGCACATAACCTAGGAAATAACCTTCGTCAGCCTTTTCACCAAACTTAGGTTGATGTTTTGTTTTCATTAAAGTACACAGTACCCCAAACGGTTCAAAGCCAGTTAAATTTGGTGGTCTTTTATTCAGAACTTCATAACAGGTTTTGTTCAATGATTTAACTATAAGGACTCGATTTAAAACATGACAAGCGGTATTCACTGCCTCCCCCCAAAACATGGTAGGAAGCTTTGAATCCGAGAGCATGGTCCTTGCTGCCTCAATCAAGGTCCTGTTTTTCCGTTCTGCCACCCCATTTTGTTGTGGCTCATAAGGTGCACTAAATTGATGCACTATGCCTTTGGATAGGCAATATACACCAATTACTGTGTTTTTAAACTCAGTTCCGTTATCACTCCTGATACGTTTTACCTGCGTCCCATAGGAGTTTTTGACGTGGTCTAAGAACCCGATTAACTTTGCAGCTGTCTCGTCCTTCATACCTAAAAAGAAAACCTATGAAATTCGTGAGTAATCATCAGTGATAACCAAACAGTACCAACTACTACCTATACTCCTTTTGTTGATTGGTCCGAACAGGTCCATATGCAACAAATCGAAAGTGGCAGCTATAGAGTTCTGAGTCTTGGACTTGTGTGACTTCTTGTGTTGTTTGCCTTTCTTGCACGGTACACACTTGTCTTCAAACTAAAAACTCTTCATCGGAACACCTTGCACCAGTCCATGTTTAGTGTTGTAATTCATTTTCCTCAGGTGCAAGTGTGCCATGCATCTGTGCCATAAGACTGATTCGGTCTCTGAAGCTTTGGATAACAGACAAATAGTTCCCATCGATGAATCGGAGATGTTCATGTCCAGCATGTACAAATCATTCTTCCTTGGGGCTCTCATCATAATCCACTCTTCAGGTATCTTGAATCCCGGCTTCAGCACTAACGCTTCAGTATCAGTAAACAACACGAAATTCTTCTTATCACAGATCTGAGAGACACTAATGAGATTATGAGCAAGTCTATCATGATATACTTGCTCAAGTGTGATAGTCCCATTAGTAATCACTCCTGTTCGAGTGATATTTCCTCCTTTGTTCCCGGCAAATGATACAAAACCCTTGTTCCCTCCCTTGAAGTCTGTGAGCAGACTCCTTTCCCCAGTCATGTGTCTTGAGCAACCACTGTCGACGAACCACTTGTTGTTTAGACCTGTAGTTAGCTCCTGCACATGAAAGAAAACAAGTTAGTTATCACGGGGAACCCAAGCCATGACTGACTTGGTAATACCGTTCTCATCCACATACTTGAACTCCTTAAAAAACCCATCTCTCCTTTCAGGTGACTTGGGTGTTTGATTGAGAACCTGTTGTGATGCAGAGTGATTTAAATTTACTCTTGGCCTTTGGTTAGGCATTTGCTGTGGTGCCCTCGAATAATTTCTATTATAGGGCATTTCAGAATGATATCCCTGGGCTCTACCTGGTGTCTGATGTCTTACAAGAGTATGTGACTGTTGGGAAATAGTTTAAGTAGGTTCAAGCTGTTAGTTAGACTTCTCAAACTGTTAGTAGAGTTTATATGTAAATCCAAAGTTCATGCTGCTAGTTGAAGAAACTCGAGCTGCCAGTGTAAAAGTTCAAGCTGCCAGAGTAAATCAACTCGAGCTGCTCTGTTCAAGCTGTCAAGTGATTCAAGCTGCTCAACAGTTTCATAAACAGAAAGTGCTAATTTTCAGGAAAAGATATCTACACGAAGATTCCAGCATATCTACTATCAGAGTAGTCATAGTTCTTCAAGGAAACATATCAAGAAGCAATATAAATACATAGAATAGGTCTTTCTATTGAATAAGAGTTTTCTGCATATTCGAGTCTGTAATTGCTTTTGTTTAAGTTTTCATAAGCCTCTAAGGTTGTAAAACCCTAAGAACAGTCTGTGTTCTTCGTCTAATCAAACAGATTAGAGGTGATTGTAATCATTGAGATCAGCAATACAAGCAGTCTTGATTATTTATTGTGTTTATCTGCTATTTATTCTGAAAGCTTTTGTTAAAATAATTAAGTGTTATTCCGCAAACTTCTTAATTAAACTTTGATTCAAAGCAAGATTATTGATTTATACTCTGATATATTCAAATCAGTTAGTCTTGGTTAATTGGTTTTAGATCCTGACAAGTGGTCTCAGAGCCACAGGTCGTTCTTTGTTTTTCAAAGTCGAAAACTTTCTTTTAAATTTTTAATCTTTTGCAATGGAATTTGTCAGGATCTATAACTTATGAAAATTATGAATAACCAAGATTAACTGATTTGAATTTATCAGAGTATAAATCAATAATCTTGCTTTGAATCAAAGTTTAATTAAGAAGTTTGCGGAATAACACTTAATTATTTTGACAAAAAACTTTCAGAATCAATAATAGCATAAAACATAAGAAGTAATCAAGACTGTTTGTATTGCTGAATTCACTGATTACAATCACCTCTAATCTGTTTTGATTAGACGAAGAACACAAACTGTTCTTAGGGTTTTACAACCTTAGAGGCTTAAGAAAACTTGAACAATAAAGCAATTACAGACTCAAAATATGCAGAAAACTCTTATTCTATGCGTATATCTTCTATATAATCTTCTGTCTATTTATATTGCTTTATGGACGTGTTTCCTTGAAGGACTATGACTTCTCTGATAGTAGATATGCTGGAATCTTCTTGTAGATATCTTCCCTGAAAATCAGCACATTCTGTTTATGAAACTGTTGAGCAGCTTGAATGACTTGGCAGCATGAACTGAGCAGCTTGAGTTATTTTGCTCTGGCAGCTTGAACTTTTATACTGGCAGCTCGAGTTTCTTCAACTAGCAGCATGAACTTTGTACTTACACAGAAAATCTACTAACAGTATGAGAAGTCTAACTAACAGCTTGAGTATACTTAAACTATTTCCCAACAATCTCCCCCTAACTTAAATTCTTTATACAAGACTTTAAGTTCTATACAAATAAGGAAATGAAAAAGTAAACTGTTATTTACAAACCAAGGCTTTCAAAAACTTACAATTGTGCAAGCTTCTGATCTATAGCCTTCAAAAATTCTCTCTTCATCTCTTCTTTATCACAAGATATCCTAACTGATTTTATTTGAAGCAGCATATCTTTTGAAAAATTATAAAACTCCAGATTGAAGAAAATACCAAATCCATCTTTGAATGTGATTCTGTAGGTTCTGGATTTGACAAAAATATGTACTTCCTTGATCTGCTTCCCTTTCTTCTCAGCATCTTCCACTTCTTTTCTTGCAAATTCAGCATCAGCAACTGAACTTAGATCTCTGATGAGTTGTTTTACTTGTGGAAGATCAGATCTGTCTTGAGAAACAGACCCTATGTGGTACATCTTTATTAGTTCATCCCTGGTCAGCTTATGGACCATCTGCCAGAATGTATCATACTCCTCTTCTGGTCCAGATTCTCTCCTTATCACAAACTTGACCCTTATATTTCTTTCATCCAGAGACCTGGCAAACCAGTAGTTGATTTCTGGCTTTGTGAAGTCATGTTGATCAATCAACTTTTCTATTTCCATAGCTTTTTGCAAATGGTGCTGAAAGATCACCCTCTTAACAGATGATGGAACAGAAACAGTAGGTTGATCAGTGGGAGAAGGTGCACTGGCAGCTTCAGTTTGGACTGGTTTTGTTGATGGTTGGACTGATTGGGACGGTTGAACTTTTGGTACTGGCTGAACTGCTGAAGAGACTCTTGTTTTCTTTCTTTTCTCCATTTCTTTATCATGTATTTCCTGCAGCCTTTCAGTACTCATGGACTGAGCAATTTTCTTTGGAATGTTTGCTGCAACGGCAAAATTGATCAAGAATCTTCTATTTTCAGCCTTGGTATGCCCAGTTGGCATCTTCCTCTTCCTTTCACCTTGCTTGACCACAAACCCTCTTAGGTAATCTCCTAAGGTTTCATCATCTTGCATTGGGGCATGGGTTTGCTGGTCTAAGGCCTGATCTTGTTCTTCTGCTAACTTTCTGGCAATCTCAGCATCAAAGGCAATCTGGGCTTCTCTGGTAGAAAATTTGTGCTTTGGAGACTCAATCAGAATACCCTTGCCCTTATCTTTTGTAGCAGAAGATGTAGGTTGAACTGAACTGGATGGAGCTTGAATGCCTTCTCTTATAACAACTCCAGTTGCTCTTGTAGAAGCAGCTTGAGTTTCTAGGCTAACAGCTTGAGAAGCTGTTGGGACTGCTAGCCTAGAAGATGGAGCTGTTGATGCTGCTTGGACTGTTGGTGTTGGAGCTGCTTGGACTGGTTCAGGAACTTCCTGATTCTCCCCCTTTTTGTAAGCATTGGTTTGGTCAGAAGGACCTACAACCTTTGTCACATGGGTTTGAATCAACTGCTCTAGTTTGATGAGCTTATTTCCACAAAGAGTAAACCCTTTGTGTAGATTAGCCAGTTTCTGATTGTGAGCAGCTTCTGCCTGTTTGAGTGCATAAATTTGTGCCCCCTGTGCAGCAATGATGGACATTTGGTATTCCAACATTGTTACAACAGATTTCAGCTTTGGATCCGTTAAGAGCATCAGTTGCAGGCTAGTCTCAAGATCAGATAACACCAGGGGTGTTTGTGGTCTATCACTGACATTTACACCAGAAGTAGAAACCTCTGGGCCCCTCTTTTCTTGGTACTGGGGACTTCCAGCTCGTGTTTGCACACTTGCTGTTGCCATGGGTGTGGTCTTAGAGATGTTGGCCCTGTCCTGTGCCTCTTGTGCAGAGACATCAGTAGTGCCAGCCACAAAACCCATATGAACAGTCTCAGAAGAGATGTTCACCTCCTGATTGAGGTTGGGAGTGTCCTCAATTGGTTCCCTTTGGATATTCTGTGCAGAAGGATCCTCCTGCACAGGGATATATGGCTCTTGTCTAGGGGAGGAGGAGGAAGGAGCTCCTGGTCCCCTTTTCCTTTTATATAAGTATCTGAGTGGGCGTTTGGGCTGTACAAAAGGATCAGAGGGAATATCTGTATCATGAGGAGTGGGTTGGGGTCCTGGGGTTGAAGCAGTAATGTTGGGCTGTGTCTGCTCAGGCCCCTCTCCTCTGTTTCTTGTGATGATGTTCATCATTGCAGAGGGCAATGGAGCATCAATGCTGACAAAATTGGCACTTGGCTTTATCAGCCTTTTGATTGAAGATAGTGAGTGCCTATGGGAAACATATATCCTCTTATGTAAATTTGAAGAAGTGGTGCAGGTGTGTGCAATTATTTTTGCCAAAAATCGAGGATACATCAAAAATTTCCCATGCTTCAAGGAATGATGCCTTAACATTCCTTGAAAGATCATATTTGAAAAATTAAACTGTTGGCCAGTAGAAAAGCACACTAAGGCAGTGGCAATATTTGAAGAAAATTCGGACCAACCAGTTCTTTTGGGGCTTAAACATTGCTGAATAATATGCACAAGGTATTTCCATTTAGGAGAAAAATGTGCTTTCAAGAAAGTAAAAGAATCAGCAGGACCCCTATATCCAATATTTTGAAGACCAAAGTGTAAAGCAGTAAGAGATAGGTCTTTTATACCTGTGGCATCTTGAAGATGCAGATGATGTCTGATGGACTCCTCGGTGATATTGATGGTAGTACCATCGATTTTGGAAGTCAGGGTAGGCACTCCATTGATGGTTTGAACATAGGCATGATTCCAGAATTGCTCAATATGAGATATGTATATAGTGGGGTCAATATTGAGTGCATAGTGTATATGGGAGTGCCTGAGGAAGTCCATCATCTCATGGAACGGTTCAAGGTCAGTGTGTTTCAGGGTGTATGGGAGGCAATTGTGCTCTTTTACGAACTCCATTGGTCAAGAAACGACGGTTTGGGGTTTAGGGTTTGAAAAGAATGTGTGTATCGTTCAGAGAGAAAGCAGAAGGCCGTGGAAGAAGAATATGTAACTGGTAGTTACAACTGAACGAAACTGGGACCTTTAAAGGTTTCGAAAAGGTTAGGTCCCGCGCACACATTTGGGAAATTACCTAAATACCCTGCACACTTTGACAGATCAAGTGAAAATAACTAGCAGTCCGAGAATATGAACTAGCAGCATGAGAAAAGACTCATGCTGTTAGTGTAAATTTGTGCAGATTTTCAATGGAACAGTGTCTCCCCCTTAAATTAGCATATTGAGTTGATAATAATAAAACTCAATTAATCCATGTTTACCATACCAATGTTTGATATTAGGAAAGTGAACCTTCCTACATCAAAAGGTTTGGTAAATAGATCAGCTAGCTGATCATCAGTATGTATTTTGGTAACTTGGATTAACTTCTTTTCATTACAATCTCTGATGAAGTGAAATCTGATTTCTATATGCTTGGTTTTTGGGAATTTCACTGGGTTTTGCACAATGCTAATTGCACTTGAATTGTCAATATAAATAGGAGTGGATAAGAAATTCATACCATAGTCTCTTAGCTGATTTTGAATCCACATTACCTGGGAGCAGCAGCTTGCAGCTGCTACGTATTCTGCTTCAGTGGATGATGTGGAGACAAGTGTTTGTTTTTTTGCATTGCCAAGAGACCAGTCTTGCTCCTAAGTATTGACATCCACCAGTTGTGGATTTTCTGTCAATGTTGCAACCACCATAGTCACTGTCAGAATATGCAGTTAGTTCAAAAGGAGAGTCTTTGGGATACCAGAGGCCTAAATGTGGTTGGCCTTTAAGGTATCTGAAAATTCTCTTAACAGCAACCAAGTGAGAATCCTTTGGTGAACATTGAAACCTGGCACACACACAGACAGCAAACATTATATCAGGTCTAGAAGATGTTAGATACATGAGAGATCCTATAAGGGATCTGTATAGATGAATGTCCACATCTATGCCGTCTTTGTCTGTATGAAGCTGTTTATGAGGATCCATTGGAGTGCTTGCAACCTTTGTGTCTTGATAGCCAAACTTTTCCAGTATGTCTTTGACATACTTTGATTGACTTATGAATAGACCAGTAGGCTTCTGTTTGACCTGCAGCCCTAGAAAGAATGTGAGTTCCCCCATTGAACTCATTTGAAACTTTTTGTGCATTAGGGCCTCAAAATCTTTGCACAACTTATCATTAGTTGAGCCAAAATGATGTCATCAACATAGATCTGGACAAGAAGAATCTCAGCTTTGATGGATTTAGTGAAAAGTGTTTTGTCCAGAGTGCCTCTCTTGAATCCATTCTGTAGAAGATATGATGACAGTGTGTCATACCATGCTCTGGGGGCTTGGTGAAGACCATAGAGAGCTTTGTCTAGCTTGTACACCCTGTCTGGATACTTGTAGTCTTCAAAACCAGGAGGTTGACACACATACACTTCCTCTTCAATTGTCCCATACAAGAAAGCAGACTTAACATCCATTTGATACACTTTAAAGCCTTTGAAACTTGCATATGCTAGAAATAGTCTGATGGCTTCAATTCTTGCTACTGGAGCAAAGACATCATCATAATCTATTCCTTCTTCTTGAGTGTACCCTTGTGCTACTAGTCTTGCTTTGTTCTTGATGACTATCCCTCTCTCATCCTTCTTGTTTCTGAACACCCACCTTGTACCTATTGCTCTCTTACCTTTAGGAAGATCCACCAGAGTCCATACATTCTGAATTTTAAACTGTAAAAGCTCTTCTTGCATAGCTTCAATCCAGGATGAATCTTTTAGTGCTTCTGATGCCTTTTTGGGTTCTAGTTGAGACATGAAACAGACATGTTCAAAAGCAGCTAGGCTGAATTCTGGAACTGCTTGTTCAGCAACAGCAGTCTCATTGTGGACCATCTTCCTTGTTTGAACAGGAGTGCTTGGATCACCCAGTATTTGATTGAGAGGGTGATACTTATGAACTCTTAGTGTGGGCTCTCTCTCTGTTTGGAAGGATGTTCCAAGGTTTGTGTCATCTCCATCAGAACCAGTGAATGGTTCAGTTTCTGGAACAGTTTGAGTTTCTAGGCTAACAGCTTGAGAAGCTGTTGGGACTGCTAGCCTAGAAACTGGAGCTGTTTCCTTTTGTGTTTGAGCTGTGCTGTCAGGACTTGGAAATGGCACTTCAGTGTCTGGATTTGCATCATGTTGAGTGCTCAGGACCCCTGGAGGATCACATGACAGAAGTGGTAGAGTGGTGAAATCATCCCAACTTGTTGAATCTGCAGCAGTCTGAAACTTTGTGCCAACAGCATGAGAAATTGTATTGGCAGCATGAGAATTTGTGTTAGCAGCTTCAACCCTGTATGCATCAGCTTCTGCAGTAAACTCAACAAAGCTCAGAGAATTTGTTAGTGAATCTAAATCAAATAACCAATCAGGACCAGTGCCTTTGATGTTAGCAGTATTTTCATTAAATTCAACATTGGCACTTTCTTCAATTGTTTTAGACACTCTGTTGTATACTCTATAGGCTTTGCTTTGAGTTGAGTATCCTACAAAAAATCCTTCTTCAGCCTTACTCTCAAACTTCCCTAAGTGAGTCTTAGTGTGAAGAATAGTACATGGGCATCCAAAAGGCTTGAAGAAAGCTATTAGGGGACTTCTGTTGTGGAATAGCTCATAGGGAGTTTTCCCTTGTGATTGAACTACTTGAACCCTATTTATAACATAACAGGCTGTATTAACAGCTTCTGCCCAGAAAGTCATAGGCAGATTGGAATCAGCTAACATTGTTCTAGCAGCCTCAATTAATGTTCTATTCTTTCTTTCAGCTACACCATTTTGCTGTGGTGTTCTTGGTGCACTATATTGTCTAGCAATACCTTTGGACTCACAGAAACTGTTTAGAATTTGATTTTTAAATTCAGTTCCATTGTCTGATCTTATCACCTTAACTTTGGAATTGGATTGGTTTTCTATCTTAAGGATAAAAGACTTAACAAGCTCAGCAGTTTCATCTTTGGACCTAAGAAAGTAAACCCAAGTAAATCTGGTGAAATCATCAACAATGACTAAACAGTATGCCCTTTTATTCAAACTCAAAACAGATGTTGGACCAAATAGATCCATATGTAACAGCTGAAGAACAGATGAGATTGAATTTACTTCTTTGGCCTTATGAGAAGTTTTATGTTGCTTACCTTTAAGGCATGCTACACAATGATCATCACAAATGAACTCCTTTTGTGGTAAACCTCTTACCAGATTCTTTTTAACCAAATCATTCATGGACTTGAAGTTCATGTGACACATCCTTCTATGCCAAAGAGCAGACTCATTTGATGATGCTTTGGATATTAAACAGCTTAAAGTATTTGATTTAGTCAAAAGAGCTGTGTCTAGGCAGTAAACATTGTCCTTTCTTGGTGTTCTAAGTAAAACAAGATTTTCAGGAATTTTGAAATCCTTTGAAAGAACAATGCACTCAGAATCTGTGAACAGAACAATGTTTTGTTTGTCACAGATTTGAGAGACACTCAATAAATTGTACTTAAGCTGTTCAACATACAAAACATCATGGAATGTCATGTTGCCTGCATTTACAGTACCTTTACCTGTAACCTTACCTCCTTTTGAGTTGCCTCCAAATGCAACAAAACCTCCATCAAATCCTTTGAAATTTGACAAGCATTCAGAATTGCCTGTCATGTGCCTAGAGCATCCACTGTCCAGATGCCATCTTGTCCTATGAGGAGACCTGTGGTTGCCCTGCACAAATAACAGCTTAGTTAGTAGTGGAGTAAACCCAAACCAAATTGGTTTTGGGTTGGCCTTGTACATTGACATAACTAAAAACTGTTTTTGACTTCTTGTATTTGGTGAGATCTACTGATGGAGTCTTTGGAGAGTATTTAGTGATGATATGAGGTATCCAATTATTTTGATCATCTTTTCTTCTGACAGTCTCAGATGATTCACTAGCAGCTCCAGTTTGGTGCCCAGCAGCTGGAGCTGTGTTTGTAGTGCTAACAGTTTCTGTTTTTGCACTAACAGCATCAGATTTTGACTTAGCAGTCTGATCTTTTGCATTAGCAGTTTGAGCAACAGATTTGTCCTTGACACACCATATTTGTTTAAAACTTGATTTAGGCTTTGCCAAAACTTGTTTTTGATGTGTGGACTGTTTTTTATTAACTTTTGAGAATCTGTGATCAACTGTTCTCTTTGGAGCTGCTGTGGAAGGTTTCACTTTTGAGTGCTTTGCCTGTTTAGGATTTGATTTTGTGTGATGCACAGTCTGTTTTGCAACAGCTGGTTTGTAAAAACAATCCTTGGCTAAGTGATTCTTCCTTCCACAGTGAAAGCATCTTTTGACAGTTTGAATTGGAACACCAGACTTTTCTGTCAATTTCTGGTTCTTGTTTCTCTGGTTTCCTCTTACCTGCTGTTGTTTAGGAAACTTTTGAACACCATGCTTTTGGCATGTGCAGATAGAAACAGTTTTACCTCTTTTAGTTCCTTTTGATGAAGATGCTGTGTTACAGTTAGAATGTACAGAAACTTGTGGAGTAGCATTGCATACACTCATCTTCTCTTTTCCTTTCTTACTGGGAACTTGGACTTCTATGGGTGCACTCTTTGTGTCACAGTCTCTATTTTGACTCTTATCTTCTTTTAATTCAGGACTGTTATCAAGGATAGGATCTACAATAGTCATAGACTCATCTAGTGGTTCATTAACAAGTCTATCAGCAACTTCACTCATTGGATGAATGTACTTGTTATTATATGGAGGTGGAGTAGCTCTGTATCCTATTCCTTCTTTGGGATTGACCTGAGATTTGACTCTATCTTTGAATTGAACTTCCATTAGGTGTTCTAGCTTTTGATTTGCTAACTTGAAGTTACCTAGATCTATGTTAACAGATTCCAGTTTCTCATTAGCCTCTAACACCTTCTGTTCAGTTTCTTCTACCTTTTATTCAAAGATTCTATTTTCTTATTGAGTTCCTTTTTCTCCCATTCATGATAGTTTCTATCATACCCCATTTGAAGCTCATTATCCTTATAGTCATTGATCTGTTTTTCCAGATCTTCTATGGCTTGCATATATTCATATCTCCTTTCTTCCATCTTAGCTAGAGTTTTGCACATGCTCTCATTATGATCTCTGTACTTTTTAACCATATTTTTGCATGATTGAGAGCAGAGTTTAGAGTTTACCTCAGATGGTAGTTCAGTTGAGGAGACATTTGAGGTTTCTGCCATAAGTGCTTGATTTTGGAATTCTTCCTCTGTCTGATCACTCCAGTCAAACACATTGTCTTCTTGAGAGACAAGTGCTGTTGATGAGGAAGCTTGAATGGGCTGTGAAGTCCTTGATGGTTGTTGACCTTGAGATCTACATTCTCTGGCAAAGTGACCAAGCTTATGGCATTTATAGCATTCCACTTTTGATTTATCAAAAGATGGTTTGCCTTCTGTTTTGGCTTGAAAGTTGGTCCTACCAGTTCTTTTCAGAAATCTTTTGGCTCTCATGGTCAGCATTGCATGTTGCCACTTTAAATCCATCTCTTCAAGATCATCAGGATGGATTTGTTCCAAGTCTTCAACATTTAGAGCAAATAATCCATCATTGGCAACAAAAGCTTCATAATGAGTTTCAGCAGAATTGCCATCACCACCTTAAAAAGAATCACAGTTATTAGATTTTTCAGAGGACAGAAGAGCAGTGTTGTGATTATAAGAAAAGGATTTCTTTTTAGCATCAATTTCAGTCTCAAACACTCTTAGACTGTTGTATAGATCATCCAATTCTATCTCATCAAGTGTGTCTTTTGTTCTCCACTGGGCAGCATAGACTGTCCATTCTTCTCCAAGAGATCTGAGAAACTTTCTGTTGACTTCATCTTGATCCAGATTGACCTTTGCACTTTCCAGTTCACTTATCAGTTTGTTGAACCTGTCAAAGATTTGAGTGAGGTTTTCATTCTTGCCACCAGAAAAGTTTTCATACTGTTGTTTCAAGAGGTCTTTTTGATTTCTCTTGGTACTGGCATTACCAGCAAACCTCTTCTCTAAGGCATTCCAAAGAGAGTGAGTAGTATAAAACTTTTTGAACTGATGTTGATAAGCATTAGGAATGGCTATTTGTAATAGTGTGAGTGCTTTCACTTCATTCATTCTAGCCTTCCTTTCAAGTTCAGTTTTTGGAGGGGTTTTGACTGGTTTTCCCTCAGCATCAAGTTCTGGATCAACTACAGGAGGGAATTCAACAGCTTCCCATATGGCATAATCAATGAATTGAATATGTTGTTGAATCCTGAGTTTCCACATCTCAAACTCAGTGGGCTTGAGCATAGGCACTTTGAGTCCTTGCCCAGATCCACTGCTGCTATTTTCAAATTCCATTGAAAAAGATTAAAAATTTGAAAGAAAGTTTTTGACTTTGAAAAACAAAGAACAACTTGGTTTGAAAAACCTGATTTGAATAACCTGGTTTGACAAACCTGGCTTTGATACCACTTGTCAGGATCTAAAAATTATGAAAATTATGAATAATCAAGATTAACTGATTTGAATTTATCAGAGTATAAATCAATAATCTTGCTTTGAATCAAAGTTTAATTAAGAAGTTTGCGGAATAACACTTAATTATTTTAACAAAAACTTTCAGAATCAATTAAGCTTAAAACATAAGAAGTAATCAAGACTGTTTATATTGCTGAATTCAATGATTACAATCACCTCTAATCTGTTTTGATTAGACGAAGAACACAGACTGTTCTTAGGGTTTT
The DNA here is from genome assembly GCA_020465985.1 of Centrapalus pauciflorus. Taxonomy (NCBI): domain Eukaryota; kingdom Viridiplantae; phylum Streptophyta; class Magnoliopsida; order Asterales; family Asteraceae; genus Centrapalus; species Centrapalus pauciflorus. The sequence continues at coordinate 247,860 of JAANYP010001681.1, forward strand.
ACAACCTTAGAGGCTTAAGAAAACTTAACAATAAAGCAATTACAGACTCAAAAAAAATGCAGAATACTTCTTTCTCTATGTAACTTCTATACAATATTCTGTCTATTTATATTGCTTTATGGACGTGTTTCCTTGAAGGACTATGACTTCTCTGATAGTAGATATGCTGGAATCTTCGTGTAGATATCTTCCCTGAAAATCAGCACATTCTGTTTATGAAACTGTTGAGCAGCTTGAATGACTTGACAGCATGAACTGAGCAGCTTGAGTTGTTTTGCTCTGGCAGCTTGAACTTTTACACTGGCAGCTCGAGTTTCTTCAACTAACAGCATGAACTTTGTATTTACATGAAAAATCTACTAACAGTCTGAGAAGTCTAAACTAACAGCTTGAGTATACTTAAACTATTTCCCAACAGATTTTTAAAACCAATTCCTTGTTTAGAATGGTAAAACCTAGTTTCTTTGGGCTGATTTAAATGGATAGTTTGTTCTGTTTGACCCCTTTTCAAAAATGCATCGTCAAGGGTCTTTATTCTTGCGTACAAACTTATTCTTTCTTCTTCAATCATTTTGTATTTTTCTAAACTGTCTATATTTTCCATATTTACCACATCTAATTGCTTTGTAAGAACAGAAATTTCTTCTTTTAAAGAGAGTTTTTCTTTTGAAAGCGTTTCCATGCAAGATTCAAGGCATATATTCCTATCCTGAACATCTACTTTTTCTATCAACATCTGTTTTATAACATTATGATTAGTTAACCATTTTGCATGATATAATTCAGATGATTCTTTCAGAATATGAGCTTGATGTTCAGCCTGTACACACTTTGCAGTTTCAGCTTTTAATCTATCTTGTAGATCAAGTATTTGTGTGTGTAGTGTACATTCATTATCTACAAATAATTTATTTACATGTGCAGGAATGTAATAGGAATATACCTCACTGGACTCGGAACCGGATGTGGAGCATTCGGGATCGTCGGTTGTAGCCATCAGACATGCTGGTGGATGTTTCATTGTCTCCCCCTCAGCAGCAATGTCTGAATTATCAGCAGTGAAATCAGCACATGTCTCCAACCCCAGATGATCAACCATATAGCAATTCTTGCCCTTGTCATCCTCGTCTTCAGAATCTTCAGCATCCCAGTAGTCCTCCTGGGCGACGAGGGCTAACGCATCCGATTTCTTCTTGGCAGCCTCGAGCTTTCTCTCGTAGTAGTAAGCAACGTCTCTTTCGAAGTTATTCTTGCATTCCCTAGCAAAGTGGCCCTGTTTGCCACATTTGTAGCAGAGACGTTCATCAGTGGCCTTCGGCTCATCTGCTTTTGGCTTTTCCTCTCTTCTTTCCGCCGGCCTCTTGTCGGCCCGGCGGTGCTCGCGGCTGTCATCACGCCTCCGGTCCCTGCGGTCATCCCGACGATCATCCCTTCGATCGTCCCGCCTGTCATCTCGCCTTTCATCTCGCCTTTCATAGCGGCGATCATCGCGATAGTCGCGTCTGTCATCATACCGGCGATCATCCCTGTCATCCCTTCGGTAGTCATCTCTGCGATAGTCATCGCGGCGGTCATCCCTCCTATCATCTGAGTACCTCCGTGGACCGGTGTCATAACGGAGTTGGTTGTTGGTCTTGTTGGAGAACCGTCGCTGTTGGAGACGGTTGGTCCACAAGGCTATCTGTTCTTGGATCGAAGCTTCCTCCTCATCATAGACCTCACGCGGAGGGGAAGCATACCTGTACTGAGACGATGAAGAACCAGGAGCAAAAGATGGTGTCGGAATCTGCGTGTTGGTGATCAAGGCTAGCGAATCATTCGGTTTCAACCCTGTGTTGGCTGATAGCAGCAGAGAGGCCAACTGATTTGCCATCAGCTTCTGTTGATCCACATCCCCTTGATATTTCTTAAGCTCCTTAAAGACGACATTTATTGATACCTCAGGAATGTTCAGGACTCTTTTCGTTGCCCTACATGCAAGCTGCCACTCGGGGGCTAAGGCGGCAAAGAATTGGATGTTGATATCATCCCTATCCTTCTTGATGTGCAGTTTATTCAATTCATTAAGGACTGCACAGAACCTGGTGAATGTGGATTGCAGAGATTCCCCGTCTTTGGCGCGGAATTCCGAAAACTTTACCTTCGCCTCCTCAATTTTGGCACGATCATCAAGATCTGCCCCCAGCATTTGGAGTTCCAGCTCGTCCCACATTTCTTTTGCAGACATTTTACTGTCTACACCGACCAAAATATCAGTGGGGAGGGCTTGATAAATCAGATATTCTGCCCTCTTATCAGCGTGCTGGCGGTCCCTCTCGGCGTCATTTGCCGGCTCTCTTTCAACCTTTGAGGCTTGGACAGGGGGGTCAGCCTCGGGTCTGGCAGCTATCTCTCGATAGTAGATGACGGGTCCTTCGGATATTGATTGAAGCATCAGGTTCCCGAGAGGTTGCATTCCTTACGAACTTAAGGAACCGGGCTTTCCATTGTTCGTACTCATCGGGATAGAGAACTGGTGGTCTGTTCTCAGATCCGAGTACTAGAGCTTCACGAGACATTCTGATTATGGGTGCTGATTAAGAATATGAAGATCTTAGAGGTGGAAACTGAACACGGATGGGTTGGACTGAAAACAGAATATTCTGAGTTCGGATGGTTGAGTTCGGATGAATAGTGTTTCGGACGAGGGAACCGAATTCGGATGGGATGAATTCGGATGGGTTGATTTCGGATGGCTGGATTTCGGATGTGTTGATTTCGGATAGGATGATTTCGGATGTGCACAGTAATTCGGATGAAGATGGTTCGGATGAGGTTCAAGTTCGGAAGATGGCCTAATTCGGATGAACAGGACTACGGGTGGGGACCTACTTCGGGTGACCTAATTTCGGATGGACCTAATGAACCGAATTCGGATGAACCGAATTCGGATGAACAGTGGAAAGGACCGAATTTGTTTGGTCCGAAATTGGAACAGTGGATAGACCTAATTTAGATGGTCCGAAATGGTGAGGTCCGAAATTGAAAAATTTTAAGAACAAGTCCAATCAGTGAAAAATGGAAAGCCTTACCTGAACTTCGGATGGTCCGAAGTTCGGATGGGACCGAAGTGTGGTCCGAAATAGGCTTATGGGGGGGGGGGTCCAAAATTCACTTAAGTATGGTCCGAATTAGGATGATGTGAGGTCCGAATTTGGTGCCTTGGTTGTCCGAAATGCTACAGTTAGTAATCCGAAATACAGCAGGTTTTTACGTTTTTCTAAGGCAGAATGGGCAGAATCCGATTTTTATCAGTTTTAAAGCCTAAAAACAGTTCTAAATGATTTATAAACTATTTTAATCACTTTTGGTGATTTAAAACAACCTAAAAAACACTTAAAACTAGCATGAACACGTGAAAAACCCACTTAAACAACCCATATTTTTCAAACTTAATAATGGTCGATTCTTGATGATTTTAACAAAGATATGGAAGTAAATGAGTTTAAAATCAGTAGAGAATGATAATGTGATGTTTATAGGACCATTATAACACAAGAAACACGAAAAAACATGGAAAAAGAAGATCTAACCGGTTGAAAATGGAAGAACACGAAGAACATGAACAAAACCCAGCAGAATCCGAAAATATTCAGTTGAAATCCACCCCTCTGAGCTCTGATACCAATTGTAAAGTTGTATTCCCGTAAATATTCAGCACCTCAATGATATTCTCATCAAACACATGAAGAAACAAGCTCAATAAATGTGTTTTGATAAAGAAGAAGACAATATGAATATGAGAGAATGGAACAGTGGCGGCTGAGATATCAATTCAAATTAGTCAACCGTGGGGACAAAAAGGTAACCCTAGGAGCCTTTTATAGGCTCCTTTAATTAACTTACAAGACATGGCACCTTTGGCCCCTACACTATTACTTAAACATAAATTACATAGAAATAAAATACAAGACAAATTACAATGATAATAAATATTACAAAACAACTCCTAAGATCGAAATAAATAAATCTAACAATACTGTTAAAAAGTGGGTTCCTAAGTCCAAAACATTATCTGTTGAGAAATCTAAAGACTCACCACAAGATTTACCAAAATCAAAAGTACCCAACTATATGTGGGTACGTCACGTCTTTCTTCGTTTTATAGGTAAATCATGTGTGGTACCTTGACTCCGGGTGCTCAAAACATATGACCAGACAGAGAGAATCCCTCACTAATTTTGTTGACAAATTCTAAGGGACGGTTCGGTTTGGAAATGATCAATTCTGTCCGATCAAAGGATATGGGAGTCTTGAGTACGACAAAATTACAATTCAAAAGGTCTTGTATGTTGACGGTCTAGGTCATAATCTGTTCAGTATTGGACAACTGTGTGACAAAGGATTAGAAGTCAACTTTAAAGCTAATCGGTGTAGCATTAGATCTGGGGAAGGGAAGGAGATTCTTGCAGGGAATAGAAAAACAAATCTGTACTCTATAGATCTAGCCAATATCAATCTGAAGAAAGATGTTTGCTTATTGTCCAAAGCAACATCTAAAGTATCATGGCTATGGCATCACCGTCTTTCACATCTGAACTTCAAAGAATTAACCAAATTTGCAAAAGGTGGGTTAGTCAAAGGGCTACCAACTCTTAGATTTCAGAAGGAGTAGTTATGTGCAGCCTGTGAAAAGGGAAGATGGTGCGAGCTTCTCACAAGTAAAATGTTGAACACTCTTCAACTAGAGCTTTAGATCTTCTACATATGGACTTGTGCGGGCCTATGCGAGTACAGAGCATTAACAAGAAAAGATATGTGTTGGTCATAGTCGATGACTATTCACAATACACATGGGTATTCTTCCTGAGATCCAAGTCCGATGCTACAGAGATCATTATCGACTTCATTCGCAAAATTCAAGTCAAGTTGCAACTTTCAGTTCAAACCATTAGATCTGATAATGGTACAGAATTCAAGAATAAGACACTTGAGACATTTCTGAATTTTGTTGGAATAACTCATCAATATTCAGCAGCTCGTACCCCACAACAGAATGGTGTAGTTGAACGACGAAATCGCACCCTTGTGGAATCTGCTAGGACGATGCTGGCTTACTCAAATCTCCTGTTATTCCTTTGGGCTGAAGCTGTAGCAACGACTTGTTTTACTCAGAACAGATCAATCATTAACAAGAGATTTGGAAAGACTCCATACGAACTGATAAATAAACGAGTCCCTAATGTGAAATTTTTTCATGTCTTTCGATGCAGGTGCTTTATCCTGAGTGACAAAGACAACTTGGGAAAGTTTAATCAGAAAGTGGATGAAGGCATCTTCATTGGATATTCTAAAGAGTCTGTAGCTTTCCACGTCTACAACAAAAGGACAAAGACTGTTAACGAGAGCGTAAACGTTAAATTCGACGAAGGAGTTGCAATGGCTTCTGAACACACCAGTTCAGGACCCGAACTTAAATAGTCGACTTCTATGAAGTCATCTGAGCAAAATGCTGAAACGAATGATCTAAATAAATTGTCTGAGAATTTTTATGAAGACTACTTTGAAAAGACCAAACCTATTGTTTCAAATTTGGTTCCTGATAGGATTACTGAAGATCCAGTCGTAGTCTCAGATTATTCGCATCAACCAATTTCAGAAGATACTGGAGAGGTTTCAATAACAGATGTACACTTACCCGTTGATAGCGTACAACCAATTCAAGCTCCAGAATCTTTTGAAACCCCCTTGAATTCTGAAAACTCAGAAACCCCCCACCTCAGTTGATATCTCATCAACTTCTGAAGCAAATCCCCGAATTCCCTATCTGGACTTGGACCCTAATCAAGATGAACTTCAGCCTTACCCACATACATTCAAATGGACAAGGAATCACCCACCTGAATATATAATTGGTGATCCTTCGGCCTCAGTTAAAACCAGAAGAGCTACAATGAATGAGTGTCTCTTCTCAAATGTTTTGAGCAAGACTGAGCCAAAGACTGTGAAAGAAGCTCTTCTGGATGCTGACTGGATAGTGGCTATGAAAGAAGAGTTAAATCAATTTGAAAGGTTGAAGGTCTGGCGATTGGTGGAGCGACCAAAGGACAAATCTATCATTGGCACGAAGTGGATCTTCAAGAATAAGAAAGATGAACACGGTGCCATCATTCGAAACAAAGCTCGCCTCGATGCCAAATGATATAGAAAGCAGGAGGGAATTGATTACGACGAAACATTTGCTCCAGTTGCTAGGATTGAAGTAATACGAATGTTTTTATCATTTGCTGCACATAAAAACTTCAAAGTATATCAAATGGATGTGAAAACTGTTTTTTAAATGGGGAATTAACTGACGAAGTATATACATATCAACCCGAATGGTTTACCGATCCTTCGAAGCCTGATCATGTATAAATTTTGGACCAATCACTGTATGGCCTTAAACAAGCACCTCGTGCTTGGTATGATGCACTTTCAAAATATTTGAAATGTGGATTTAACAAAGGTGCAGTGGATACAACCCTATTTATAAAATGCCATGGTCCAGATATCATAGTCATTCAGCTATATGTAGACGATATAATATTTGTGTCTACAAATACTGAGTTTTGCAAGAAATTTTCATTTTTAATGTTCCAAAAATTTGAAATGAGCATGATGGGAAAAATTAATTTTTCTTGGGTTTTCAAGTAAAACAAATGAGAGACGTGACGATCGAAGGGAATATGATCATCGAGACAACCGGAGGGATGACAACCACGAGCCTCACCGTGCCGACAAGAGGTCGGTTGAGAGGAGAGATGAAAGGCCAAGAGCTGAAGAGCCTAAAGGGAATGGCGAACGTCTGTGCTACAAGTGCGGCAAACCGGGCCACTTTGCTCGAGAATGCAATAACAAGTATGAAAGGGACATTGGATATTACGAGCGGAAGCTGGAGGCCACTAAAAGGAGATCTGATGCTATGTCTCTGGTTGCTCAGGAAGACTATTGGGATGATGCAGATACTGATGAAGAGGATGACAAGCATGTAAATAATTTATCTGTACATAGTGAATGTAACTTGCACATACATATTCTTGATCTGGAAGCTATATTAAATGCTGAAACGGAAAAGTGTGTCAAGGCTGAACATCTAGCCCAAAAATTAAAAGAGTCATCTGAGTTATATCAAACGAAGTGGTTAACTGAGTATAATGTGATAAAACATATGCTAATTGAAAAGGTAGATGTTCAGGATAGGAATACATATCTAGAATCCTGTATGGATAGACTATCAAATGAAAAGCACTCATTAAAATCAGAAATATATGTTCTATCAAAACAATTAGAGACGGTAAGTATGGAAAACATAGATAGCTTAGAAAAATATAAAATGATAGAAGAAGAAAGAATAGGTTTGTACTCTCGAATAAAGACCCTTGATGATGAATTCTTAAAACGGGGTCAAACACAACAAACTATTCACTTAAACCAACCCAAAGAGACTAGGTTTTATCATTCCAAACAAGGAATTGGTTTTAAAAATCCTAAGTACTTGGAAAAGGCTCAACAAGTTTTACCTCTCTTTTATGACATGAATTACATGGGTGCTGGGCTTAAATCCTTCTTTTTCGAATCATCAAAAGAAGTCTTAATCCAAGAGGATGAGAAACGTAATGAAAATAATGAAAAAGAAATATCTTTTAAATATGAAGAGTTAAATGAGAGTTATCCTTAGAGTACCCACTCTAGAGGAAGATTTATTGTCTAGTTATGCAGAAGCTGAAATGAAAGCAGAACCAGTCAAACCAATCCCTCATCTTTACATTCCTACAAAAGTTCTTCAACACAAAATTAAAGTTTTAGAAAAGGAATTAAAGTCAACTCGAAAGAAAGCTCTTGATTATCAAGAAGCTCTTCTTAAGAGTGAGGAAAAATTGGTAAATCAAAGTTTTCAATGAACTATAGAATTAACTGTCTACAAAGAAAAATTTGACATGGTTTCTCAAAGCTTAAATGATCATTTAAAAGAGCCAAAAGTTCCTCATCCTACCAAAATCCCACTCGTGTCATCTGACAAAGGTAAAACTAAAGTTGAAAATTCTTCTATTAGTTTTAAAGGTGAGTGCTCAAAACCTTTCAAAGCTAAGGTTTCAAAGGAGACTCAGATTCAATCCAAGTCTTCTAAGAAACCTACTCACCAAGAAAAAGAAAAATCTTTAAAATCTAAGTCTTCCATGCGTACTGACTCTCGTTGTTTTGTTCCTACAGATCATGTGAGAAGAGTGTCAAAAACGTCTATCCAAGAAATTACAAGTTTTTTTTTTTGTGAAGAAGGCTGTTATGCTAAATGATTTTGTTTCTAGCATATAGGTTGCATGTAATCTCTGAACACAATGATTGTAATGATGTAATGAATTCTATTTCCTGTTTGAAGTATTCATTTAGTAACTTGTTTAAATTATGTCCAACTCGTTTTAGACGTCAAGTACCTGAAATGAATGCTTTTGTGTCTTATCCTGCTAAAAGAATTCGTAAAAGAAAATAAAAAATGTTGCATCATCGGCCATCACCAAAAATGAGACTTGTACTTTGCCTAGGCCCAAAACCAAAGCAAAAGTCAAACAAGTCTCAAAAAGTCAAAAACCAAAGGTAATTTCATCGCCTAAGGTTCCAAAGCCTGTTAAATCCAATTATCAATGGATTCCAAAAGGCTATGCATCTGGTCCACACATAAATGCAAAATGGGTTCCTAAAATTGCAAACGTGCCATATACACCTGGAACTCCTAACCCAAAAGGACCCATATTAAGATGGGTACCCAAAGTTGTGTGATCTTAATGCATATGGTTATTGGTTACTTCAGATCAAGTCCCGTACTTCACTGAATTGGCTTCTAGTTATCATAGGCTAGGACCCGTTCTTCTGCTTGTCGGTTGTGCTTAAACCGACACGTTTGGCTTCTGTGCACACAGCTCGGGACCCGGTCTAAAATCATCATGTTTTCTGAATTTCTCGGTTCAGAACACAGTTTGAATGTTAATTTAAGATGGATCTATTTGAATGCTTATAGATTTTCATTGTATGTATTTATTTGTTTTCAGGCAAAATCCATCTAGTATATGGATTCCGGTTGCTCCAAGCACATGACTGGGAGAAGAGAATTGTTGTCCAATATAGTAGAACAATACTGTGGGACAGTCAAATTCGGGGACAATCACCATGCTCACTTTAAAGGATATGGGGATTTAGTCTTAAATAATCTAGTCATCAAGGATGTTGACTATGTTGAGGGATTATCACATAATCTGTTTAGCATAGGTCAGCTATGCGATAAAGGATTACAAGTCACATTTAGGGTTAAGAACTGTAGTGTTAAGAGTATCGATGATAAAGAAATTTTATCTGGTTCCCGTAACTCTAACCTTTACACCATAGATGTAGCTAAGCTTATGTTTAAGGATAACATCTGCCTTCTGTCAAAAGCCTCGTCAAAAGACTCTTGGTTGTGGCATCGTAGGCTATCCCACTTAAACTTTAAGAATATCAACAAGCTGGCTGCTAAACAACTGGTGAAAGGACTCCCAGAACTAAGATATGAAAAGACCATCTGTGTGGAGCATGTGAGAAGGGAAAGATGAAAATATCATCTCACAAACCAAAACCTGAACCATCATCGAAAAGTGTGTTGGAGTTACTACATATGGACTTACGCAGACCAATGCGAACTCAAAGCATAAATGGAAAGCGATATGTGTTGGTTATCGTTGACGATTACTCACGATATACCTAGGTTGATTTCTTGCGAACCAAGGATGAGACAGCTCAAGAAATCATCGATTTTATTAAGAGTGTCGAAACCCAACAACAACTGTCCGTTCAATCAATCCAATTTGACAACGGCACGGAATTCAAGAACTCAATAGTAGAGGGCTTCCTTCGATCCAAAGGTATTCAACATCAATATTCTGCTGCTAGAACACCTCAACAAAATGGAGTCGTAGAAAGGCGTAACCGTACCCTTGTGGAAGCTACACGTACAATGCTGACTTATTCAAAGCTACCTCCGTTCTTGTGGGCTGAAGCTGTGTCAACGGCTTACTACACGCAGAATCGCTCCATAATCCATTAGCGTTTCAATAAAACTCCATACCAACTCTTTCTAAATAAAATAACTTTTATCAAGTACTTACATGTATTTGGTTGCAGGTGCTACGTGCTGAATGACAAAGACAACCTCGGAAAATTCAACGAGAAAGTGGATGAAGCGATCTTCATTGGATACTCATCCAACTCGAAGGCATATCATGCATTCAACACTCGCACTTAATTGGAACCCGAAGTTGATCAGTCAGGACCATGCATTACACCAATGCCTGGGGACTCTTCTTCTCAATCTACTTCTTTTTCTCCTTCTGATTTAGTTAACATATTTAATCCTTTTTATGTAGAATTCTTTGGTCTAGTACTAATGTTTCTTCTTCTATAGGTAACACATCCAACAATTCAACTGCGCAACAAATTCCATCTGATTCCTCTTCATCCAATTCATACCCTCATCCATCAACTTCATCCCCTAATACATCTGCAGCTGAATCTACTCTGGAAATTCCCTCACACATAATGCCAAACATCCTTCCTTCATCTGAACACATTGAACCCGAACCGAAACCAGTGGTACCTTCATTAGAAACCATTGACCATGAATCATCATCCATTCCCACACTCACCACTGAGGTTCCATCTCGTTCACCCCTTCCACACGAGACAAAATGGACCCAAAGTCACCCAACCGATCAAATCATTAGTGATGTCTCAACCGGTGTCCAAACTCGAAGGACGTCTGCTAATGAATGTCTCCTTGCATCATTCCTTAGTATGATAGAGCTTGCTCGTGTGGATGAAGCCTTAAAAGATCCGGACTAGATTGTTGCAATGCAAGAAGAGCTCAACCAGTCTGAACAGCTCCGAGTATGGCGGTTAGTTCCCAAGCCCAAAGACCGAAAAATTATTGGAACGAAGTGGACCTACAAGAACAAACGAGACGAAAACGGCATCGTGATAAGAAACAAAGCGAGACTTGTCGCCAAAGGCTACTGACAACAAGAAGGGATAGATTATGACGAGACCTTCACTCCAGTTGCACGGATTGAAGCTATCAGAATCTTCTTGGCGTACGCGGCACACAAAGACTTCAAAGTGTACCAGATGGACGTCAAGACAACCTTTCTTAATGGTGAACTTAACAAAGAGGTGTACGTTGAATAACCACAAGGATTTGTTGATGCACATAAACCTGACCATGTTTATGTGCTAGACAAAGCCCTCTATGGTTTGAAACAAGCACCTCGCGCATGGTATGACAGTCTCTCTAACTTTCTTATCTCTGCTGGTTTCAGCAAAGGTGTTGTGGACACAACATTGTTCAAAAAAAGGGAAGGCCCTCACATAATGCTAGTCCAAATATATGTCGACGACATTATATTTGGATCTACTGACAGTAATTTATGTAAGGAATTTTCATCTCTAATGGAGTCCAGGTTCGAGATGAGTATGATGGGGGAAATGAACTTTTTCCTCGGATTACAAGTCAAATAACTTGAAAATGGGATTTTCGTGAACCAGTAGAAATATACTCTTGACATTCTCAAGAAGTATAAGTTAGACTCTTGCATGAGTATCGCAACTCCCATGGCCTTCAACTGTAAGTTAGACATTAATCCTTCGGAAAAAAGTATCGATAATACAACTTACAGAGGGATGATAGGATCCTTACTGTATATGACTGCTAGTAGACCTGATATAAGGTTTTCAACATGTCTTTGTGCTCATTTTCAGGCCGACCCAAAAGAATCACACCTAACTGCGGTAAAAGGCATTTTCCGTTATCTTAAGGGTACACCCGATCTTGGTCTCTAGTATCCAAAGGGAACCGATTTTGATCTTACTGCCTTTTCAGATGCTGATTTTGCAGGTTGTAGAGTTGACAGGAAAAGCACATTAGGCGGAATACAGTTCTTGGGAGACAGACCAGTGAGTTGGTCCTCCAAAAAGCAGAATTGTGTTTCTGCATCCACAGCTGAAGCTGAGTATGTAGCAGCTGCAGGCTGTTGCTCTCAAGTGCTGTGGATGAGAACACAATTATGTGATTATGGATTCTCACTCACCAACATCCCAATATACTGCGATTCTCGAAGTGCAGTTGCTATCTCTTGTAATCCCGTGCAGCACTGACGTACGAAACATATAGATATCAGGTATCATTTTATTAAAGATCATGTAGAAAAGGGAACAATTGAGTTATATTTTGTAGGCACAGAATATCAAGTTGCTGATATTTTTACTAAAGCTTTAGACGAACCTTGTTTTCAGTTTTTAGTATCACATATCGGTATGTTGAATCCACCTTCTCGTTAAATATCAGACATTGTCTAAAATAATTCTATTTCAAACATTCATGTTTGAAATTCCTTTATTTTAAAAAATATCTGTTATTTAAATTTAGTGGTGTGTCGCAAAATTAAATTCCAATATTTACTTATCTATGTACATCTTTAATAATTAATGATTGACAATTTGCTATATGAATTGTTCATCACTGAGTGGGACGCAAATTTATCCAGGTTTGTTAGTATCTTAAAAGTCTTAAAAGGTTCAAGAGCTTTATCTGAAAAAGAAAGGAAAAAGGATAGGTGTTTATCTGAGGGGGAATATAATTAGGATGTTAGTTTATATATTTTGTTGTTTTTAATGTCTCTATAACTTTAAGTTTTAGGTTGCTTATTTTTAAATTTTAGGTTTAATATAATGTGTCAATAAAAATCAAAAAGATTTTCTGTGTTTTTAAATACATCAAAAAGCCAAAAATATTTTTATTCTTTAACTTTCTATTTTTTCCTTTGTCTCAAATTCATTTTCACGAAAAATCTGAAAAAAAAAAGAATTCAAAAATATTTTTTATTGGGCTTTTTGTTTTTTTTAGTTTTATTTTTTTTGGTCCTTTTATTTTATTTGGCCCAATGTGTTGTAAAAAGTTTGAACCGGAGGCCCTCATCTCTTTATTTTAGGCGCGGATCCTTACTCCCGACCCGACCCGACCATCATTTAAATAAGCTGGTCAATGGTCAAACCTCACATTTCACATTTCTTCTCCTTTAAGTCTTCTTCCTCTCTCCCAACCATCGACATCCCTACCGCGGTCCACCATTGTTGATCGTTCAAGCTCTTCAATCCACCGTTTTTCTTCATTTTTGTTGCTGTTTCAGTATTCGGCACCATCAGGTATCCTCTTTTTAACTTTATTTCAGTCTTTAACTTCCTATTTAGTGTGTTTAATTTCAAAATTTTTAAGGTTTTTGGTTTCAGTTTTTGCTTATTTTAGGTTCTTTAATATGTTATTTATAGCATAGTGTAGTTAAGTAAAATGTTCATTGCATGTTTTTAAACTAGGATCTGCAATTTCATGCATTTTTATACATTTTTGAACTGTTCACGTTGCATGTGTGCATGAACATTAAATGCTGCAAAATTTTCTAAGTGTCGAATTCGGGCCATCCGAAGTTCGGACCATCCGGACTTCGGATGAATTTACTTAGAAAATTTTCAAAAACTTCAACTGTTTCATCCGAATTCGGACCACTGTGCATCCGAATTTGGTTCATATCTGCATTGTTCCATTTTCAATTATTTTTCTAAGTTTTTCCATTTTCACCATTGTGCATCCGAATTCGGTCCCCATCCGAATTCGGCCCCCTTCCATACATTTCCATGCATTCTCATCCGAATTTCGGACTGAACCGAATTCGGATCACTGTTCATCCAAAATTCGGCTCATTCGAAATTCAACCCTTCACATTTTTTTTTTTCCAATTTTCCAATTTTTGCATTTTTATCAAAATTCAAAAATCCAAAAAATATTTCAACTCCTTTGCACAATTGGTTAGAGTTAGGATAAGTGTTTGAGTGAAAATGTCTGTTCTAACATTGGTCTCTTAACGATTGACTTTGGACTTTATTCAGTAGAATTCCCATTCTACTGATAAAGACCCGATGCTTTAAACAGAACCGATAGTTTCTATTTCACACTTATCCTAGACTTAGTATCAATGTGTTATTCTGTTAAGTCTTATATTCTAACTCTGATGCTTTTCTACAGGACTCATGGAACTCGCTGTCGTTCTAACCATTCCTCATTCACCCATCCCAAATAGTAATGCCCAACTCCCAGAAGAGTCCATTCTACCTCAATCCCAATTTGTCGAGTTTTTCTCCCACAACTGGCAACTTGACGCATCCACCCTACGCCGTGAAGCCGAGGATATCTCATTTGATATTCTCAAAGGCCACCCACTTTTCTACTCCCTATCCACCACCATATCTGAACCCCAAATATACCTCCAACAGTTCTGGCATCATCTCACATTTGTGTCTGATGCCAAACCCTACTTCACCTCTACCATCAACTGTGTTCCAGTCAAAATCACAACAATAACCATCCGCCACATTCTCCGCCTCCCAGCTGAAGCCTTTTCACTACCCAGATTTGCCTTTGCCCCAATCCCTGCTCTTCTGGAAACCCTTGAAGAAATTAATACTCTTGGTTATGATGGCCCTCTATCTAATCCATCCGAATTCCGAACGAAGAATCTTCGAGCTCATTGGAGACTTCTCTTCGACATCATCAATAAATGTTTCACCGCGTAACATTCTGGTCATGACTTGGCATCAATTCATGTGCTTTCAATGTTTGCAGCATTTGCTTATGATCGTAACTACGATTATGCTGCATTCATTTTTGATGAGTTAAAAAGAGCAAATCTGGAGAGACGAACAAAGTGAGGGCGCAAATACATACCTCTTCAGAGGTTTCTTCAGCTGATAATTCAGTACGCTATGGATAATGATGATGATATCCATGAAAGACCAGAGGCTGATGTATGCATGACGGCTGCTCTTCAAAGAATAAATCTTCCAAAGGGAAATCCCAGCATTCCAGTGATGCCTATTCCTATATCTCTGCTACAACGCGCAGTCCAAACAGAAAGGGTCAGGGAATATATACGAGAATTTTATCCGGATGAGGCTGAGTCAGAACTGACTGAGCCTAACCAATCCGAAAGTGAGGCTCGAGTGAGTGAGTTAGAGGGAGAAGAGGTGGAAGTACAACAATCAATGGGTCTGGGTGAGCGGGAGGTTGTAGAGGAAAGGGAGGGAGCAGTAGGTGAGGAAGCAGAGGCGGCAGATTCTGAAAGGACCGTCTCTGTCTTGAGTGGGCTAGAGGTAACATCCGAGGGAGATCTTAGCCCAATCAGCCGGACAACCCCGCATAAGACCATCAGTCAAATGGTCGAAACAACCCCAACTATCCAGTTAATGTCCTCTCAAAAGGATATTACTTCATTCCATGGGGACTTAGATCATACTCCATCACCCTCTCACTCGGAGAGTCGTGGTGTTGAACTCGGTCACACGTCGCCCCCAGTGACCATACTTCATTCGACCACAGCTCACTCCCCACCCCCATACACTCAGCACGACGCCTTCGTGGTGTCCGCCGATGAACGAGCTGCCTTCGTGGCAGCTCCACAAACTTCCAGATCTGAGCATCCTGCAGTGGAGCCAGAAGTGACTGAAGGAAGACCTGGAGTTGCATCACAAATGCCGTCAACTTCAGGTCATCCCGAGATTATTCTCGAGATGCTAACAGCAGCTCTTTGTGCTACTGGAGTTGTCACCCGGGCTGATCTGGACGCCCAGAAGGAGGCTGCCGAAGAGAGACATACCGCCCTTCTTTCATTCAATAAGGGTAAGGGTGTTGCTTCTGAGGATTTGCCTCCACCAGGAACCCGTTTAGTCCAAGCACAGCTTTCAGATCTCTCCGACAAGATAGACGCGCGCTTACAAGGTTAATTCTACAAGTCCAGGAGCAGATCAACTCCCATATGGAACGTCTTGAGTCGGCAGTAATAGAGCTTCAGTGCCGTCCTCAGGCTGAATCTCAGAAATGAAAAACTTGACGATCAGGATGACCCTGATCGCCATGAGGGGGAGAAACGACAAAAAATTCAGTCTGAGGACCCAATAATGATTGTAGGGGGAGCCGAAACTCAAGGAGAAGATAACCAAGGGTCGGGGAACAGAGGTATGGGGCTCAAGACATGATAGAAGACGAGCCTTTGGTTGAAGGCCCGACTCTGTTGGACCCAATGTCAGCAATGGTGGAGTACGAACCCGTATATGAAAAGGTCGAAATCATATTGGTGTCTGATTCAGACTCTGATATTGATTCAAACTATCCTTTACTCACTCTAAAGCCTGAACCCGAGTTGCCACAAAAATCCTCCTCATTCTTCGAATTCCTAAATTCCCCGCCCCATGTGCCACAACAAGAGATTCTATGATCTATCCAAGCTCCCTCCACTCTTAAAGAATCACAATTGATCCATAGCCCTCCCAGAGTCCAAAGTCCTCCCCAAGTCCAAACTATACCCCAACCTCAAGCCGAGGAACCAGAGCCTTCAGGCACCAGAGTTGTAGATTCTTTTGAGGAAACACCTGAAGGACCCGGTATCCATGACGAAAGTGACTTCTATTGGGTAAGCTGGTATACAAAAGATGGGGTACGATCTTTGCCAGAGGAACTAAAAGAAAAACTTAGGCAAGAACGAAGGGGGAACATTTTTAAACTACTTGAAGCCCAGAAGGCCGAAATAGAAGAACCCCCCGTTCAAGGTCTAATAGAAGTTTTGAAAAAGTTTCAGGCCGAACAGTTCCAGAATCCGTTTTTCGAAGAAAGGTTTAGAATGGTTTTCCGGAAGAAGCCTGGATCATTCAGCAGGCGATTATTGATAGAGCTTACAAATGTTTCAAAAGCCGAACAGGCTGAATATAACCAGATGATGCTCAGGGAGAATAGGCCAAGGGACAAATATTGGTCAAATTCAAAGATTAAAATTCTTCTCACTATCACCATGTGCAAGAGAGCTCGAGTATTCTATCCTGCGTTTGAGGTTCTAAGAGAAGATGGAACAGTACAGGAATTGTTTGAGAGTGATCTAGACTATGTGAATGTGGACGTCGTCGAGTTTTTGCATGAGAAATTGAAACAAAGAATCAAGAAACGTGTGTCTCACATGACCGTTGTTGCCGCATTTACTCGAAGCATGAATCATCGTTCCATTGTCATGTGCTTAAGGGACTTTCAAATGGCAATTAAGAGCGCACTGGTCAAAGTCGGTCTAAAAGCCCCTGAGCAAGGCATTTTCCTGTTAGATCATTACCCGACTTACAAAGTTTTGCTGAGAGGCCAGCCAGGAGTTCTATTTTTGAATCAAAATGGTCGGTAAAGATTCATTGCTCTTTGAGGACCTACCTTGTTACTCCGATGGAACTATCAGATTAGTCAGAGCCGAACTCACAAAAAGAATACAAGAATTTGATGCTCAGACAAATCCGGAACTTAGACGCCCACCCAAGGAGATTCAAGAGATCATCAGCGGCATAGAATATTTGAACAAAAGGCTACATCTTAGGCAAGTGACAAGACGATTCGACGTCATCCTTGGCCTCCGAGAATCAACAGATCATGCCCGAGTTCTTCCACAATGATCGAAAAGGGGGAGATTGTTAGATATTTAAATTCGATATTGTGGATTTCTTTTGTAATAAATATTATTAGTTTTTAACTTGTAATTTATTTCTAGTCGTTTTTTAAGTAGTTTCTTTATTATTAAAGTGCAGAGGGTGAAATTGTAATTCAGAGAAACTTGGTTTTAATTCCCTTGTAATCTAGGGTTTTGTGTCATCACTTTCATTATTGAGAATACACGGATTACAGCCGCCGCATATTTCAGAGAACGTTCTCTTTGTCCATATTCTTCATCATTCTTCAATCATTGAGTTCTTTATTCTGTTTGTTGAATGTTTGAGTGGTTTATATTAATACGAGTGCTGATTATTTTTGGGAAATACATATTAACAGAAGTGTTTTCAAAATTTCTATAAATTTGTAATTTGAATTCAAATTCAACGTTTTAGATTCCTCGGTCACTGTTCACTTCCTTCTCTAAAACTCATTCTCAACTTTCTTACAAATGAAGAAACCTTAAGACTGATCAAGTTTTTCACATTCTGAGTAGAAATTGAAAGTGTTTTTCTATTTTTTTTGTTATTTTTTGTTATACTTTTCAGTATTTTTTTCTTTCGAGTTTTAAGCATATATGAATCTGTGTGTGTGCCGACTGTGTGTCTTTATGTTTTGTTGATTCTCTGGTTTATATGTTAAATTGATGGTGTATTTGGGTTCGTATTGATCATATGGACTTGTAAAACAAATTTCAAGTTCCATTTCAAAACACACAAAATTAATTTTGGGTTTAAAGTTTCAAAACTTTCGAGTTTTTAAAATTCTGAAATTTGGATTTTAAGTGTTGAAAATGGTGTTTCTGGAAAAAGTTCAGTAAAGCAAAGATGTTTAAAATCCAATTTCGATTAAGGAATAATAAATGGTTAGGCCTAAACATACCCAAAATTAAATGTTGAATTTTCCAGAGGTATTTAGGACTTAGAAAACCTATAATAAATATGAACTCGATCAAAGGATAATTCGAGAACTATTATGTGTTGATCGAATTGCATGAAGTGCTGTTCGAGAAACTCTTAGTTTCTATCGAGTTGAATGCCTTCCTTATTCTTGGAATTCTTGTTTGTTATTTGAGTTGGATACTTTTAGGGACTTAAAATTTTTTTACAAATCCAGTCTCGATAGTAACATGGTTCGAGAAATGTCCAGTTCCATACGAGTTGGGTCAATGAGTTGTTCGAGAAATTTTCTTTCTTATTCGAGTTGCTTAGGATAAGACTTAGAATTATTTCATGTATTTTTCATGGCATTCGAGAAAATCATGATTGTAATGGAGTTGGATTCACACTCTGTTCGAAAAAGTCTCTTGTTCATTCGAGTTGTATAGTCAAGGACATAGTGTCTTTCAATTTGTTTCTAATCGATTCATGAGTCTTTCGAGACAATGTCAACATGATTCGAGTTGACTCATACTTCATTCGAGTTGACTCGTACTTCATTCGAGTTGACTGATACTTCATTCGAGAAACCTCTAAGTTCAATTCGAGTTTGGTTCATATGTCATTCGAGTTTATTTCTGTGTCACCCGAGAAATCTCCAGATTTATTCGAGTTTCATTTCAAGTTTTTCAAAATTTGACTAAGTGTGGTGGATTTCTAATTTTTCAGAAAAAATTTACATTTTTCAAGAAATTTTTAAAATTTGTGTTTTTCTAACATTGGTTTCTTAACTATTGACTTTGGAATCCTAACAATAATATTTTAATATTATTGTCTGGAATCCCGATGCTTTAAACAGTAAAACACAAATTTTTCTAATTTCTAGTAAAATGTTTTATTTTTCTATATGCAGGATTTCATTTGTTTACCTGACTTTACTAATGTGTTTTTTATTTTTACAGGTTACAAATGGCATCCCAAGCTCAATCCCAAAACTCTAATTCTTTCGATTCACATTCATCATCCAATCATACACTCTAAACCAGTGAAATCAGCCTCAGTTACCCGACCATCACCTTCATCACCCATCCCTGATACACAACTTGTTAACACTAAACATTGCCGACCCTTTCTGTGATAATAACCACAGACTTAAACCAAAGACTATCAAAGTCATTCATCCAATCATTGTAGACATTCTTAAAGGACATCCTCTGGGTTATTAGTTGCAGTACAAACCTTCAATCCCTCAAGTCTATTTGCAACAATTCTGGCATACAATAAAGTTTGTACCGGCTGATGGCAATTATCACTTCAAAGTCACTATAGATCAGCTTAAGGCAAAGATCACCCTTGCCAGGCTTCGCCATAATCTGTTTCTACTCGACGAATTGATACAGTGAACTTTCCTGAATTAACAGATTATGAAGATTTTGTGTCTGATGAAGAGTTGATTCATGATCTAATCTGCATGGGTTACTCCAAACCTCTACCTAAGAGCTCAAAGTTTCATAGGAATGGATTAAATGGAGAGTGGTACACTCTATTTTGAATAGTCAACAGATGTATGACTTCCAAACATACCGGTGTGAAGACCACCCTTTACGGGGCAGTCCTCAGCGTCTAGGTCCCACAATTTGCAACACGATATCAATCATAACTAAGATAGAGTAATTAAGTTGCGGAATTATGAATTACAGTACAAACATTTTAGGATAAGTTTAATACAATTTTAGTACGGATTACAGTTTTTAAATTAAACTTATAAAGGGTACAAGACTAATCTAATGCATGTCACCATATAATCAAAGCAAATCTACCCAAACCACCACATTTATCATCTTCAAATTTGTACCAAAAGGATCGTTTGGGTAGTGGTCTATGGAAACTTCACTTGATCTTGGAAGACCTAAGAACTAGGTCCGGTAGGCGCTTTCCATTTATCTTTTCCTGTAAAAAGATTTAACAACTATAAGCAATTCTTAGTGAAAATATAGATTTAGCAGATTACAAGCATAACAACAAGCGGTAAGTGGGTATCTAGCGTGATATATCTTGACTGCCGCTACAGCCACGCATGATTGAGACATAGTAATCAGAGTTGCATGATGGCCAGGCCACGCTCACGCTTTTAGTGGAAGCTATCCACTCATACTGGGCTAGCTACCAGCAAACATCTTGGGGGGGCGGGGGGAGCATCAGAGTAATCAATACCAAATTCAATAGAACTGGTGACATAACAAGGTCTAGAACAATAGACCGACAAGGCTAAACATGCTAAGCTGAATCAATACATCAAAGATATGAGCAATGATTAAAGCATAATTAAACAAGGTCAGGATAGCAATATCAACTTATAACAATAACTGAATTGAACTGTAAGTACAATGTATGCAAAATGATAAGTCAAATAGCCAACATGATCCACAGGGCATCACCGAACCATGGTGAGCACAGGTCACAATCCAGCTGAGCATAAATGAATGCCAAGATAAACTATCATCAACAATATGTCTCAACCGGAATCAAGCATGTAAAACTGAATATATATAACTCACATGTTTACTGTCTTTAGACTGAGCTGTTGACTTTATCAAGCAGATTTCTCCACCACCTGAGTTATCTTAGGATTTCATCTTTGACTTTCTGGACTTTGGCTTGGCTTTATAAACTTTGACCCACTTTCAATAACTTTAAACTTTAATACTTTGTTCAAAATTTATCTAGACCTGTCCAGAATTTATCATTTGCAAGAACGTTAACTTTAAAGCTATCATAACTTATCATATCATATCACTTTAAGTTAAATCATTTTCAAACTTTTAATTTAATTGACTTGATTCTAATAACTCATAATATTTTAAAATATTCTTTATGCCTAAAGCTCACATATAAGTATATTACACACACTTACTTAAAAATGATAAGGCTCTTATTTATTATCTTAAAACCATTCGAATTGGGCCATCCAAATTTGGATCATCCGAATTCAGATCAGTGCTCATCCGAGATTTGACATCCGAGTTCGGATACACACATCCGAGATTGGGTCCCATCCGAATTCGGTCCCATCCGAATTCAGATCCAACACTTGGAAATTTTCCAGATTTCTTTTAACACTTTACACATATTTTGTGACTGAAAATTATTATATCAGTTTAAATGCACTCTTTTAGCACTTTTAACATAAAAACATAACATAAAACATACCAAATTAGCCTCTTTTTTACTGTTTTCAATAGTCCATCGAACACACACACAAAAACACATAGTAATTTCGAAAATCATATTTATAGTTTGAATCAGAGGCTAAAATTTAATATATTACTTCTCTAGTACTCGCTTTACACTAATCCATAAGAATATAAACATGCAACAATATTCATATGCTAGATCTTAGATTCGGTTTTACTAAAAACCGAACATCAAAGCTTTAAAAATTTGGAATTTTAAGTAAATCATACCTTCAAATCTTGTAGATTTTGTTGCTTGATACTTGTTTGTAAAATTTCCTTGGCTTCAATCTTCAATTTAGTTGCAACAATTTATGGATTCTTAATGAAGAGGATGAAGATGGCCGTAGGTATAGAAGAGAGAGAGAGAGAGAGAGAGAGAGAGAGAGAGAGAGAGAGAGAGAGAGAGAGAGAGAGAGAGAGAGAGAGAGAGAGAGAGAGAGAGAGAGAGAGAGCAATTTGTTTGGTTTCTTAATTGGTGATAAATGGGCATTAAATCTCCTTTTTTTAATATATATTTAACAAGTTTGTTAAGTCTACAGTTTAACCCCTACACTTTTGTATATTACATCTCTTTTAAATTTGATCATCTAAATAATTTATAACATATATTTAACTTAATTAAATAAATTTCATTACTTAATTAAATTTAAATACAAATAATATAATTAAATTACATTATTAATTCAAGTACGGAAATTAAAAGTTGGGTTAAAAGCTAGGTTGTTACAGAACGGGCTCCACCACGCACAAACTTCGTCCTCGAAGTTAGCTATGTTCGAACAGATTTGGATATGTAGCTTTCATCACATCCTTTGATTCCCAAGACAGATGCGAACCTTTGTGG
This sequence comes from Centrapalus pauciflorus, assembly GCA_020465985.1. NCBI lineage: Eukaryota > Viridiplantae > Streptophyta > Magnoliopsida > Asterales > Asteraceae > Centrapalus > Centrapalus pauciflorus. Next base: position 270,420 of record JAANYP010001681.1, read on the forward strand.
TGTTTCCGCTGAACGAGCACCATCTGTATCTCTTTATTGCGAAGCTTTTTGGTCTTCGAGTCCAGAATACACTCTGGCTCTTCAACCACGCGAAACTTCTCATCGATTTGCAGATTAACATGTGGTATTTGAACTTCTCTTTCATCTGCTAAGCTCTTTCGCAAATGACTAACATGGAATACCGGATGTATTCCCGCTAAGTCTGTTGGCAATTCAAGACGATAGGATTGATTTTCTATCTTTTCAACAATCTTGAATGGACCAATGAATCTTGGAGCTAGCTTGTTTTGCTTTATAAATCGAACCAAATTCTTCATTGGGGATACTTTCAACATTACCCAATCATTGACTACAAAAGTGATTGATCTATGACGATTGTCATAGTTAGACTTTTGCCTGCTCTGAGCTTCAAGAATGTTCCTCCTAACGAGATGAATCTTCTCACGAGTCAACTGTAGAAGGGCAGGACCCGCTAAAGAAGATTCACCTGTTTCACGTCAACAGGTGGGAGTTTTACACTTTCGTCCGTATAAAGCTTCAAAAAGAGCCATCTTGATAGTGGAATGATAAATGTTGTTGTATGAGAATTCGACCAAAGGAAAATGGTCATCCCAGTTACCACCCAAATCAAGAATGCAGGCACAAATCATATCTTCGAGAGTAAGGATAGTACGTTCACTTTGGCCATCTGCATCAGGATGATAAGCTGTACTCATGGATATTCGAGTACCCATCCCGTCTTGCAGCGCTTTCCAGAATCTAGAAGTGAAACGACTATCACGATCAGAGACGATAGACTTTGGCACACCGCGACGTGAAATAACTTCAATGATGTTCATTTGTGTCAATCTATCAAGAGTATACGTCTCTTTCATCGGTATGAATTGAGCTGACTTCGTTAAACGATCCACGATCACCCAGATGGAGTCGTGCTGTCTCTTGGTTTTTGGCAATTTCGTGACAAAATCCATGGTAATATGCTCGCACTTCCACTCTGGAACTGGTAGTGGTTGCATATGCCCAAAGGGTTTCTGGTGTTCTGCCTTAACCATTTGACAAACTCTGCAGCTTTCGACGAATTGACCGATGTCTTTCTTCATTCCTGGCCACCAATAATCAGCTTTAAGATCGAAGTACATCTTTGAGCTGCCAGGATGAATTGATAACTTGGACTTATGAGCTTCGGATAGAAGAGTGTTGAGGATAGAACCATACTTAGGAATCCAGATTCGGTTTCCCTTGAGACATTGAAGTCCCAAATGATTCATAGATAAGAACTGAAGTTGCCTTTTGAGATTTTCAAAATAGATATTTTCTTCTTTCAACGCTTCGGCTTGAGCAGATTTGATATCCTCAATAAGATCAGAAGAGAACACAACCGGAGTCAGGGCATAGCAACACTTTTTAGGATAAACTTTTCTACTCAAAGCATCCGCGACCACGTTGGCTTTGCTGGGATGGTATAGGATCTCACAATCATAGTCCTTGATGATTTCCAAGGACCGTCGCTGTTTCATGTTCAGATCCTTTTGAGTAAATAGATGTTTGAGGCTTTTATGGTTAGTGTAAAGCTGACACCTAGTCCCATAGAGATAATGACGCCAGATTTTCAGTGCAAAGGTAACGGCATCCAACTCAAGATCATGAGTTGGTGCACTTTTCTCGTAATCTTTCAATTTCCTTGAAGCATAGGCAATGACTTTTCCCCTTTGCATCAGGACACAGCCTAAACCAGTACCAGATGCATCGCTATAGACAACGAAGTCATCATTGCCTTCTGGTAAGGCTAGGAATGGCGCTTGAATAAGATTTTGCTTCAAATTTTCGAATGTCTTATGCTGTTTATCAGACCATACGAAATGGGTATTCTTTCGTGTTAGCATTGTGAGTGGTACAATAATTTTCGAGAAGTCTTTAATAAATAACCGGTAGTAACCAACCAATCCAAGGAAACTTCAGATTTTAGAGGCATTGCGAGGTGTTTGCCACTTCTGAACAGCCTCGACTTTAGAAGGATCGACCGAAATACCTTCGCCAGATACGACATGGCCAACGAATTGGATCTATAAAAAATAACAAAGTAGAATTTCAAGCTTTTATTCAGACAAAGAACGCTTAAGAAATAGCTCGAGTCAATTTTAAGGTTATACATGTCTGAGCCAGAATTCGCACTTTGAGAATTTTGCATAGAGCCTTTCTTTTCTCAATAGCTCTAGCAATTCACGTAGATGAACAACATGATCAGCCTCCGTTTTGGAGTATATCAGAATATCATCGATAAACACGATAAATAACTTATCCAGTCAGCATACGCGATTCATGAGATCCATGAACGCCGCTGGTGCATTTGTTAGACTGAAAGGCATTACGAGAAATTCATAATGACCGTCTCTCGTTCGGAAGGCTGTCTTTGGGATATCCTCTTCTTTGACTTTTAGCTGATGATACCCAGAACGAAGATCAATTTTGGAGAAGTAACTTGCTCCCTATAACTGATCAAATAAATCATCGATGCAGGACAGAGGATACTTGTTCTTGATAGTGAATTTGTTCAACTCACGATAGTCGATGCACATACGGAGAGTTTCGTCTTTCTTCTTAACGAATAAGACAGGTGCACCCCCACGGAGATGAACTAGGTAGGATAAATTCTTTTTATAACAGATATTGCAATTGTTTTGACATTTCCTGCATCTCTGCAGGCGCAAGTCTATAGGGAGCTTTGGCGATTGGATCCATACCAGGAACTAAGTCAATGCCGAATTCGACTTGACGTTCTGGTGGCACTCTATAGATATCATCAGGAAATACGTCTTGGAACTGACAGACGATCGGAATATCAGAAATAGATTTCTGGCTGGCTTCGGTGACAGATTCAGATAAGACATAGCACAAATAGGATTCGTGACCCTTAGACAGATATTTACTCGCTTTCTCAACAGAAATGAAGCAATGAGCACCTTTTCGTTTGTCGCCTTTGTTTTCCAACACTTATCCATCTGAAGATTTTATTCTGTTGAATCGGCGATTGCAGATGATAGTAGCCTCATTATTCATTAGCCAGTCCATGCCGACAATGACATCAAACTCTTTTAGTGGAATCGGAATGAGATCGAGGTTGAACATAATATTGTTGACAAGTAGAGTGCAATTTCGATACACAGAATCAGCCATAACATAATTGTTACTGGCCGTCTCTATATCAAGTATAACAGGAAGCTTTGAAGGAGATTTAGACAGTCTTCGAGCAAAAGTAGTCGATATGTATGAACGACTTGCACCAGAATCAAATAGTACGCGAGAAGGTATTGAATTTAATAAGAACATACTGGTAACCACATCAGGGATTTCTTTTGCTTCCTCCGATGTAATTTGAAATGCACGAGTCCTTGCAGTTGGAGTTGCGGCTGAACTTTTCATCGTAGAACCACCAGCTGGCGACTGTGATTGGCTTCGACGTCCACTCTGACACTGATACATAAAGTGTCCACGCTTCCCACACTTTGCACATCCAAGACCCCGTTGGGGACATTCTTCACTGTTGTGGCCGATTTTGCTACACACATAGCAAGTAACGTTGTTAGATATTAAATTTCGATCGTGTGGATTTATTTTGTAATAATTATTAAATTAATGTTTAGTCTTGTATTTATTTTCTAGTTAGTTTATTTGTATGGAAAAGTTCAAGGGGCAATTGTGCCATTCCTTGATAGTTAAGTAAAGGAGCCTACACATAGGCTCCTAGGGTTTGTAATTGTAAGACACACGGTTGACATATTGAAAAAGAAAGAAATTGTGAGCCGCCATTTTCATCATCTTCTCCAACATTCCTTTTGTTCTTAATTATTACACAATTATTGAGTTTACATTCTTCTTGTGAGTGATATTAGAACATTTGTGTGCTTATTACATCTGGGAATCTATCACAACAATTGGTATCAGAGCTCAAAAAGGTGGATTTCAACTACATTCAATCGAATTCTGTTGTGTTCTTATCATCTTAATCGAGTTCTTCATCATATTCTCGGTTAGATCTTCTTTTTTCATCGATTCTCTGCTGTTTATGTGTTGGTATTATCATATAATCATTACATTATCATTTCCTACTGATTTAGAGCTTATTAGGTTCAATATTAACATCAAAATCATCCTAAAATCGGCTGTTCTTGAACTTTAAAAAATATGGGTTTTCTTGAGTTTTTGGTCCGTTTTTAAGATTTTTAAGTGTTTTTGTACATTTTAAAAGCTAAAAAGTGTTTAGGATAAATTACAAATTTCGTCCCTGTGGTTATATAGAAATTATGGATTCGGTCCTTTTTAAGTCGAAATTACAATTACAGTATCTATGGTTGGTTATTTGTTTTGGTTTTGGTCCTTTGACCGGTCAATTTTTTTAAAATGACCATTTTACCCTTTAGGAAATAATAATAAAAGACAACAAACTTTACTTTTTCAATAAAATAAATTTAAAAAGTATATTTAATTACTTTTAATTTTAATATTTAATATTTAAATTATATTTAAACTATTACTTTTCTATGAGAACTAAAACAAAAAAAACAAATCAGAATTTATTTAATTCAATGTTTATGTTTATTATAAATAAAATAAAATCCAAATATTCATCAAATTATTCCAATTGAGAGCTCAATTTTCAAGATCTGTGTTGCTCTCCTAGTCTCTTCCAGTGCCCTCCACGGCTCCACCACTGCTCTGCATCTTCTACATCTTCTTTCTGATCATCGATCTGTGTTGCTCTCCTAGTCTCCTCCAGTGCCCTCCACGGCTCCACCACTGCTCTGCATCTTCTTTCTGATCATCTTCACCATTGTCGACGATGAGAGCTCACTTTTCCAGTGCCACCATCGTCTACACCGTTGACGGAAACCTATCCCCTCCACCACTGCTTTGCATCCAAAATCTGGTCAGTGTTGCTCTCCTCCGGTCCCCCCTTATCGAGTTTCTTTGAAACCAAATCTACAAATATCGAATACAAATCTAAATCGATGGGTGCTCTTGAATCTTCATCTCAATCGATCGGCGCTGCTTTCCTCCGGTGGGTTTTCCTTCAGTGAGGGGACAGAGACAAAGCATTGAGATTGGTGGTGGTTTTCGGTGAGAAAAGAGGGTGGTGGTTGCAACGACGGTGGTTTTCGGTGAGAAAAGAGGGTGGTGGTTGTGCGGTGGTTTTCAACCGGTGGTTGTGATTTTCAACATGGAGAGAAATGGAGAAATGTAGAGGACTAGAGAGAGGGTTTTGGAGTTGTTTAGATAGAGAAACAAAAAAAAAAAACTTTTAAAAAATTTCGTATTATTTTTTTTTAAAAAAATAGAATTTTTTATGCTTTTATATAATTTTATAAAAAGAATTCATTACTTATTTTTATAATATTCTCAAGGGTAAAATGGTCATTTTAAAAAATTGACTGGACAAAGGACCAAAACCAAAACAAATAACCAACCACAGATACTGTAATTGTAATTTCGTCTTAAAAAGGACTGAATCCATAATTTCTATATAACCACAGGGACGAAATTTGTAATTTACCCAAGTGTTTAAAATAGTTTTCCAATCATTTAGAAACAATATTAGGCCAAAAATCTGCTAATATCAAAGTCTGAACTATTCTGAAAATATTGAATATCTGCTGTATTCCGGACCGTACAGTAGCAATTCGGACAATATAGGACCCCATTTCGGATTAATTCGGACCTCACTTCGGTCCATTTCGGACCAATTTTAAGTGCACTTCGGACCAAAATATTGCCAAATTCGGACCCTGTTTCGGTCCCATCCGAACTTCGGACCATCCAAAATCCAGATCAGGCAATTTACTTCACTTAATTTGTCTTGTGCTTTCAGTTTAATTTTCAATTTCGGACCATCCGAATGCGGACCATCCGAATTCGGTGTTCCTTCCTGAAAATTTCCTAAGTGTTCATCCGTATTATACATTGTTCACCCGAATCCGGACCATCCGAATTCGGTTCCTTCATCCTTAGGTCCCATCCGAAATAGCAACTGTTCACCCGAATCCGGACCATCCGAATTCGGTTCATCCTCAATCCATCATCCTAGACTTGGTCCATCCGAAACCACTGTTCATCCGAACTCGGTTCCCGTCCGAACCAACTGTTCATCCGAACTCGGTTCTTGTCCGAACCCTCTGAGCCATCCGAATTCGGTTCCATCCGAACTCAGCACCTAAATCCGAATCAGTACCATCCATTGTACTATTCACCCGCAGTCCAGTCCATCCGATTAAAGTTTCCACCTTCAAGATCTTATTCGTTCATATCAGCACCCGAAATCATGTCTCGTGAAGCTCTTGTACTCGGATCCGAGAACAGACCACCTGTTCTGTATCCAGATGAGTATGAACAATGGAACTCCTGGTTCTTAAAGTTTGTCGGTATGCAACCCAACGGAATTCTTATGCTTCAATCCATATCTGAGGGCCCCGTTATCTACTATCGGGAAATAGCGGCTAGACCCGAGGCTGACCCCCCTGTACTCGCATCTAAGGTTGAGAGAGAACCAGCTAATGACGCCGAGCGAGACGACAGCATGCCGATTAGAGGGCCGAATATCTGATCTATCAGGCCCTCCCCACTGACATTTTAGTCGGAGTAGACAGCAAAATGTCTGCTAAAGAAATATGGGACGAGTTAGAAGTCCAAATGCTGGGGGCCGATCTAGATGACCGTGCAAAGATTGAGGAAGCTAAGGCTAAGTTCACTGAATTTCGAGCCAAAGACGGGGAGTCGCTGCAGGTTACGTTTACTAGGTTCTTTGCAGTCCTGAATGAATTAAACAAACTGCACATAAAAAAGGACAAGGATGACATAAACATCCAGTTCTTTTCAGCCTTAGCCCCCGAGTGGCAGATTGCATGTCGGGCAACACGACGAGTCATGAACATTCCCGAAGTATCGATTAATGTGGTCTTTAAAGAGCTGAAAAAGTATCAAGGGGATGTGGATCACCAGAAACAGGTGGCAAATCAACTCGCATCTTTATTGTTATCTGCAAACACCGGCATCAAACCCACTGATTCCCTTGCCTTGATTTCCAACACGACTATTCCCACTGCGTCCTTTGCTCAAGGTTCCTCTTCGTCACAGTACAAATATGCTTCTCCTCCACGTGAGGTAAATGGATGAGGAAGAAGCGGTCATTCAAGAACAGATAGCCCTATGGACAAATCGTATCTAACAATGACGTTTTTCCCATAAGACTAATAATCAGCTCCGCTACGACACGGGTCCGCGTTGGTACTCAGATGAACGAAGGGATGAAAGACGAGATGATTATCGTCGGGAAGACTATCGCAGGGATGACAGGGATGAAAAGAGATACAACGATATACGCGACTATCGAGATGACCGCCGTTATGAAAGGCGAGACGATAGGAGTGATGATCGTAGGGATGACCGTCGAGACTATGATCGTAGGGACGAACGTCGTGATGACCGCAGGGAAGACCGCAGAGACGATAGAAGAGAGTATGATCGTAGGGATCATAGGAGGGATGACAGTCGAGAGCCTCGCCGTACCGACAAGAGGCCGGTGGAAAGGCGGGATGAGAAACCAAGAGCCGATGAGACGAAAGGCGCAGAAGAGCGTCTCTGTTATAAGTGTGAGAAACCGGGCCACTTTGCTCGGGAGTGCAAAAACAAGTTTGACTGAGACGTGGGCTACTATGAGCGGAAGTTGGAAGCCGCCAAGAAACGCACAGATGACATGGCTCTCGTCGCCCAGGAAGACTACTGGGATGCTGAAGATACCGACGAAGAGGATGATAAGGGAAAGAACTGCTATATGGTTGATCATCTGGGATTGGATCGCTATGCCACTTCAACTGCTTCAGATTCAAACAGTGCTGATGAGGGGGAGACAATGACAAATCCACCAGCATGTCTGATGGCCAAATCCGACGATCCCAAATGTTCGTCATCCGATTCATAGACACGAGAGGTATATTCCTGTTACATTCAAAAGCATGTAAATAATTTATCTGTAAATAGTGAATGTACATTGCACACAGATATACTTGATTTAGAAGCTAGATTAAATGCTTAAACTGAAAAGTGTGTGCAGGCTTAACATCTAGCCCAAACTTTATAAGAGTCGTCTGAATTATATCAATCAAAGTGGTTAACTAATCATAATGTGATAAAACAGATGCTTATAGAAAAGGTAGATGTTCAGGATAGGAATACGTACCTTGAATCTTGTATGTATAGGTTATCTAACGAAAATCTCTCTTTAAAAGAAGAAATATTTGTACTTTCAAAACAATTAGAGACAGTAAGTATGGAAAATATAGACAGTTTAGAAATATTTAAATTGATAGAAGAAGAAAGAATAAGTTTGTACTCACGAATAAAGACCCTTGACGATGCATTTTTAAAACGGGGTCAAACTGAACAAACTATTCACTTAAATCAGCCCAAAGAAACTAGGTTTTACCATTCTAAACAAGGAATCGGTTTTAAAAATCCTAAATATTTGGAAAAGGCTCAAAGAGTTTTACCTTTATTTTATGACATGAATTATATGGGAGCTGGACTTAAATCTTTCTTTTTTAAGTCATCAAAAGAAGTTTTAAACCAAGAGGATGAGAAACGTGTTGAAAATAAACAAAAAGAAATATATTTTCAATATTAAGAACTAAACGAGAGTTATCCTTCTAGAGTACCCACTTTAGAGGAAGACTTCTTGTCTAGTTTTTCGGAAGCCGAAATGAAAGCAGAACCTGTAAAACCAATCCCTCGACTTTATATTCCTATAAAAGTTCTTCAACATCAAATTACTGTTTTAGAAAAGGAATTGAAGTTGACTCAAAAGAAAGCACTTGATTTTCAAGAAGCTCTTCTTAAGAGCGAGGAAAATTTGGTAAATCAAAATTTTCAACAATCTGTAGAATTAACTGTCTACAGAGAAATATTTGACATGGTTTCTCAAACATTTAAAGATTTTTTTAAAAGAACCAACAGTTTCTCATTCCACCAAAATTCCATTTGTGTCATCCAACAAAGGTAAGACTAAAGCTGAAACTTCTCCTATCAGTTGTAAAGGTGAGTGCTCAAGACCTTTTAAAGCTGAGGTTCCTAAAAAGACTCAGATTCAATCCAAGTCTTTTAAGAAACCCACTCACCAACAAAAAGAAAATTCTGTAAAGTCTAAATCTTCCATGCATACTGACTCTTGTCATTTTGTTCCTACAGATTATGTAAGAAGAGTCCCTAAAACCACCATGCAGGATTTTTCAAGTTTTTTTGTGAAGAAGGCTATAATGCCAGTTGAATTTTTTTCTAGAGATAGGATTCCTGTAATCTCAGAAAACAATGTGTGTAACGATGTATCGAATTCTTCTGTTTGTTTAAAGTACTCTTTCAGTGAATTGTTTAATTTATGTCCAACTCGTTTTAGACGTCAAGTTCCTGAAATGAATGCTTTTGTGTCATATCCTGCTAAAAGAATTTGCAAAAAGAAAATAAAAAATGTTGCATCATTGGCCACAAATAAAAATGAGACTTGTCCTTTGCCGAGGCCCAAAACCAAAGCAAAAGTCAAAAAGGTCTCAAAAAGCCAATAACCGAAGGTAATTTCATCGCCTAAGGTACCAAAGCCTAATAAATCCAATCTTTAATGGATTCCAAAAGGCTATACATCCAGACCACACATAACTACTAAATGGGTTCCTAATACTGCACACATGCCATATACACCTGGAACTCCTAACCAAAAAGGACCCATATTGAAATGGGTACCCAAAGTTGTGTGATCTTAATGCAGATGGTTCTTGGTTACTACTGATCAAGACCCGTACTTCAATGAATTGGCTTCTAGTTATCATAGACTAGGACCCGCTCTTCTACTTGTCGGTTGTGCTTAAACCGACACGTTTGGCCATTGTGCACACAGCTCAGGACCCGTCTTATTTCATCATGTTTTTTGAACATCTCGGTTCAGAACACGGTTTGATTGTCAATAAAAGATGGATGTGTTTGAATGCCTATAGATTTTTATTATCTGAATTTATTTGTTTTTCAGGCTAAATCCATCTGGTATATGGATTCGGGTTGCTCCAAGCATATGACTGGGAGAAGAGAATTGCTGTCCAACGTTGTTGAACAATATTGTGGGACGGTAAAATTCGGGAACAACCATCAGGCTCATATAAAAGGATACGGGGACTTAGTCTTAAATAATCTAGTCATCAAGGACGTTGACTATGTTGAGGGATTATCACATAATCTATTTAGCATAGGACGGCTCTGCGATAAAGGACTAGAAGTAACATTTAGGGCTAAGAACTGCAGTGTAAAGATTATGGATGGCAAAGAAATCTTGTCCGGTTCCCGTAACTCTAACCTTTACACCAAAGACGTAGCTAAGCTCATAGTTAAGGATAACATTTGCCTTTTATCAAAAGCCTCCTTAAAAGACTCATGGTTGTGGCATAGAAGGTAATCCCACTTAAATTTTGACAACATCAACAAGCTGGCTGCGAAACAACTGGTTAAAGGTCTCCTAGAATTACGATATGAAAAAGACCATCTTTGTGGAGCTTGTGAGAAAGTAAAGATGAAATGATCGTCTCACAAACCAAAACCCGAACCATCAATGAAGAGAGTGTTGGAGTTACTTCACATGGATTTATGCGGACCGATGCGGACCCAAAGCATAAATTGGAAGCGATATGTGTTGGTTATCGTTGATGACTACTCACGATATACCTGGGTTAAGTTCTTGCGATCCAAGGATGAGACAGCTCAAGAAATCATAGATTTTATAAAGAGTGTTGAAACCCAACAGCAACTGTCCATTCAATCAATCAGATCTGACAACGGCACGGAGTTCAAGAATTCGGTAGTTGAGGGCTTCCTTCGATCCAAAGGTATTCAACATCAATATTCTGCTGCTAGAACACCTCAACAAAATGGAGTCGTGGAAAGGCGTAACCGTACCCTTGTGGAAGCCGCTCGTACAATGCTAACCTACTCAAAGCTACCTCCATTCTCGTGGGCCGAAGCCGTATCAACAACTTGCTATACACAGAATCGCTCCATTATCCGTAAGCGCTTCAATAAAACTCCTTATCAACTCTTTCTGAATAAAGTACCTTTTATCAAGTACTTACGTGTATTTGGTTGCAGGTGCTATGTGCTTAATGATAAAGACAACCTCGGGAAATTTAACGAAAAAGCAGATGAAGCGATCTTCATTAGATACTCATCCAACTCGAAGGCTTATCGTGCATTCAATACCCGAACCAGGACAGTCAATGAAAGTGTGCATGTCACATTTGATGAGTTGGCTGAACTGGCACCCAAAGTTGATCATACAGGACCATGCATTACACAAATGCCTGGAGACTCTTCTACTCACTCTACTTCTTTTTCATCTTCCGCTTTAGTTAATTTATTTGATCCGTTTTACGTAGAATTTTTCGGTCCTAACGCTAATGTTTCTAATGTTGCTGATAATGTAGGTAATCCATCAAACAATTCAACTGCACCACAAATTTTATCCGATCCATCTTCATCCACATCATACCATCATCCATCAACATCATCCACTGATACATCCGCAGTTGAATCTACTCCTAAAATACCCTCACATATAATGCCTAACATCCTTCCTTCATCTGAACATTCGGAACTCGAACCGGAACCAATGGTATAACCACTCGAAACCATTGACCATGAATCTTTATCCATCCCCACTCTAACCACTAAGATTCCATCCCGAGCACCCCTTCCACACGAGACTAAATGGACCCGAAGTCACCCAACCGATCAGATCATTGGTGATGTCTCAACTGGTGTCCAAACACGTAGGACGTCTGCTAATGAATGTCTCTTCGCATCATTCCTTAGAATGATAGAGCCAGCTCCTGTGGATGAAGCCCTAAAACACCCAGTCTGGATAGTTGCAATGCAAGAAGAGCTCAACCAGTTTGAACAGCTCGGAGTATAGCGGTTGGTTCCCAAGCCAAAAGACCGTACAGTTATCGGAACAAAGTGGATCTATAAGAACAAACGAGATGAGAACGACATTGTGATAAGGAATAAAGCGAGACTTGTTGCCAAAGGCTACCGACAACAAGAAGTGATAGATTATGACGAGACCTTCGCTCCAGTTGCACGGATCGAAGCTATCAGAATTTTCTTGGCGTACGCGGCACACAAAGACGTCAAAGTGTACCAGAAGGACGTCAAGACAGCCTTTCTTAACGGTGAACTTAACGAAGAGGTGTACGTTGAACAACCACAAGGATTTGTTGACGCACATAAACCTGACCATGTTTATGTGCTAGACAAGGCCCTTTATGGTTTAAAACAAGCACCTCGCGCATGGTATGATAGTCTCTCTAATTTTCTTATCTCTGCCGGTTTCAGAAAAGGTGTGGTGGACACAACTCTGTTCACGAAAAAGGAAGGCTCACACATAATGCTAGTACAAATATATGTCGACGACATTATATTTGGATCTACTGACAGTAACTTCTGTAAGGATTTTTCAGCCCTAATGGAGTTCAGGTTCGAGATGAGTATGATGGGGGAAATGAATGTTTTCCTCGGATTACAAGTCAAACAACTTGAGAATGGGATTTTTGTGAACCAGTCGAAATATACTTTGATATTCTCAAGAAGTATAAGTTAGACTCTTGCACGAGTATCGCAACTCCCATGGCCTCCAACTGTAAGTTAGACACCGATCCTTCTGGGAAAAGTGTCGATAATACAACTTACAGAGGGATGATAGGATCTTTACTGTATATGACTACTAGTAGACCTGATATAATGTTTTCAATATGTTTTTGTGCTCGCTTTCAGGCCGACCCAAAAGAATCACACCTAACTGCGGTAAAATGCACAATACGAGTATTTCGATACCATTATACATTAATTTATACAGAGTACTTGCGGAAATACGGTCAAATTAAAACTTTTAATACTTTAATAATCATCAACGTGATTCCAAACACTTTGCATATAACACAACAGAGTGTTGGAAATCACAGAGTAATGTAATTGGGGTCACAATGTTAAATCATCAGTTTGATTACAAACGAATTAATAATCATTAACTAATTCGCGTAATTCCAAAATGGAAGTCTGCTACTCCCACCCCAATCATCAACAAAACATGGAGCTCCTAACCGTGCTCCAATCAATGTCTAACAGTTTGGGCCAGCCGGGCCTTTGCCCTTAACAGTTCTTGAAAGGAAATATCAACTAACGGATAAACAACAAAGTTGTTTAGTGAGTTTCTAGATTAAAGTACCATGCGATATATGAATGATGTCATGCAATGCCATGAATTTAACTAACAATCTCAAGAGGCCAACTAATGGCTAATATAGCTACCACATTGCGGTTACCACACACAGGCTTATCATACAATGGGTTTACAATCTACTGTTCGATTACCACAGACCACAAGCTTATCGTTATGCAGTTTACAATGATGCCATATGATTACCACAGACCACAGGCTTATCGTTTTACAGGCAATAATGGTTACCACACACAGACTTACCATTATGATTCCGCTAGATTACCACACACAGGCTTACCGTCTCAGCGGAGAGGTCAAATGAATGATCAACAACTTATCAACCGAATGATAATATGACAACAATAATGTATGTGATGGCAAAGCATGTAAATGACAAGAATGATACGAAAGCAATAACATACAATTCATGATATGCATATAAATACATTATTGCTAGAACTCACAGTGGTGTACAACAAGCTCTCGGCCTCGAAACCGAGTTACGATCGTCAAGATATGATCAATAGTCTCCAAGGGACCTTAACCCGTCAAACCCCCTACAAATAGGTTTATAATGTAATATTTATAAGTCTCACGGCGCACAATTTCCTAACTTTGATCCGGACACGATAATCGTAAGACTTAATTAATTTCGACATTAAACCTCAATAATTATTTTGGGTCTAATTATTCTTCTTAGTTGGGGTCATAAACTATTATGGCGAAAGATCGCATAATAATAATTAAATTACAATTTCGGACCAAGGCCATCCGAAATCCATACTTAGCGAATTTTTCAGAATATTTCAAGGCTGAAATGCACTTTCTGCCTTACAGATTTAATGCCAAAAATACCAAAACTTCTCTATATTTATTACAAAGAGTTGTAAAATCATTCCCAACACACACACACACACACACACATACATATATACATATATATATATATATACATATATATATATATATATATATATATATATATATATATATATATATATATATATATATATATATATATATATATATATATAAACTCATTTTAACCACCAAAACATCATTTTCATCTTTTTAGATTACATAGGGTTCATATGAACTTAAACTTGGAGTTTTTAGATAAACCCACCAAAATACATAAAAACTTGCATAATATACTTTTAAAATAATGGATCTAACATATTTCATCATTTTCTTTCAAGATCTAGCCATTTCTAAGAGATCTCCATAAAAACTCATCAAAATACATAGAAACTTGTATAATATACTTTTTAAATAATGGATCTAACATATTTCATCATTTTCTTTCAAGATCTAGTCATTTCTAAGATATCTCCATAAAAACCCATTTGAGTTCTCATCTTCTTCATATGAAGATGGTGGAGAGAAGAGAAAAGAAAAATATTTATAAAAATAAGAGTTGGTACCTCATGGATCTTCAAAACCGTACGAATCTTCCAAAAATCGGATCTTTCCTTTCTTTTCTCCTCCAAAAATCTCTCTTTTCTCTCTTTTTTTTTTCTTCTTTCTCTCTTTGAAAAGCTCAAAAAAGAAGAACAACACACACTAGTGTGTGTGTGTGTGTGTGTGTGTTCTCGGCTTGAATAAGAAGCCAAGAAACCATTTAGTTTTCCTTTATTTGATTTTAGTCCTTAACTTTTCAATATTTACCATTTAGACCCTACAATTATTTCCATTTCGTTTAAGGTGCTTTCTTCATAAATCAATATTTCATTATTATACCCAACTATTTATTTATATAATACAAAATTCATTAATATATGAAATTTGAATTTCTTTACAATAAATATTAAATATCATATATAAAATAATTGGGTCGTTACAGTTTCAGCAAAGGTGTGGTGGACACAACTCTGTTCACGAAAAAGGAAGGCTCACACATAATGCTAGTACAAATATATGTCGACGACATTATATTTGGATCTACTGACAGTAACTTCTGTAAGAATTTTTCAGCCTTAATGTAGTCCAGGTTCGAGATGAGTATGATGGGGGACATGAATTTTTTCCTCGGATTACAAGTCAAACAACTTGAGAATGAGATTTTTGTGAACCAGTCGAAATATACTCTTGATATTCTCAAGAAGTATAAGTTAGACTCTTGCACGAGTATCGCAACTCATATGCCCTCCAACTATAAGTTAGACACCGATCCTTCTGGGAAAAGTGTCGATAATACAACTTACAGAGGGATGATAGGATCCTCCAACTATAAGTTAGACACCGATCCTTACTGTAGACCTGATATAATGTTTTCAACATGTCTTTGTGCTCGCTTTAAGGCCGACCCAAAAGAATCACACCTAACTGCGGTAAAACGCATTTTTCGTTATCTTAAGGGTACACCCGATCTTGGTCTCTGGTATCCAAAGGGAACCGATTTTGATCTTACTGCCTTTTCAGATGCTGATTTTGTAGGTTGTAGAGTTGACAGGAAAAGCACGTCGGGCGGAATACAGTTCTTGCGAGACAGACCGGTGAGTTGGTCCTCCAAAAAACAGAATTGTGTTTCAACATCCATAGCTGAAGCTGAGTATGTAGCAGCTGCAAGCTGTTGCTCTCAAGTGCTGTGGATGAGAACACAATTACGCGATTATGATTTCTCACTCACCAATATCCCAATTTACTGCGATTCTCGAAGTGCAATAGCCATCTCTTGCAATCCCGTGCAGCACTCTCGAACAAAACATATAGATATCAGGTATCATTTTATTAAAGATCACGTAGAAAAGGGAACAACTGAGTTGTATTTTGTTGGCACGGAATATCAACTTGCGGATATCTTTACTAAAGCTTTAGACGAACCTCGTTTTCAGTTTTTAGTATCCCATATCGGCATGTTGAATCCACCTTCCAATTAAATATCAGATATTGTCTTAAATAATTCTATTTCAAACTATCATGTTTGAAATTCATTTATTTTAGAAAATATCTGTTATTTAAATTTAAGGATTATGTCGCAAAATTAAAACTCAATGTTTCCCTATCTATGTACATCTTTAATAATTAATGATCTTGTCAAATTGCTGTGTGAATTGTTCATCACTAAGTGGGACGCAAATGTAATCCAGGTTTGTCTGTATCTTTAAGGCTGAATAGGTTCAAGGATTTAATCTGAAAAAGATAAAGAAGCGAAGAGGTGTTTATTTGAGGGGGAGTATAGTTAGGATGTTAATTTTTATAATTCTTTGTTACTTTTATTTTTATTATTTCTCTTCGTTAAAATTTTTAAATTTTAGGTTGGTTAATTTTTAGATTTTTAGGTTTAATTTAATTGGTCAGAAAATCTCAAAAAGATTATATTTTATTTGTCTAGATTTTGTCAAAAAGCCAAAAACATATTCATTTTTATTTTATTTTATTTTATTTAGTCTTAACTTAATTGCTAAAAGAAAATCTCAAAAATATTTTATTTTGCAATTGCTTATTTTTGTTTCAAAGAAAATACAAAAAGATGTGTTGTATTGGGCCAAATTTGTTTTGTTGTTTAAAAAATGTTTGATTTAAAAAAAAAAAGAGTTAAAGGCCCAATTTTCTTGTTTTAAGAAACATATCCGGCGGCCCATGTCATTTTGGGCGCGGATCCTGATGACCCGACCCGAGTCCCTTTAAAAGGGGTGGGTCAACGGTCAATGGTCACTTTCTTCTTCCTTAAGAAATTTCAAACTCTCTTCTTTTTTCTCACCTTACCGTCACTCAACCACCGCCGCCCATCCTCCATTTTCGATTTTCAAGCTTAGTGAATCATCGTTTTTCCTCGTTTTTCTTGTATTTCTCGACTTCCGCACTATCAGGTAACCTCTTTGTTACTTTATTTCAGCATTTAACTGACTAAATTGCATGATTGATTTTCAAAAAATTTCTACTTTGTTCTTTCGGTTTTTGCTACATTTAGGTCACTTCATTTGCTTTTAGTTAGTTGTAGTTAAATGAAGGGTAAATGAATTGTTCCTTACATGTTTTTAGACTAGGATCTTCAATTTCATGCATTTTTATCAAATTTTGAACTGTTCACGTTGCATGCTGCATGAACTCATTTAATGAACTGTTGGACTTCGGACGTCCGAATTTGGACCAAGCCCCGAATTCGGATGTCTCACTTAGACAAAATTCCAAAGTTTTTTCATCTACAATGACCGAATTCGGACACTGTGCATCCGAACTCGGACCACTGTGGATCCGAATTCGGTCCTTCAAAGAAAGTTCAAAATTTTCATTAAGTCTAAGTTCTCATTTACTGTGCATCCGAATTCGGATGAGATCCGAATTACGTCCGCATCTGATTTTTTGATTCCACCCGAATTCGTACCATTCCATCTCATTGCATACATTCATCCGAATTCGGTCCTCATCCGAATTCACATCACCATCCGAATTCGGACCATCCACATTCACAACTTCATCCGAATTCGGACCATCTCATGCCATTATCATTCTTCATCCGGATTTCAGCTGGATCCGAATTCGGTGGTACTGTTCATCTGAATTCGTCCATCCGAAATCCAACACTTAGAATTTTTTTTAAATTCTTCTATTTTTTCATTTTCATTATAAATCAAAAACCCAAAAAGATTTTCATTCCGGTGCACCATTGGTTAGAGTTAGGATCAGTGTTTGAGTGAAAATGTCTGTTCTAACATTGGTCTCTTAACGATTGACTTTGGACTTTATTCAGTAGGATTTCATTCTACTAATAAAGACCCGATGCTCTAAACAGATCAGACAGTTTCTATTTCACACTTTATCCAGACTTAATATCAATGTCTAATCATCTAAAGTCTTCTTTTCTAACTTTGATGCACCTTTACAGGGATCATGGAACCTGCAGTCGCCCTTACCATACCCCATCCCCCCATTCCCAATAACAACGCCCAGTTACCCGAAGAATCCATTCTTCCCGAAGCCGAATTCGTTGAGTTCATGCCACATAATTGGCAGCTTGATGTGTCCATACTCACCCGCGAAACCGAAACTCTAGCTTTTGAAATCCTGACAAACCACCCAATCTACTATTCCCTTTCCGCAGCCATTTCCGTTCCCCAAATCTACCTACAACAATTCTGGCATCGGTTAAAATTTGTCGTTGATGCCGAACCACACTTCACCACCACCATAGACTGTGTCCTAGTCAAAATAACCACCGCAGCCATACGTCATATCCTACACCTACTCGCTGAAGCTCATTCCCTGCATCGCCTTCACTTTGCCACCATTCCTTCCCTCCAAAAAACCCTTAATGAAATTCAAACCTTGGGATATGATGGTTCACTCACCAAACCTTCAGACTTCCGGACCAAGAATCTTCAGGCTCACTGGAGGATTCTTTTTGACGTAATCAACAAGTGCTTCACCGCCAAGCATGCTGGACACGACTCAGCATCAGCTCAAGTCCTAGCAATGTTCGCTGCCTTTGCCTACGACAGACATTTTGATTACGCGGCATTCCTCTTTGAGGAATTGATAAGAGTTCACCTGGAGAGGGGCACCAAACGAGGACGAAAATACATCCCTCTCTAGCGTTTTCTACAATTAATAATTCAGTATGCCATGGACAACGACGACGACATACATGAACGTCCAGAGGCAGATGTCTACCCCACAGTTGCGATTCAAAAGCTCAATCTGCCAAAAGGGGCTCCTTCTGTACCAGTGATGACAATTCCACTGTCCCTTCTTCTAAGGGCAGTGCAATCTGAAAGGGTTAGGGCATAGTTGAGAGAATTTTATCCGGATGAGGCTCGGTCGAATCCGACTGAGCCTACCCAGTCCGAAGGTGAGATTAGAGTGAGTGAGGAAGAAGGAGAAGCGGCAGAAGTAGAATAATCAATGGGTCTCGGTGAGCGGGAGCTTGTGAGTGTGAGGGAGGGCGAAGCAGGTGAGGCAGCAGAGACGGCGGATTCCGAAAGAACCGTCTCTGTCGTAAGAGGGATTGATATAACATCTGAGGGTGACCATAGCCCAATCAGCCGGACAACCCACTTTCAGACCATTAGTCCGATGGTCGAACTCACCCCAACCACCCACTTAGCATTCTCTCAACAGGGTGCTACTTCATTGCACGGGGATTTACCACGCACGCCATCACCCTCTCACTCGGAGAGCCGTGGTGTTGAACGATGTCACACTCCGCCCCATGTGACCGAACATCTTTCTCCCACGATTCACTCCCTACCCCCACACACATCGCATGACGCCTTCGTGGCGTCCCATCAACGAGTTGCCTCCGTGGCGGCTCCTCAAACTTCTGGATCTAAGCATTCCATTGTGGAGCCAGAGATGATAGAAGGAAGACCTGGAGTGGCCCCATCTACGCCATCCACTTCAGGCAATCTCCAAATAAACTTAGAGATGTTAACGGCAGCTCTACGTGCTGCCGGTGTTGTTACCCAGGCTGCCCTGGACGCCCACAAGGAGGCCGCCGAGGAACGACATACCGCACTTCTATCATTAATTAAGGGTAAGGGTGTCGCTTCTGAGGATGTGCCTCCACCAGTGACCCGATCAGTCCAAATCATGATTTAGGAGTTGTCAGATAAAATAGACGCGCAAAACCGCTTAATACTTCAAGTCCAGGAGCAACTAAACTCCTGCATGGACCGTCTAGAATCTGCAGTGATCGAGCTCCAGTGTCGTCCCCAGGCTGAGTCCCAAAAGAGGAAGCATGACGATCAGGACGACCCTGATCGCCATGAGGGGGAGAAGCGCCAAAAGACTCAGTCTGAGGACCTTATGTTGATCGTAGGGGGAGCAGAATCAGAAAGTAAAGAGGTTCAGGGGTCAGGGGACAAGATGCATGAGGCTCAGGAGTACATGATGATAGAAGACGAACCCATGTTTGAAGGTCCAGCTCCATTGGATCCGATGACAGCCATGGTTGAGTTCAAACCCTTACACGAAAAGGTTGAAATCATATTGGTGTCTGACTCAGACTCCGATACTGATGACAACCAACCCTTAATCATACCTAAGCCTGAGTCTGAATCACTACAAAACTCTCCGCCCCCAGCTCCACATCAAGAATCCCAAATAGTCCAAAGCCCTCCCAAATCTCAAAGTCCTCCCTCAGTCCAACCTGTAACCAAAGTGAAATTTATGGAGCCAGGACCCTCAGAAACCAGGCGGGTAGATAGATTTGATGACCCTCTTGAGCAGCCCGGTGTTTATGATGACAGTGATTTGTATTGGGTGTTGGTACATCCTGTGTGACGATAGCAGTCTAAGTGGTCTTACATTGTGATTTAGCATGTGTTTGTTATATATGTTATTTATGGTTGATATTTATCGGTGTTTGTATGTTGGAACTTGATGTAACGTATTACAAGAAGTTCAAACATAAAGTTCAAGGATAAAATCAATCATAAGGTAATAACGTAAGTTTCATCACTTAAGTGTTTAAGTGTATTGGCTAGATTCGAATAGGTAAAGGAAGACATTCGAATCTGTGATAGATTCGAATGTATCCTTAGATTCGAATGGGCTAGATTCGAGAGTGTCATTGTGGACAGACTCGAATGGGCCTTGGGCCAGATTCGAGTTTGGCCCACATCAGACTCGAATCAGGGTCTATAATTAGGGATAGACTCGAATCATTAGAGGACTTTTAGCAGAATTCGTGAGGAATTAAGCAAAAGGCGATCTCGAGTTTATCAGCTAGGTGAGTGCCGTTTCGGAGAGAATTAGTTCGTAGGATCGTTCGTGTGTCGTTCGTTCAGCGTCTAATAGTCTCCGTGTTCCGTTGGTTGAGAGTTGTCCGTCTAATCGTCAACGAGGATTCCACACTCGTTCACGGATCCGCGTCTAGATAGATCTTGCAGTCGTAGACCTTACAAGTGGTATCAGAGCCTACGGAGTGTTCTTCGTGTTCTTCGTGTTCATCAGATACATTCTAGGTTTCTTGACGCTAGTTGGACGGTTTTGCTCTCAAAAACGTGTTTTCAAGCTTAGCAAATTCATATTCGGGAAACACTTTGTGGTTTTTCACGTTTTTGATCGAAATCATTATTTTTCGTTCGAAAAATAGTGATTTAATCTGTAAAACGTCAAAAAATCAAAGTGTTAGCCGTTTTTTCGAGTTTGCGGCGCTCGAATCTATAGGGGTAATTAGGGTTTCACTTTAGTCTCGAGTCTAACCTAAATACGCTCCTTTCGAGTCAATTTCAGAGATTTTCGAATCTACCTTGTTTCGAATCTGGTGCTTCATTCGAATAGGATCTCGAGTCTACATTAGTTTCGAGTTTATTTCGAGTCTAGTATTGTTTCGAATCTGTGTTTCGAATCTGCTGAAATTCGAGTTTGTTCCCCTTCGAATCTAAGGACCATCGACTCTAAGGATATCTCGAATCTGACATAATTTCGAATCTAATCGAATTTTAACACTTAATCGAATTTAATCCCAAAAGATTTACCCTTAATTAGTTTCGAATCTACCTAGATTCGAAAAAGTTAGTCTAAATCAGTTTCGAATTAAATTAATTAAGTTCAAATTCAATTTGTTTAGAAAAGATGTCAAATCTTCAGAAATTCCTTGAGATGGACCACGAAGTTGGGAAGGCAAATGCACCGCCTAAGCTGATGAAAGTTGAGGACTATTACTGGTGGAAGGACCGATTTACAGATTTTGTACGATTCAATGATATGCGCATGTGGGTGTGCATAGATGAAGGGTACATCCCTCCAGTATCTGAAGTTGAAGGCCGTCAAAAGGTCTTGTCATATCAGATGATGAAAGAAGATGACAAGAAATTATTTGAAGCCGAAAACAAAGCTTTCTCCATAATCCGTATGGCTTTACCTCAAGATATTCTGCACACATTTCGGACTCAAAGGACGTCGAAGGAACTTTGGGAGTCTCTCGAGAAAAGGTGTGAGGGTAATCCTCGGGTGCGTAGAAAGCGTACAGAGCTGTTGAAACAACAGTTTGCGATTTTCAAGGCAATTAAGGATGAACAGTTGGATGATATTATCACGAGGTTCTATCATCTGATAACGGAACTTGAAAGTCATGGAATTGAGTATTCGGACCCTGACAAGAACAACAAGCTTCTTGATGCCCTACCAGCCAAATGGGCTATGTACGTGGCAATGATTAAGCTGAATGAGGACAAATATTATACTCAATCACTTGATGACATTGTGGGAACGTTGAGGGCATATCACTTCGAGTTGATTAAGGCTGAGACTGATTACGAGCAAGTCCAGAATCCGGCAATGTATTTTGGAAAGACATCTAAATCATCAGTGACAGCTGAACCGAAGAGTGCTACAGCGTTTTTCACCGGAGAAACGTCATCGCCAGCAGAGTCTGAAGACTCATTGAATCGCGCGTTCTTAGGATTAGGAAGATCGGAAGAAACGCAACCTCAAGTCCAACAGGCATCGAACAGTCAGAGTTATTCGAAGATTCCCATGAGCGCAAAGTCAGCGGAAGAGCATCTGAATCTACTTGCTTCTTTTGTGGCCGCATACGGAAATTGTGTTCAAGGGAAAATCAATGACCCAGCTCTATGGGATGAAGATTACGATCAGGTCGACCCTGATGACTTAGAGGAAATGGATCTTAAGTGGCAACTGGCCATGGTGACCCAGAGGGTAAAAAGATTCATCAAAAGAACTGGGAGGAATCTGCAAATGAACAACAAAGGGATAGGATTTGATAAGTCCAAGGTAAAATGCTACAACTGTCAAGGACTGGGACACTTCGCCAGGGAGTGTCAGAGACCGAAAGTGGAGTCATACCAAGGGCAGAGTCAGCATCAGGGACAGTTCCAAAATCAGTCCCAACAAAGATACCTTCCGAGTTCCTCAACTGGTCAAGCCAATCTAGCGGGTCTACTATCCAATGTCACTTCTGACAGACAGCTAGATGGTACCTATGACTGGAGTTCACATCCTGAGTCCAATGCTAGAGCTTTCATGGCTGAAGTTACGGAGAATGGGTGTGAAGAAGACGAGCAGACCACAAGGGAAAACAGTCCGATGTGGGTTGAAAAGGCGAATGGTCAGACAGTGCTGGAGTTTGCTGCTCAGATGGCCAACGTGGAATCTGAGAACTCAAAGGTTAGTCTGTCTTATTCTTTATTTCATGATTTATGTGCTTTATGTGTTAGTTCTAATGATAGGTTAAATCTAATCTTAGAATCACAGAAGACCATAACTGCTCAAAATGAAAACTTAAAAATTGAAAATGCTAGTCTAAATGATATAAAGCAAGATTTAAAAGAAAAGCTTAAGGCTGATGCTCAGGACATAGTAGTTCTAAAAGACAGACTCAGTGAGCAGTGTGTTAGGATAGAACTTATGTATGAGCACGTAGAGGCCTTAACAAAAAGTCTTAAGGACAAGGATATAGAGCTAGCTGAGACCAAGGTTAAGGTAGCAGAGGCAAACAGCAAGTTAGAGAAGTTTAGGAATTCAAGCTTAAATCTAGGGAAAGTCTTAGATGCCCAACGACAGTCTAAGAAGCCCGTAGGTCTAGGTTTTCATGGAATTCCTCCACCATTCAATGCGAACTATGTGCCTCAGCCTCAGGAGAAAACTGACAAGTCAGTAGACTTAGAGGACCTACCTGAACCGACACCAGAGCCTACAGTTGAAAATACACCTAAGGTGTCTGACTCAACCGTCAAGGTCAAGAAAGTGAAATTTTTGTCTTCCTCCAGTGAAACACCTGCAGGAAAACAGAAAATTTCTTGGGCTGACCAGGTCGAAGAGGCAGACACTCTAGATGTACCAAAGGAGATAGACACTAGTGAGACACCTAGATCTAAGGGAACACACAAAAAGTCCATAGATAAGATGTCTTGCTTTAGATGTCACGAGAAAGGGCATGTTGCTTCTCACTGTCCACTTAGGAAAGCAGATGTTACCCCTAAGACAGTGAACCCAACACCTGTTAAGCCCTCACCCAGTGTGGCAAGCAGCAGTAGTTCTCAACCTACCGAGAAAACTGTGCAGGCCGCACCCAAACAAGTTGTGAAAAACACACCGGTTAAGGTTGGACCAAAGGAAGTGATTAGGACAAATTCACCGAATCGTGTCAATAATCAATCTAGGTCAGCACCTCAGCAAGTCTATAGGAGCACAACACCTAGCAGGTCACATACTCCAGTTAGGTCACATACTCCAGTTAGACAATATGCACCGGTAAGAGCTCAAGGATCACAGTCAGAAATGGCATATAATAGAAATTATTCTAGAGCTCCACAACAAATGCCTACACCAAGGCAAAGAGTGAACTTAAATCACTCGGCACCACAACAGAATTCAGTTCAAAGGCCCAAGTCACCTGAAAGGCGAGATCGGTACTTGAAAGAGTTCACGTATGTGGACGAGAATGGTATTACCAAGTCAGTCATGGCTTGGGTTCCCCGTGATAACTAACCTCTTTTCTTTCATGTGCAGGAGATAACTACAGGTCCAAACAACAAGTGGTTCGTCGACAGTGGTTGCTCCAGGCACATGACGGGGGAAAGAAGTCTTCTCACAGACTTCAAGGGGGGTAATAGGGGATTCGTATCATTCGCTGGTAACAAGGGTGGAAACATCACGGGTACCGGAGTGGTCACTAATGGGACAATAAAATTGGACCAAGTTTATCACGTTGATAAACTGGTTCATAATCTCATTAGTGTATCTCAAATCTGTGATAAGAAGAACTCGGTGTTATTTACTGACACTGAGGCGTTAGTGCTAAAGCCTGGATTCAAAATTCCTGAAGAATGGGTGTTGATGCGGGCGCCAAGGAAGAACGACTTGTACATGCTGGATATGAACAAGCCAGAGACTTCGATGGGGCCAATTTGTCTACTATCCAAAGCTTCGGAGACGGAATCCGTACTGTGGCACAGACGCATGGCTCACCTGCACCTGAGAAAGATGAATTACATAACGAAGCATGGACTGGTGCAGGGTGTGCCCATGAAAAGTTTTCAGTTCGAGGATAAGTGTCTACCTTGCATGAAGGGCAAACAACACAAGAAGACACACAAGTCCAAGAAGCAGAATTCCATAGCCTCAACATTCGATCTGTTGCACATGGACCTTTTCGGCCCAATCAACAAAAGGAGTATTGGAGGTAGTTGGTACTGCTTAGTTATCACCGACGATTACTCACGTTTTTCTTGGGTTTTCTTTTTAGGTACGAAGGACGAGACGGCTGCAAGGCTCATCGGGTTCTTGGACCAAGTGGAGAACTCATACGGAACTAGGGTTAAATATATTCGTAGTGATAATGGAACTGAATTCAAAAACACTGTAATTGGTGTATATTGCCTATCAAAGGGCATAGTGCATCAATTCAGTGCACCATATGAACCTCAACAGAATGGGGTGGCCGAACGTAAAAATAGAACTTTGATTGAGGCTGCAAGGACTATGCTTTCGGATTCAAAGCTTCCTACCATGTTTTGGGGGGAGGCAGTGAATACCGCGTGCCACATTTTAAACCGAGTCCTTACAGTCAAATCATTGAACAAAACATGCTATGAAATTTTGAATAAACGGCCACCTAACTTAACTGGATTCGAACCGTTTGGAGTACCATGCACACTTTTAAGAACAAAACATCAACCGAAGTTTGGTGAAAAGGCTGACGAAGGATACTTCCTAGGTTATGTGCCAAACTCACCAAACAAACGGGTGATTAACAAAACAACTGGTACTATGGAGATTGTGTATAACAATGAAGTCACAAGTTATTCACATGAACCCCAAACTGGTCCGGAATGGATATTTGACTATGATAAGTTATTTGCGTCATTTAACATTCCTTTGGATGATAATGCAGGTAAAATCGAGAAGGACATGGCGACGTTGCATCTGAACGACGATGGCCAAATCTTTCCGAGGACCACGTTTGAATCTACATCCGAGCCTACTGCGACTGTAGATGGATCTCCAGAAGTTGCTGATCAGGAAGCACCTACAACTGAGAATCAGTCTCAAGCATCGAGTTCCAATTCTGAGGAAAACGTCCGTGAGGAGGAAAATGTAGAAGCTGAGCCTGTTCCCCCATTAGGTGAAATATGATCCAACTTAGGAGATAATCTAAGGGTTGATGAAATAGAGACCTCTAGGATTAACAAGAACCATCCAATAGAAAGCATCATAGGAAATCCTAACGAGGGTGTGAAGACTCGGAGTAGTGTAAATAACAACACCGTGTTGTTGTCAATGATAAACGACTCCGAGGCATATCACACATGTCTTTATTCATGTTTCATATCGCAAGTAGAGCCTAAGAATGTGCAAATGGCACTTAAGGAAACTAGAAGTGTGGGAGTTAGTTCCGTTACCTCGAGGGGAGATTGCAATAGGAACCAAATGGGTTTTTAAGTGCAAAAGAGACGATCGGGGTATAGTCACGCGCAACAAGGCGAGATTAGTTGTAAAGGGTTTCAACCAAGAGGAGGGAATCGATTACAATGAGGTGTTTGCACCAGTAGCAAGGCTGGAAGCCATTAGGTTGTTTCTAGCTTTTGCCTCCTTCAAGGGCTTTAAGGTATATCAATTAGATGTTAAGAGTGCTTTCTTATATGGGAAAGTGAAGGAGTTGGTGTATGTTGAACAACCGCCCGGATTTACAGATCCAAAATATCCTGATAGAGTATATCGCTTAGATAAGGCTCTTTATGGATTACATCAGGCACCTAGGGCGTGGTATGAGACTTTATCCAACCATCTATTAGAAAACGGTTTTGAAAGGGGTAGGATAGATAGTACTCTATTTGTGAAGAGGAAGGGTGAACACTTTATCTTGGTACAAGTGTACGTCGATGATATCATTTTTGGATCATCAGACGAACAGATGTGCAATGATTTCGAGAAAGTGATGAAGTCTAAGTTCGAGATGAGTGCTATGGGGGAGTTGAATTTCTTTTTAGGGTTACAAGTTGACCAAAAGAAGGAAGGGATGTTTATCCATCAAACTAAGTATGTCTATGACATATTAGAACGGTTTGGGATGGAGGGAACTAAGTTGACTGCCCACTTCAGCACGCCGATTCAAGTGAATCACAATCTCGGGGCGGGTACTGAAAGTGATACCGATGTGGATCCGACTTTATATCGAGCCATGATTGGGTCACTTATGTATTTAACTGCTTCAAGACCTGACATAATGTTTGTTGTGTGTATTTGTGCTAGGTTTCAAGAGAATCCGAAGGAGATGCATATGAAGGCTGTGAAGCGGATTCTACGATACCTCAAGTCGAAACCGAAGTTGGGTCTTTGGTATCACGCGGAGGGAGATCTAGAGTTGGAAGCGTTCACGGATTCTGATTACGGAGGATGCAGCTTGACGCGCAAATCAACGACTGGAGGTTGTCAGTTCCTAGGAGGGAGATTGGTATCCTGGCAATGCAAGAAACAAACATCGGTAGCCGTTTCAACGTGCGAGGCCGAGTATGTTGCTGCTGGTAGTTGCTGCTCACAGGTTCTGTGGATACAGCAACAATTGCGGGATTACGGTTTGGCTTACACTCAAACTCCTATTAGGATAGATAATCAATCTACAATTGCTATAACTAATAATACAGTTAAACACAGTAAAACAAAGCACATAGACATAAGGCATCATTTTATTCGTGATTGTGCTGAAAAGAATCTAATCAAACTGGTAAAAGTGGCAACAGAAGATAACAATGCAGATTTATTTACCAAAGCGTTTGATAAGACACGGTTTGAGTATTTAATTCAACTGAATGGAATGCGCAACCCAGAGTAATTTGATCTTAGTAGTAATAAGTTTATTTTCTTGAATAGTCGTAGTATTTCTTTCTTTACTGTAGTCTGCTAATTTAGGAAAGTTTCTATTTTTAGTAAGCTTCTATTTTTAGTAAGTTTCTATTTTTAGTAAGTTAGTAGGTTAACTTAGTTTACTGCTTTTTCTTATGAAAAACAAAAGAAAAAAGAGAGAAAATTACAAAAATAAAAAAAAAGAGAATATCACAGAAAAAAGGAGTTAAGTCTTAGATACATAGGTTCAAAGTGACGAAAATTAGCACCGTCGTTACATACTCTAAGTATTTAGGCTTTCACACATAATGCAACTAAATTCTAAGTGTTATACTTTATTTAGTTTGATGTGTTGGTAGGCATACTACATATAGGGAATCTCAAGGCTAATAAAATATTCTAGAAAAAGTCAAGCGTGTCACTAACTTAGATGTATGACCAATCGGTCTTAATTTTTATGTACAAGACATACAAACATTGAGTCTAAATGAGGTATGCAAACTTTCTGGGGATGTATGGCAACATCAAATACATCTGAAAATGGAAAGAATAGAAATATCATGTAAAACTAAGAGTCGAAAACATGCAACTCTGTTGTACGCAAGTACAGACCTGTTGTCTCTGTTTAGATTCGGGTTAGCAGACATGTCGCTTTGTTGTACGTCAGTACAGACCTGTCACCACTATCTGCTAACTTTAAAAGAAAACCTTAAGTCGAACTAAGACACTCTGTTGTATGAAAATACAGACCTGTGTCCGATGTTTGTCTTTTAAAGAAAGTTTGCAAATACCAACAAGTTAGAATCTTTGTCTGTGTGCCTTGATCATAAAAGTATGTCTATGTCTGAGTCACGTAAGAAAATTTCCTGATAAATAAAAAGGCCAAGGGATATTCCGAAATGTAGAATGTTTAACAGGGTAAAATACCAACAATTGGCTAAATAGGTATGTCACAACAAACAATCAAAGGAATCAAAAATTCCTAAGTGTGAAAGTTTAAGTACTGAAAGTTAGTATCAGACATCGCTATCTGATTGAACCTTTCTTAGACTATACTCATCAAAAATATGTTGTTTAAGTAATTAGCTTAGCTTGTAAATTTTTTAGTATAGCTTAAGTCTAGATTAAATTTTTGGTCAACATTTTACCTTAGTTTATTTTATTTTATTTTATTTTAGTTTAGTTTAATTTTTACTTAGGTAAAAGGTCAAAAGTTACTGAGGGTGCATTCAAAGTTGAAAAAAATAATCAATGCGTGAATTATCTTGAGCTTACGGTAAAAGAATTGGCATAGTTTATCTGGTTACACAATACCGTAGAAAAAAGTTGGAAAAGTTGAAATTATTTCAAAATTTTCAAAATTTTTCTAAGTGTTGGTGGTTTCGAATCTAAGACAGACTCGAATAAGGAGTAATTCGAATCTGTCAGTAGATTCGAATCTACACTTAGACTCGAAGGTTGGTAGTATATATAGGTCAACAGTGAAGTCATTTAATACTTACTGTTCTCGAATCTATACCCTCGAATCTATATTGGCGATTTCGAATCTGTTCTCGAGTCTATCGTAATCCTTCTAAACGACAATTTGTCGAGTTTGAAGACTGTGTGTTTGATTCTACTCTTGCATCTAGGTATAATCAACTTGATTGTACAAGATTTATGTAGTTTTATACACAAGTTTAGGCTAAAACATCAAATTTTGAAGTTTTATGGGTCAAAATAGGGTTTTTGCTAAATAACTAAGTTTGGGCCTATAAAATATCAAATTAAAAGCATAAATCAAGGATTAGAACCTAGTTGAACTAATGTATGTGATTTACCTAGTTCAAAATGGTTAAAATCTTGGGTTTTGTTGAAACAATTGCCGACGGGGCTTCGAGTCTATTCTTGGATTCGAATCTGTTCATGGGTTTCTCGAATCTGTCATTAGATTCGAGATGACCATGATATTCGAATCTGTCCATTAGACTCGAATAGGGACTTTTCGAATCTGTCCATTACACTCGAATATGGACACTTCGAATCTGTTACTTTCGAATCTCTACTTTATTTACTTTGTTTAATTTAAATTTTATTAAACTTGTGGAAATTTAATTGTGTTAGATTTTGTATTTAATCAAGTACAAAATAAAACAAATTTGAATTTAAACAAGTTTATTGATTTTTAATGAGTCTAACAGTTTTGTTTATTGTGCAGATATGGCGGCTCGAGCTTTTGTCCCAAAGCATAATATGGTCCTTAATCCTGATAATAATACTCCTGAGGCGCAGGGTTTTCGCCAAGTTTTGGATTTCCTAGCTGAATCTAGGATTAGCTATGCGTTGTATCATAACATTCCAATAGTCATTTCGTATGTACGGCAGTTTTATGACCATTTACAGGTTGATTGTACTGTCACCCCGACAGTTCTAAGAACCAGAATTGCTGGACAGCCGCTAGTCTTCTCTGCAGATATGTTGCGACAGGTTCTGCAGTTGGGAACACAGGAACAGGAGGACGGGCCTATTGACTTCCCGTTAAGTATTAGGCAGACCGCGTTTCTGAGGATGGGCTACAGTTTGGATGTTACGAAGTCATCGTATATGAAGAGTGGACTGATAGGACAGTGGAGATTCTTGGTGCACGTTTTCATGGCCTGTTTTGCGCCGAAGAAGGCTGGATTTGACTACATAGTGTCAAAGATCCAATCGGGGGTTATTGCACTGGTGTATAATCGGAAGTTCAGCTTCTCGCAAATGTTTTTCTCGGAGTTCGTCCATCAGCTTACAGCTCCAGAAAGGGAAAGATTTCTGCTGTATCCAAGATTTGTTATGATGTTGATAAGGCACTTCTTGCCAAATTTGCCACAGTCAGATGACTCTCTGAGCGTTAATGTTATGGACAAACGCATTTTTGCTGACTGTTCCTCACATCGAGGAAGATTAGCTGTTCCGGTGGCGCGTCCATTGTATGGAGCGATTGTGGATAGGGAATTTCACGCCCCGGGAGATGCCAACTGGGCAGGGGTCGTTGAGATTCAACCACAGCAACAACAACAGCAACGTCAACAACAGCAACAGCCGCGTGCTCAGCCGCGTGATCCAAGACGACGACAGAGGCCAGTCGCGAGTCAAATCCAGGCGTCAAGGCCTTCTACGAGCGACCAGCCCCAAGCACAAGAAGCAGAGACTTCAAGTGCAGTTCCCGAATCCGAGCAGATTGCTCAAACCCTGGAGGAAATATGGGCATCTGGTCCCCATGCCAATGAAGATGTTGCAGCAGCGTTAGTGGGTGAGCTGCTTAGTCCCCCAGAAGATGAAGATGATGTATTTCGGGATGTAGAGGAATATGAGCCAGAAAGGGCAGATGAAGGCTTAACATCTTTCAGAATCCGAATCAGAATCAGAGGAAGTTCCTGAACCAGCAGCTGCAGATCCCGGAATTCAAATTGGAACCTATGGATCGAGGTTGATTGTGAATGAAGGAGGTTCGAGGAGGCGAGAGGACAGGGAATCTGAGGATTCAGATTTTGAAGAAGAGGAGGTTGCTCCGTTGGTGACGAGGCAAAGGGCCAAATGTCACAGATTCATGCAGGGGACATCATCAGAGTCCGATGCACAACCTCAGCCTCAAACCCAAACCCAACCACAAGCCACAGCTCCACCATCACCGCCACCTCAGCATCATGAACCATACATTCCACCACAATTCATCCCATCTCCCATTCAGTCCATTCCATCTACGTCAGCCGCATATACTGAAAATCAAAGATTCATGCAACTCAAAGGACGTGTTGACTTTCAGCATGTTCAAATCATATCCCTTACAAAAGCTGTCGGTGAGCTCCAGGAGCATAACTCAAATCTTGACAAGGAGAATGCAGAATTAAGGAAGATTGTGGAGACTGTAAGAGACGAAAACACAGAGCTAAAATCGTTTATTGCTGATCAGTCTTCAGAAATCAGATCAATGAGGTCCCTCCTTGAGCAACTTATGAAAAATTACAAACTCAGGGGGAGACAAGTTGTAAGGAGCAGGAAGTACAGCGAAGAGATGATGATAACGAAGGCAATGATCCCGGTGCAAATAAAGAGAATGAGTCTGTAGATTTTCCTGCAGCTCAAACTACACAAGTTCAGGGGGAGCCTAGTCAAGGTGAAGGAGAAATGGGAGAAGCTGGTTCATCAAAACAGCCTACAGACTTTGAAATCAGTGAGATGATTGAAGCGCTTATGGATCTCGATGATGATCCTCTGGATGTAGGTTTTGATAATGAAGATGAAGAGCTGGAGGAAGGCGAGTTTGTGCCAGAAGAGGTAGTGGACTGGCAGTTAGATGATGAGGTAGTCGCTGATGAGGATGATGAAGCTGATGAGATAGTTGTGCAGCAGAATCCTATTACCGATACCTACATGATTGATGGAAATAGAATTGTCAATGTAGATATAGTAAATGCTGCATTGAACCCTCAGCCATCGACAGAAGAACCTGCAAGAGAGCTAAGTAATGAAGAAAAAAGAAAGCTATGGTTCAGGGCTGAAGAGAAGGAGTTAGCGATTAAGAGGACAATGAGAGTGCCGGGTACTGGGAAGCTGTCTGAGCGAATTTTAAGTTGGTTCTTTGACAGAGATCTACAGCTTTTTGTAATTAAAAGAAAAGACGGGCTTCAGTACGTAAGGCGAACATTAAAAGCATTCAACTCCCTACCAAAGATCGAAATCACTGCGTTAGCATGGAAAGATTTGATAAACATTGGAAATGATCCCTATGCGAGCGTAATTGAAAGAATCACAAGAAAGGAGGGGAGATCAAGGAAATTCGAGCGTTTGAATCCAAGGGTCGGGAGAAGAGTAGAGGATCAGTCACGTATAGATCCTCTAACTGGACGACCGTGGATGAGGATTCATTACAAACCAGCTAAATGTCTGAGGAAAGTGCCTCTAAAGCAAATGCCACAGAATGTTTTGCAGAATTTACATTGGTGGTACGCCGACACTGAGACCGGGGAAGCAGTTATGGAGGATTTTGAAGAAAAAGTCATTCTTAGAGTCTACGACCCGCTTCACCTGGTAAACCTCTCCAAAGAAGATCTTCAGATTTTGTATAATTGTAAGATCTCTAGTGACACACATATGGATAGTGAGGCTAGTAAGTATGAAAATGTGGTCAAGTTATGTGTCGAGAAAGGTCTGTATGCTGGTAGTATGTTGAATCAATAAATAAACCAAGTTCTTAAATCAAATGTGTGAATTATTAGAAGCTATCGTCAAGGGGGAGTCTGTTGGTACATCCTGTGTGACGATAGCAGTCTAAGTGGTCTTACATTGTGATTTAGCATGTGTTTGTTATATATGTTATTTATGGTTGATATTTATCGGTGTTTGTATGTTGGAACTTGATGTAACGTATTACAAGAAGTTCAAACATAAAGTTCAAAGATAAAATCAATCATAAGGTAATAACGTACGTTTCATCACTTAAGTGTTTAAGTGTATTGGCTAGATTCGAATAGGTAAAGGAAGACATTCGAATCTGTGATAGATTCGAATGTATCCTTAGATTCGAATGGGCTAGATTCGAGAGTTTCATTGTGGACAGAATCGAATGGGCCTTGGGCCAGATTCGAGTTTGGCCCACATCAGACTCGAATCAGGGTCTATAATTAGGGATAGACTCGAATCATTAGAGGACTTTTAGCAGAATTCGTGAGGAATTAAGCAAAAGGCGATCTCGAGTTTATCAGCTAGGTGAGTGCCGTTTCGGAGAGAATTAGTTCGTAGGATCCTTCGTGTGTCGTTCATTCAGCGTCTAATAGTCT
Organism: Centrapalus pauciflorus; assembly: GCA_020465985.1. NCBI lineage: Eukaryota > Viridiplantae > Streptophyta > Magnoliopsida > Asterales > Asteraceae > Centrapalus > Centrapalus pauciflorus. The sequence continues at coordinate 304,263 of JAANYP010001681.1, forward strand.
CCGTGTTCCGTTGGTTGAGAGTTGTCTGTCTAACCGTCAACGAGGATTCGGCACTCGTTCACGGATCCGCGTCTAGATAGATCTTGCAGTCGTAGACCTTACAAAAAGTTTCAAATGAGTTCAATGGGAGAACTCACTTTCTTTCTGGGATTACAAGTCAAGCAGAAGCCCACTGGACTTTTCATAAGTCAATCAAAGTATGTGAAAGACATACTAGAAAAGTTTGGGTATCAAGACACAAAGGTTGCAAGCACTCCAATGGATCCTCACAAGCAACTCCATACAGACAAAGATGGCATAGATGTGGACATACATTTATACAGATCTCTCATAGGATCACTCATGTATCTAACATCTTCTAGACCTGATATAATGTTTGCTGTCTGTGTGTGTGCTAGGTTTCACTGCTCTCCAAAGGATTCTCACTTGGTTGCTGTTAAGAGAATCTTTAGATATCTCAAAGGCCAACCACACTTAGGCCTATGGTATCCTAAAGACTCTCCCCTTGAACTAACTGCTTATTCTGACAGTGACTATGGTGGTTGCAACATTGACAGAAAATCCACAACTGTTGGATGTCAATACTTAGGAGCAAGACTGGTCTCTTGGCAATGCAAAAAGCAGACAACTGTGTCCACATCATCCACTGAAACAGAATATGTAGCAGCTGCAAGCTGCTGCTCCCAGGTAATGTGGATTCAAAATCAACTGAGAGACTATGGTATGAATTTCTTATCCACTCCTATTTACATTGACAATTCAAGTGCAATCAGCATTGTGCAAAACCCAGTGAAATTCCCAAAAACCAAGCATATAGACATCATATTTCATTTCATAAGGGATTGTAATGAGAAGAAATTAATCCAAGTTACCAAAATACATACTGATGATCAGTTAGTTGATCTATTTACAAAACCTTTTGATGTATCAATATTCACTTTCCTGGTATCAAATATTGGTATGGTAAACATGGATTAATTTGTTTTCATTATTATTTACTTCGTATGCTTATTTAAGGGGGAGTCACTGTTTCATTAAAAGGATGCAAAATTTTCAACTAACAGCTTGAGTATTTTCTCAAGCTGCTAGTTCCTTTTCTCGGACTGTTAGTTATTCACTTGATCTGTCAAAGTGTGCAGGGCATTTAGGTAATTTTGAAATATGTGTGCGCGGGACCCAACCTTTTTCAAAACCTTTAAAGGTCCCAGTTTCGTTCAGTTGTAACTACCAGTTACAAAATTTCCTTCCACGGCATTTCTTTTTCCTCTGAACGATTCACACTCTCTTCTTTGCAAACCCTAAACCCTTCGTTTGATCCTTAATGGAGTTTGTTAAAGAACACAACTGCCTTCCATACTCTCTCAAACACTCTGAACTTCAGCCATTCCATGATATGATGGATTTCCTAAGACACTCCCATATCCACCATGCCCTCAATATAAATCCCACCATATACATATCGCATATCGAACAGTTCTCGAACCGTGCCACTATTCAAACCATCAATGGTATTCCCTCTATACTATCCAAAATTGATGGCACTCCCATCACCATCACTGAGGAATCCATTCGGCACAATTTGCATCTTCAAGATGCCACAGGTATAACAGACCTAACCCTTAACGCTTTACATACTGGTCTTTATAATATAGGTTATAGGGGTCCTGCTGATTCATTTACTTTCTTGAAAGCCCATTTTTCTCCTAAATGGAAATATCTTGTACATATTATTCAGCAGTGTATGAGCCCCAAAAGAACTGGTTGGTCAGAATTTTCTTCTAACATTGCCACTGCCTTAGTGTGCTTTTCAACAGGCCAACGGTTCAATTTTTCAAACATGATTTTTCAGGGGATGTTAAGGCATCATTCCCTAAAGAATGGGAAATTTTTAATGTATCCAAGATTTTTGGCAGAAATCATTGCACACACCTGCACTACTTCTCATTTACATAAGAGGATACATATTTCCCATAGGCACTCACTATCTTCTATAAAGAGACTTTTAAAACAAAGTGCCAATTTTTTGAGCGTAGATGTTCCATTGCCTTCTGCAATGATGAACATCATTCCAAGAAACAGAGGAGAGGGTCCTGAGCAGGCTCAGCCTATCATCACTGCTACACCCTCAGGACCCCAACCCACTCCTCATGATACACAAATCCCTTCTGATCCTTTTGTACAGCCATCACCCCCACTAAAATTTCTATATAAAAGGAAAAAGGGACCAGGAGCTCCTTCCTCCTCAGCCCTCAAACAAGAGCCATATATCCCTGTGCAGGAGGACACTTTTGCACAGAATATCCAAAGGGAACCAATTGAGGACACTCCCATCCTCACTCAGGAGGTGAACATCTCTCCAGAGATTGTTCATATGGGTTCTGTGGCTGGCACTACTGCTGTCTCTGCACAAGAGGCACAGGACAGTGCCAACATCACTAAGACCACGCCCATGGCAACAGCAAGTGTGCAAACACAAGCTGGAAGTCCCCAGAACCAAGAACAGAGGGGCCCAGAGGTTTCTACTTCTAGTATTAATGTCAGTGATAGATCACAAGCACCACAGGTGTTTTCTGATCTTGAGGCTAGTCTGCAAATCATGCTTTTGACGGATCCCAAGATGAAACCTGTTGTAGCTATGTTGGAATACCAAATGTCCATCATTGCTGCACAGGGAGCTCAAATATTTGCACTAAAGCAGGCAGAAGCGGCTCAAAATCAAAGAATGGATTATCTCCATAAAGGGTTTACCCTCTGTGGAAATAAGATCATGAAATTAGAGCGGTTGATTCAAACCCATGTGGCAAAGGTTGTAGGTCCTCCTGACCAAACCAATGCTTCCAAAAAGGGGAAGAATCAGGAGGTTCCTGAATCAGTCCAAGCAGCTCCAACACCATCAGTCCAAGCAGCCTCAACAGTTCCACCGTCTAGGCTAACAGTCCCAACAGCTTCTCAAGCTGTTAGCCTAGAAACTCAAGCTGCTTCTTCAAAAGCAACTGGAGTTGTTATAAGGGAAGGTGTTCAAGCTCCATCCAGTACAGTCCAAGCTACATCCTCTGCTGCAAAAGACAAGGGCAAGGGCATTCTTATTGAGTCTCCAAGGCACAAATTTTCTTCCAAAGAAGCCCAGATTGCCTTTGATGCTGAAGTTGCCAAAAAGATAGCAGAAGAACAGGATAAAGAGTTAGATCAACAAACCCAGCCCCCAATGGACGATGATGCAACCTTAGGTGATTACCTAAATGGGTTTGTGGTCAAACAAGGAGAGAAGAAGAGGAAGCTGCCAACAGGGCACTCCAAGGCTGAGCACAGAAGATTTCTGATCAATTTTGCCTTTGCAGCTGGCATTCCAAAGAAAATGGCTCAGTCCATGACCACTGAACGGCTGCAAGAGATCCATGACAAAGAAATGGACAAAAGAAAGAAAACGAAAGTCTCCCAAGAAGTCAAACCATCACAAGAACCAGTTCAAACTGGTACAAGTCATATTCAAGCTGCTGCTAGTGCCCCTGCTCCTTCTGATCAAGCTGTTGCTTCTATTCCTGCATCTGAGCCATCATCACAAGCAAAGCTGCATCAAGTTAAAAGGGTGTTGTTTGAGCAACAACTGCAAAAGGCCATGGAGATAGAGAAGTTGATTGATCAACATGATTTTACAAAGCCTCTGATCAACTACTGGTATGCTAAGCCACTGGATAATATTGACTTAAGATTTAAGTTTGTGGTGAGAAGGGAATCTGGACCAGAGGAAGAGTATGATACATTTTGGCATATGGTTCAGAAGTTGACCAGAGACGAGCTTATCAGGATGCATAATATTGGGTCTGTAACACAAGTTAGATCTGCTTTACCACAAGTGAAGCAAGTCATTAAAGATCTAAAATCAATTGTTGACCCTGAATCTGCAAGGACAGAAATAGAGGAAGCTATGAAGAAGGGAAAGAAGATCAAGCAAGTTGATCTGTTTGTTAAATCAAGGACATACAGAATCAAATTCTTAGATGGACCTGGTATATTCTTCAATCTCGAATTTTATGATTTACCAAAAGATATGCTACTTCAGATAAAATCTATTAGAGTATCTTGTGATAGAGATGAGATGAAGAAAGAATTTTTGAAGGCTGTAGATCAGAAACTTGCACAGTTATAAGTTTTTGAAAGCCTTGGTTTGTAAATAACAGTTTACTTATTCATTTCCATTTTTGTATAGAACTTAAAGTCTTGCGTAAAGTATTTAAGTTAGGGGGAGATTGTTGGGAAATAGTTTAAGTAGGTTCAAGCTGTTAGTTAGACTTCTCAAACTGTTAGTAGAGTTTATATGTAAATCCAAAGTTCATGCTGCTAGTTGAAGAAACTCGAGCTGTCAGTGTAAAAGTTCAAGCTGCCAGAGTAAATCAACTCGAGCTGCTCTGTTCAAGCTGTTAAGTGATTCAAGCTGCTCAACAGTTTCATAAACAGAAAGTGCTGATTTTCAGGAAAAGATATATACACGAAGATTCCAGCATATCTACTATCAGAGAAGTCATAGTTCTTCAAGGAAACATATCAAGAAGCAATATAAATACATAGAATAGGTCTTTCTATTGTATAAGACTTTTCTACATTTTTGAGTCTGTAATTGCTTTTGTTGATTAAGTTTTCATAAGCCTCTAAGGTTGTAAAACCCTAAGAACAGTCTGTGTTCTTCGTCTAATCAAACAGATTAGAGGTGATTGTAATCATTGAGATCAGCAATACAAGCAGTCTTGATTATTTATTGTGTTTATCTGCTATTTATTCTGAAAGCTTTTGTTAAAATAATTAAGTGTTATTCCGCAAACTTCTTAATTAAACTTTGATTCAAAGCAAGATTATTGATTTATACTCTGATAAATTCAAATCAGTTAGTCTTGGTTAATTAGTTTTAGATCCTGACAGTTTCCTACGGATGAGAATCAGATAAATAATTCTACCTCAGAAGACAGTGATCACGAGGAGGAAATTTTTCCGTCTGAAGTCACACCCCCCTTAGGCGAAATAGGATCAAATTTGATAGATAATCTTCAGGTCGATGCAATCGAAACACCGGGATAAATAAGGATCATCTGATAGAGGACATAATTTGGAATCTGAATGCTGGTGTGAGAACTAGGAGTAGCGTAAATAGTAACACAGTGATGATATCAATGATCAACAACTCCGAGGTATTTCACACGTGTTTATACTCGTGTTTCATTTCACAAGTAGAGCCAAAGAATGTACAAATGGCTCTAATGGATAATTCTTGGGTTGAAGCTTTGCAAGAGGAACTTTCACAGTTCAGAAAGCTTGAAGTGTGGGAGTGAGTGACTTTGCCTCGAGGAGAAGTTGCTATAGGGACCATATGGGTCTTTAAGTGCAAACGGGACGATCGGGGCATAATTACTCGTAACAAGGCAAGACTCATGGTCAAAGGGTTCAACCAGGAAGAAGGGATAGACTATAACGAAGTGTTTGCACCAGTGGCGAGGCTGGAGGCTATTCGATTGTTTCTGGCATTTGCGTCCTTCAAAGGGTTCAAAGTATATCACTTAGACATCAAGAGTGCCTTCTTGTACGGAAAAGTGAAGGAGTTGGTGTATGCCGAGAAACCGCCAAGGTTTACTGGTCCCAAGTATCCTGACAGAGTATATTGATTGGATAAGGCTCTGTACGGATTACATCAGGCACCTATGGCATGGTATGAGACACTAATGACTCACCTCTTAGATAATGGGTTTGAGAGAGGGAGAATACATAGTACACTGTTCGTTAAGAGGAAAGGTGAAGACTTTATACTGGTACAAGTTTACGTCGACGATATCATATTTGGGTCGTCTAATGAACAAATGTTCAAGGATTTTGAGAAGGTTATGAAGTCTAAGTTTGAGATGAGTGCGATGGGAGAGCTGAACTTCTTTCACGGTTTTACAAGTTGAACAATTAAAGGAGGGAATGTTTATTCATCAGACGAAGTATGTCTATGATATCTTTGAGCGCTTAGGGATGGAAGGAATCAAGCTTACGGTACACTTCAGTACTCTGATACAAGTCAATCATAATCTCGAACCGGGTACAGATAGTGATACTGATGTGGATCCGACTTTATATCGGGCCCTGATCGGGTCACTCATGTATTTAACTGCTTCAAGACCTGATATCATGTTTGCGATTTGTACTTGTGCCAGGTTTCAAGTTAACCCAAAGGAGATGCACATGAAAGCTGTGAAGCGGATTCTGAGATACCTAAAGTCGAAACCGAAGCTGGGACTTTGGTATCATGCTGATGGAGATCCGGAATTGGAAGCTTACACGGATTCAGACTATGAAGGGTGTAGCTTGAACAGAAAGTCAACAACGGGTGGTTGTCAGTTACTTGGAGGGAGATTGGTGTCCTGGCAATGCAAGAAACAAACTTCGGTAGCCGTATCAACGTGCGAGGCAAAGTATGTAGCTGCTGATAGTTGCTGTTCACAGGTTCTGTGGATTCAACAACAATTGCGGGATTACGGTTTGACTTATACTCATACTCCATTAGGATAGACAATCAGTCCACAATTGCCATAACTAATAATCCGGTTAAGCACAGTAAGACTAAGCACATAGACATAAGACATCACTTTATTTGTGACTGTGCTGAGAAAAACTTGATTAAACTGGTAAAAGTTCCAACGGAAGACAACAATGCGGATTTTTTCACAAAAGCATTTGATAGATCACGCTTTGAGTTGTTAGTCCAACTTAATGGAATTTGTAATCGGGAGTAACCTGACCTTATTAGATTCTTCTTTCTTTTTAAAGTTTTTAAGTTATTTATTTATTTTATTAGTTGATGTACTTTAAAAATGAAAAACAAAAGAAAAAAGAGAGATAACTATAAAAAGTTAAAAAAAAAAAAAAGAATATTGGAAAATGAGAAAAAGTTTTAGAGTCTTAGGTTCAAAGTGACGAAATTTAGCACAGTATAACAAACTCTAAGTGTTACACTTTCACACATAATGCACTATCAACTCTAAGTGATATACATGTTCATGTCTGATATGTTGGTAGGCATAATACATGAAGGATTTTTAAAAGCTAATAAAATAATCAAGAAAATGTCATATGTGTAACTAACTTAGATGTACGACCAAAAGGTCTTAATTTCTATGTTAGAGACATACAGACAATGTCTATAAATGAGGTATACAAATTAATCTGGGGGATGTATAGCTTCATCAAAATACATTTTAAACAAAGAAAAAGTTTTGTAACGTAAAGGAAGTCAAAAAGTCGCTTTGTTGTACATGAGTACTGACCTGTCACCGCTGTCTTGCTAACATAAGAAGAACTCTAAGACAAACTAAGACACTCTATTGTATGTAAATACAGAACTGTGTCCGACGTTTGCCTTTTAAAGATAATTTGCAAATACCATTAAGTCATAATCATTGTGTTTCTTCCTTGATCATAGAAGTATGTCTAAGTATGGGACACGTAAAGTAGTTTCTTGATAAATAAAAAGGCCAAAGGAAAATCCTAAGTGTTGATTGTTTAAATGGACAAACATACCGGCAATCGACTTGGAGTGTATGTTACGACAAACAATCAAAGGAATAAAAATTCCTAAGTGTGAAAGTGCAATACTGAAAGTGAGTTGACATCGCTATCTGATTGAACCTTCTATGACAGTCTCACAACAAGATTTAGTTAGTGTATTTTTATCTTTAAAGTTTTGTAATTTAATTTTACTTTATTTTATTTCATTTTACTTTATTCTATTCTATTTTAATTTTAGTTATTTTTAAATAAATAGGATCAAGGTCATTTACTAGGATGCATTTTGAGTTGACATCGCTATCTGTATGCTTAGTGTGAAATATTTTGTAAAGTTGTAAAAGTTTCGAAAAAGTTTAAAAAGTTTAAAATTTTTTCAAAGTTTTCAAAATTTTCAGTTAAGTTCGAACTAGCCTAAGTTCGAAGTTTCAAACGAACTTAGTATAAGTTCGAACTTAATAAAGTAAGTTCAAAGCACATTGACGATATAAATAGGTCAACAGTGTTCATTCAATTCATCTACATTCGAACTTAATCCTTACGAACTTAAACCTGCGATCTCGAACTTAGCTATACGACTTTGAACTTGTCGTAATTTTGAATTTGATAAATGTTCCTCGAAGGTTTCCATATTCCCTCGAACATACACACGGACTTAGTAGTGTTGCATCACAAATCACTAAGTAGGTAAAGTTTTACACTAAATTTTATGGCCAAAAGTCAAAAATTTTGAGTTTAAAATAACTACAAACTAGGTGGTTTAAATCACGAAGTTTTAGGTTATGAAACTTAAAATTAATCTTGAATAAACTTGATTAGAACATATTAGGACTAAATTCATTAGTCATTTAAGTCTAAAAAGGTTTAAATCATGAAGTTTGAAATCATCTTGGCAGACTTCGAATTTGTTCTACAACTCTCGAAATTGTTCTACAAGTCTCGAACTTGACGGGTCTTCGAACATAATGAAAATATCTGCAAGTTTGAAGACAGACATGTTCGAAGGAGTTTCTCGAATTTAAATAAGTTCGAAGGTCATTAGATTGTTCTAACTTAAGTAAGTTCGAAGGAACTGTTTTCTCGAATTTAAGTTCAAAGGTGATTAAGTTCGTTCGAACTTAATCAAGTTCGAATGACTTAAAATTTTCTTTCAAACTTGATTTTTAACATTTTAACTATTTGTTGTGTGTGTAGGAATGGTTGATCGTGCTTTTTACCACAAGCACAATATGATATTGACCATAGATCTATAGGCAGCTGAGGCTCAGCCATACCGACAAATGTTGGAGTTTTTGACTCAATCCAGGGTCGCATATGCTCTGACACATAATCCTACACTTATACTGTAGTATATCCGTCAATTCTGGTGATCACTACATGTCGACAGTTCAGTAGTGCCTCCACTTTGGAGGGATACAGTCAGTGGACAACCTATCCCGTTTACTGCAGACAATCTAAGGACAATTCTTCAGTTAGGCACAACCGATCAAGAAGATGGGCCGATTGATTTTCCAGCATCGATAAGGCAAGCGGCCTTTCAACAAATAGGCTATGCTCAGGATCTTGCTAAAGCCTCTTACGTGAAAAGTGGCGTAATAGGCCAATGAAGGTATTTGATGCATGTCATGCTGGTGTGCTTTGCGCCGAAGAAAGCTGGATTTGATACGATGATATCCAAGCTTAAATCGGGGATGATCTCATTGGTATACAACAAGCCATTTAGTTTTTCGGGCTTTTTCTTTGGGGAATTCGTCCACCAGATCACAGCTCCTGCACGAGAATGATTTTTGACGTATCCACACTTTGTGATGATGATCATAAGGCACTTTCTGCCAAATCTTCCACAACTGCCAGAAAAGGTTGTAGTGGCAACTATTGATAAGAGAATTTTCGCAGATTACCAATCACACAACTCTAGGAGGGCAGAGCAGGTTAGGCCCCAAATGACTCCTCTATTCGGATCCATCATAGATCCAGAGTTTATGGCACCAGATGTCGAGGACTGGGAAGTCGATGAACAACAACAGCAAGCACCGGCATAACAAGCACCGATTGCTCAAGTTCCTTCTCCACAAACAACAGTAGCGGCAGCTGTGGCTACCACATCGGTAGCACATGCTGACCCGATTCAGCAAACTCTAGAGGAGATATTTGCACAAGGCGAGGCAACTCAGGAAAACATTACTGAGGAGCTGATTAACTGAACACATTGAGAACTACCAACCGGAAGCAACTGAAGGGAATGTGGTGTCTACATCGTACTAAGACTCAGATTCTGATTCTGAATGAGACTTTAGGGAAGCAGCAAATCCCTCAACTTCTTTTGTGACTCATGGGTCTCGGGTAGTGGTACGACGTCAGAAAATTCGTCGTCCAGCTTTTAGTCTTTGCGATGAAGATGAAGGAGACGAAGATTTTGTGATCCAAGAAGAGGCGTTGGTTGCCAGGAAACAACAGGCCAAGCGCCAACGCCTAGTTCAAGAAGCTCCATCAAGTTCAACCGCCACTCCATCAACATCAACAACCACTCCATCAACATCAACCGCTGTTCCGTCATCATCCACAACTACAACTACAGCCACTCCATCACCATCCACATCATCAAACGACCAAGGCTTCTCGCAATTGAAAGCTAAGGTCGATTTCCAATCAGTCCAAATTCTCCAACTCACCAGGGCAATCACCGAGCTTCAACACCATAATGCTCAGATGGATCAGCAGAATGCCTATCTACAACAGACTGTGGCTACCCAGCAAACTCAGATTGTAACTCTTCAGACCCAGAGCAAATATTAATAGATCTTGAAGCTCAGGGGGAGAGTTGTAAAGGAGACGAGTTAAGGGGATCCAGGAGAGTGGATGAAGGAGGTGACCCCGGTGCACAAAAAATGGACAATGAGCTAGCAGATCTTTCACAACAGACTGCTTAGCAAGCTGATCTGCAGGGGGAGCCTGGATTATCAGACTCAGGCTCCAGATAAAGGCAAGGCTCCCGAAGCTTCAGAAAGTGTTCAAGATGAAATTATTGGAGCCTTGGCCGGATTGGAAGACGAAGATGTAATGTTTGATTTTGAAGATGATTTAGATATGGAAGGGCTCGAGGAAGGTGAATTCATTCCTGAAGAGGTTCCCGACTGGAAATCAGATGATGAAGTAGTGATAGATGAAGAGGATGAGGCTGATCAGATAGTAATACAGAAGCAACCTATCACAGAGGTATACACAAGTCATGATCAGAACGTGATAGACATGGAAGTGCTTAAGTCTGCATTAAATGTTGAACCAGAATCTGAAGTGCCTGATAGGGAGCTTACCAGAGAAGGAAAGAGAAAACTATGGTTCAGGGCTGAAGAAAAGAAGAAGGACTTGGCTATGAAAGAAAAGATGAAAATGCCAAGTCCAGGAAAATTGACTGGAAGCATACTCAGCTGGTTTTTCAACAGAGATCTGCAGCTATTCATTCTAAAGAGGAAAGATGGGCTTCAATATCTTAGAAGAAGGCTAAAGGACTTCAATTCTTTGCCCAAGTGTGAGATAAAAGCTTTATCCAGGAAGGAGCTGATCAACATTGGAGACGACCCCTATGCTGAAGTCATTGCTAAGATCATAAGGAAAGGTCGGTCTAGAAAATTTGAAAGGCTTAATTCGAGAATAAGTAAGCGAGTAATGGACAACACAAGGATAGATCCTCTAACTGGCAGGCCTTCAATGAAAATGTATTACAAGCCTGTTAAGTGCCTAAAGAAAGTCCCACTGAAAAGTATGCCACAAGATGTTTGAATAATTTGAAGTGGTGGTATGTTGATAGTGAGACAGGTGAGGCTATGATGGAAGATCAAGAAGAGAAGGTAATTTTGAGAGTATATGATCCCTTGAACCGTGTCAACCTGTCTAAGGATGACCTGCTTAAACTTCATGGTCAGGAAATTTGTTTTGATGAACATTTGAGATCAGAAGGCAGGAAGTATCAGAAGGTTGTCAAAGTTTGTGTTGAGCAGGGACTCCAAGCAGGTAGTAATTTAAATAAGCCTAGTTTTGTATACTAATGAACATCTTACTAGAAGCTATCGTTAAGGGGGAGTCTGTTGGTACACCCTGTGTGACGATAGCAGTCTAGATATGTAATAGAAAGTCAAATGTAATTGATGAGGCTTAATGAATACAACTCATGTGTGTTAGTTCATGATTGCGTATTATATCTACATTTTCATGTTAAGTTCTAGACTGTGAAGTTAAGTTCTAGAATGTGAAGATAAGTTCTAGGGCTAAAGCCACGAACTTAAGTCACCCCAGACGAACTTAGTTGAGTTAAGTTCGTAGGGTGTTGGGCTTGAACTTAATTAAGTTCGTGGTCTTGGGCCTAAACGAACTTAGCTGACTTGATTAGAACTTAATGAGTTTTAATTCATAATCTTTGGATAATACGATTTTCAGAGCAAGCATTAGGCACGTGCGAGCTAGAAAGGTTTCAAGAGTTTCTTTGGAGCAATACAACGTGTGGGGTCGTTTTCTTACATCGGCTAGCATCGTGTTCAGCTCCGTGTTCCACGCGTGATCGATCCATTAAGCGTCTAACGAGGATTCCGTACTCGTTGCACGGCGTCGTGCCTAGATCAGATCCGTAGACTTGGTGACCTTACACGAAATACTGCTACAACATTTTTCGGTTAACTGAAATTACTTGTTCTTTATTTTTAAATATATTCAAATCCAACTCGGATCATCCGAAATTCGGATCATCACCCGAATTTGGATCCTCAGAGTTGATCTGATCCTTTAATGTGAACCATCCAAAATTCGGTCCATCCGAATTTCCACCCATCCGAGTTATCAGTCCATCCGAAAATCCATCCATCTGAGTAATTGTCATTCATCCGAATTCCATCCATCCAAATTCCAACCATCCGAGTTTGCACTCATCCGAGTTACTCACCCATCCGAAATACCCATCATCCGAGTTACTGTTCACCACCACTTATAATCATCCGAGTTCTATTCCATCCGAGTTACTATTCATCCGAATTCGTACCATCCGAATCTTGTCCATCCGAACACTCAGTTTCTACTTCCAAAGATCTTAAGTTCCTAATCAGCACTCAACACATCATGTCTAGATAAGCCCTTATTCTTGGATCAAAGAACAGACCACCTGTTCTCTATTAGTGAAGGACCTGCTATCTATTACCTAGAATGTCCTACAAGGCCAGATGCTGATCCACCAGTCCCAGCATCAAAGTCAGTTCGTGAACCTTCAACTGAAGCGGAATGGGACAGAAAACATGTCGACAAAAGGTCGGAATATCTCATTATCAATGTCTTCCCACTGATATCCTTGTTGGAGTTGATAGCAAAATGTTAGCTAAAGAAATATGGGATGAATTAGAAATGCAAATGCTTGGGGTAGATTTAGATGATAGGGCCAAAATAGAGGAAACAAAGGCCAAATTTACTGAGTTCCGAGCCAAAGATGGGGAGTCTCTTCAAGGTACCTTCACAAGGTTTTGTGCAGTTCTTAATGAGTTGAACAAACTGCACATCAAAAATGATAAAGATGACATCAATATCCAGTTCCTTTCTTCTTTGGCTTCAGAATGGCAAATCGCAAGCCAAGCTACCAAACGAGTTCTGGACATTCCAAATGTCTCAATTAATGTGGTATTCAATGAACTTAAGAAATATCAAGGTGATGTAGATCAACGTAAACAGATGGCAAACACTTTGGCATCCTTGTTATTATCATCAAACCCAAGCACCAAACACACTGACTCTTTAGCCCTACTCTCCAATAAGACACTCTCCATTAAACCACCACCAAACTCATCTCCTATTCCTTACTACATTCAAGGTTCCTCATCGTCTCAATACAAATACGCATCACCAACGCATGAGCCATTTGACGAAGAAGAGGCAACCATAAATGAACAAATTGTCTTATGGTCAAACCGTATTCAGCAAAAAGGGTTCTACCAAAATAAGACCAACAATCAACTTCGATACGATACGATACGGGTCCAAGACGGTATCCTGAAGACAGAATGGATGAAATGAGAGATGATCAAAGAGATGATAGGGAGGATAGGTTTTGTGATGAGTGGAGGAGGAATGATAGAGAAGATAGGAGGTATGATGATCGGAGAGACAAAAGAGATGACAAGAGAGATAGATGTGATGACAGAAGAGACTATCGAGATAATCGACATTACGAAAGGCGTGACGATAGACGTGATGATAGACGTGACGATAGGAGAGAGTATAATCGTCGGGATGAAAGCCGGGAACCACGCCGAGCTGACAAAAGGCCAGCTGAAAGGAGAGAGGACAGGCCTAGAGCTGATGAGCCTAAGGCAACTGATGACCATCTATGCTACAAATGTGGGAAACCGAGTCACTTTGCTCGGGAATGCAAAAACCAGTTTGAGCGTGATATCAGGTATTATGAAAGAAAGCTGGAGGCACTGAAGAAAAGGCTGATGTGATGGACCTCGTAGCTCAAGAATACTATTGGGTTGATGATGAATCTGACGATGAAGATGATAAGGGCAAGAACTGTTTCATGGTTGATAGACTTGGATTGGCTGATTACGAAACTACTTCAGAATCTGAATCAGACACGGCTGTCGAGGGGGAGAAAAAGAAAGATCTAAAAGCATGTATGATGGCCAACTCCGTGGACTCGGAGTGATCCACGTCAGATTCTGAGGCAAACGAGGTACATTCCATTTACGTTCATGAGCATGTAAATAGTTTATCTGTACAAAGTGAATGTAACTTGCACACACAAATACTTGAGCTAGCAGCTAGGTATAATCCTGAAAAGGAAAAGTGTGTTAAGGCTGAACATCTAGCCCAATCTTTAAAAGAAACATCTGAGAAATATGAAAAGAAGTGGCTAAATAGTTATGAGGTGTTAAAGAAGATTTTGAGTGAAAAAATAGACGTTGAGGATAGGAATACTTACCTTGAGAGTTGTATGGATAAAATCACTTAGGAAAAGAACTCCTTAAAATCTGAAATGTGTGTTCTTTCAAAACGCTTAGAGTCTGTAAGCATGGAAAACTTACACAATTTAGAAAAATACAAAATGATAGAAGAAGAGAGAATAAGTTTGTATTCACGAATAAAAACCCTGGATGATGAATTTCTAAAATGGGGTAAACTGAAAAAACCATTCATCTAAATCAACCTAAAGAGACTAGGTTTTATCATTCCAAACAAGGAATTGGTTTTAAAAATCCTAAGCATTTGGAAAAGGTGCAGTCAGTTTTAACTATTTTTTATGATATGAGGTATCTGGGTGCTGGGTTTAAGTCTTTCGTTTTCCAATCATCGGAAGAAGTTTTAACCCAAGAGGATGAGAAAAAAAGTGAAAATAAGAAAAAAGAAATGCCTTTTAAATATGATGAACTAAATGAGAGTTATCCTTATAGAGTACCTACTCTAGAGGAGGACTTCTTGTCTAGCTATTCATCAGCTGAAATGAACGTTGAACCTGTCAAACCAATCTCTCATCTTTACATTCCTACAAAAGTTCTTAAACATAAAATAAGAGTTTTAGAAAAGAAATTAAAGACAGCTCGAAAGAAAGCTCTTGATTATCAAGAAGCTCTTCTCAAGAGCGAGGAGATATTGGCAAGTCAAAGATTTAACAAAATCTAGAGTTAATCATCTACAAAGAAAAGTTTGACATGGTTTCAGAAAATGTAATTTCTCATTAAATGACTCAAAAGTTTGTCATCCTATCAAAGTCCCTCTTGCATCATCTGAAAAAGGTAAAGCCAAGATTGAAGTTCCTTCCGTCATTTGTAAAGGTGAGTGCTCAAAGTCCTCCAATCCTGAGGTTTCAAAGAAGACTTAGAGTCAATCTAAGTCTTCCAAGAAACCCACTCAGCAAGAAAATTTCTTCAAGTCTAAGTCTTCCAAACGTACTGACTCTCATTGTTTTGTTCCCACAGATCATTTGGGAAGAGTGCCAAAAACATCCATGCAAGACTTTTCAAGTTTCTTTGTGAAGAAGGTTGTAACGCCAGTTGATTTTTTTCATAGAGATAGGATGTATGTAATCTCTGAAAACAATGATTGTAATGATGTACCGAATTCTGTTTCTTGCTTAAAATATTCATTTGGGGATTTGTTAATTTATGTCCAACTTGTTTTAGACGTCAAGTGCCTGAAATGAATAAATTTGTGCCTTATCCTGCAAAGAGAATTCATAGAAAGAAAATAAAAAATAGTGCATCATTGGCCAAAACAAAACTTGAGACTTGTACTTCGCCAAGGCCCAAACCTAAATCAAATGTAAAACAGATTTCAAGACATCCAAAACCAAAGGCAATTTCATCGCCAAAGGTTCCAAACCCTATTAAATCCAAACATAAATGGATTCCAAAAGTGTCCGCATTTAGTCCACACAAAACTGCAATATGGGTTCCTTAGACTGTAAACGTGCCATACACACCTGGAACACCTAACCCAAAAGGACCCATCCTAAGATGGGTAGCCAAAGTTGTGTGATTTTAATGTTGATGGTTCTAGGTTGCTTCATATTAAGACCCGCGCTTCAATGAATTGGCTTCTAGTTATCTTAGGCTAGGACCCGTTCTTCTGCTCTTTAGTTGTGCTTAAACCGACATGTTTGGCTTATGTACACTCAGCTCATGACCCGGTCTAAACTTTTCATGTTTTCTAAATAATTCGGTTCAGAACACGGTTTGCACGTTAATTTATGTTGGATTTATTTAATGCCTGTAGATTTTCATTGTAGGCAATTTTCTTTTCAGGCAAAATCCATCTGGTAGATGGATTCGGGTTGCTCAAAACACATGACTAGAAGCAGAGAGTTACTATGTAATATTGTAGAACAGTATTGTGGGACAGTAAAGTTCGGTAATGACAATCATGCTCAAATCAAAGGATACGGGGATTTGGTCATAAATAATTTAGTCATCAAGGATGTTGACTATGTTGAGGGGTTATCTCATAATCTGTTTAGCATAGGACAACTCTGTGATAAAGGGCTAGAGGTCACATTTAGGGCTAAGAACTGTCGTATTAAGAGCATTGATGGAAAAGAGATTTTAACTGGCTCCCGCAACTCAAACCTTTACACCATAGAAGTAGCCAAGCTTATGGTTAAGGATAACATCTGCCTATTATCAAAACCCTCGTCAAAAGACTCTTGGTTATGGCACCGAAGGTTATCCTATCTGAACTTCGACAGTATAAACAAGATGGCTTCGAAACAACTGGTTAAAGGACTCCCAGAACTACAATATGAAAAGGACCATCAGCGTGTGTGACAAGCCGTCGTTGTGGCCCGTAGAAATAATGTTAAATCTAACTATTTAGCTCAGACAAGTAAGGATCGAATCTGCAAGGAGTGCGTATGTAATTAGGGTTAATTAGCTAGTTTCTTTAGTTTATTAAAAGCGTTTAAATTGTAAAATGATTGAATCGTTTGGAATAATGATTACGTCTAAATTATAACTAAATTTATGGCAAACAACTAATGGATTGATTAAAAAATCAAGGAAAAATAACCATTTACGGCATAAGTTATTACCCACTCAAATTTCATGCAACAATCACATAGACATAATTAATTGTGCGGTTAAATTAATCATAATTGTTTTAATCAATAACTCTCGGCATAGCGCATGCGACGTTCATTACTTGTCTTAATCCGTAAGCTAACGGACTCGGCACAAATAATAACACTACTATGAACTATCTTGCTTTTACCAATTAAAACTCATAATCATAACCATAACCGAATGCTTATCATTTGCATTACACATATATTATTTCAATCGACATCAAATACATCAAAACATAAATTAAAATTTGATAAAGTAAAACTTAGTCGTAGATCCTCCGCAAATTGCTATGTTGTTTAGCTGCTCATCGTATGCTCTTCACCGGAATGGAATCGACATCGTCATAGGCTTGCAAACACCATCTTCGTACTTGTATCGTGAATCCACTCGGGTAGGGCTTCACCACTTCTTTCAACACTTTCGGGACTCCGCAAAACGGCCACCCTCGGCCTCTATTTATAGAGGAGGTGAGATTAGGGTTTTTAGGGTTAAAAACGCGCCTGGATTCATTTTGCACTGCACCAGCGTAAGCCTGGGCGTACGCCTGCGCCCCCCCCCCCCCCCCCCCCGCATGCACCTAGGATACGGCCTGGGCTATGCTGGGCTGCGCTGGAAGGTGTCTCTAACTCTGAAAAGTTCTGTTTTGTTGCGTATGGCAGCGCAGGCCTGCGCCCCCTCCGGCTTGGATCGCGCTGAATATTTTCGAGTTACTTCCGTTTGACTTCTTGACCCTGAAACATAATTTTGAGTAATAGTAACAAAGTAATGAAGCATCGGTGCTTAAAACGATCCTTAAACGATATAAAACACATAAAATAATAGCCTTATCAAACCTCCGCAACTTAACTCTTGGTCGTCCCGAACAAGCCTTTGGAATCAGAACTATCTACGTACCGGCCATGTATGAACATCGTGTCTAGAATTTCTAAGTTAAGCTAGCCTTCGCAGTAATGCGTTAGAATGTTTACTATGTAAACCAAAGACATTTTCAATTAAAATATATTTTCCTTAGAATTTATATAATATATCTCACTCTTGGAAATTACCCTTTTAGCTCAATGTTACAAAACTTAAAACACGTGGGTCTTTTGAACTTATGTTTGAACTTATCTTTGAACTTAAGTAAACATCAATCACAAACACGATCAAACATATATAACTAATATCAAACTTATGTATTAACTTGTAATTACAAGGCTTGAACTATTACAAAAGACTATCTATAATTAGACTGCTATCGTCACACAGGATGCACTAACACACACCATAACAGAAATTAAACAAACAAAATAAAAAATTAAATGTTCCTCAAGCAACAATCAAACCAAAAAATTCAAATAATTAATTAAAACTCTTTTGGAGGAATGACCGCTTCTTCTAACTCTCTCACCGTCAATTGGATATTCGTGAACCAATCCGAATGCACATGAAACATCTTCTCGTTTTTCTTTTGTTCCTCTTGTAGTTTCTCGATATCCATTACCAGATCTTTGTTTGCATTGAGTATACTACCCATGACGTCCTTCAAGATATCGATTTGTGACCTCATCAAATCCATGATTGACATCTTTTTCCATGGTCTTTCATCTTCGTCATCCACCTCCACTCTAGCTTTTCCTTTATTGTTTCGCTTCTCTTCTGGGTACTCGGGTGCAACAAATGGGATTAGGGTCACTCTTGAGGTTTTAGGGCAGCGGATTTGGAAACCTAAATGGGTTCTTTCGAATACTAACCCTAACATAGTCAGTCTGGTGAACCAAGTCTCATTAGGTTGAAGGTACTTAATCGGTAGTTGCTCCGACACCGCTTTCTCAATGATAAACAACTCACTCAACATCCGGCAGTATGGATAGTTCATCCCTTGACCATGACACTACACTCCCACAAATTTTCCATTATGATGTACCCTAAAGATATGATCGGGAATCCAGTCATCAATGCATGCACTACCAGAATTTCCTGGGGTCTAATAGCAGTAGTATCTTGGTGTCTGGGAAGCAAGTTAAAAATAACAAACTTCCACAGCACCTTAGCTAGCGGACATAAGTCACCCCTATTAAAGTGGGTATACTCCCTTGCTTCCTCTATCGGCATCCCATATACTACGGCTATCATCCCAACCCACTTATGAGCCCAACTACAATTTTTTCTCGCTCTACCCCCCCTGTAGGTCCAGAGATGACCAAAATTCCCTAAGTCTTGGAATATCTCCATCTATACCAAATTCATCACAAATTATCTTCCTAGAGATGGTTACCCTCTTATTTCCTACTACTCCCATGACCTCAAAGTCATGGTCCTCATATCCATCTATTTTCCTAACAGTAGCGAACCACTGCTGGATCAGACTAGTCTGGATATATGGGAGTTGCCATTGTATTGCCTTAGCCCATCGTAATCTCTCAAAACACTCTAATATTTCAAAACCCTCAAAGTCATGTTCTTTCAGAGTCCGCTCAATGTGAAACCTAGGGGGTTTACTGTTATTTGTGTTTGGAGGAACTAAAGGGAATTCTGCGTTGAGAGGTTTCTCAAAGCGAACCTTTTTGGGGTCAATGGTTCTCATCCTAGGGGTCTGGGTGAAACGGTTGTTTACGGCACGGTTACCATTAGCATGATATTGGCTCGACGTCTACAATTTATTATGCAGAAAATTAGGATATATTAAAATTGGGTTTTATAAATGATTATGAATGAGTAAATAAAAACCCCTTTTTTCGTTTAATGAACTAACCTAATTCTCACCGCCAATTGTGAGCCAAATCTAATCCTATAAATGCATGATTTAATAATTTATAATGTGAAGACCACCCCTTATGGGGCAGTAGTCACGAGTCTAGGTCCCACATCATGCAACACAATATCAATCGTAACTAAGATAGAGTAATTATATTGCGGAATTTCAAATTACAAGTACAAAATATTAGGATAAGTTTCATACATTTTTAGTTTAGAATTACAGTTTTTGAATTAAACTTATAAAGAGCACAAGTCTAATCTAATTCATATCATCATACAATCAAGATAAATCTACCCAGACCACCACATTGTCTTATTCCTATCAGTACCAAAAGGGTTTGCTGAGTAGAGGTCTATGAAAACTTCTGTCTTGATCTTGTAAGACCTAAGAACTAGGTCCAGTAGGTGACTTTCCTTTATCTTTTCCTGTAAAAATATAAATAGCAACTGTAAGCAAAGCTTAGTGAGAATATAGATTTTCAGATTACATGCATTATCAAGCGGATCATGGGTCTAGCGTGATATATCTTGACTGCCGCTACAGTCCTCATGATTGAGACATAGTAGTCATAGAGTCGGATGATGTTCAAGCCACGCTCACGCTTAAATCGTGGGGATCAGCCACATACTGAGCTAGCTACCAGTAAATCAACATGGCGGAACATCGGAGTATCATACCAAGTTCAATAGAACTGGTGAAATAGCATGGTCTGGAACAATAGACCGACAAGGCTAATCTTTCTAAGATGAATCGATATGTCAAATGTCTGAGCAATAATGAAAGCATAAGTCATCAAAATCATGATAGCAATCAACTCATAGCAATGTCTGAAATGAATCATAAGTACAATATCATGCAGAATGATAAATCAAATAGCTATCATGATCCACAGGGCATCACTGAACCATGGTGTGCACAGGTCACAATCCAGCTGATCTTATATGAATGTCAAATAATCTATCATCAACAATATGTCTCAACCGGAAATCTCGCATGTAAAGCTGAATATCTATAACTCACAAGGATAGGGTCTTTATCAAGCAGATATAAAATCCACCACCTGAGTTATCTCAGGATTTTATCTTTAAATCTTTTGTCTTTCTGATCTCAGTCAATTCTTTTCAAATCAAAGACCCGCTTTCAATCTCTTTAAATCTTTAAATCTTTGTTCAGAATTTAACTGAACCTGTCCAGAATCATATCATATCATATTATTAGCTTTTTGCTTGAAAATCATTATTTCATCTGATAACTGATAACTCATTAATCATTTATTTATTAAAAATATCAAAATTGGACAACCGGGTTCGGACCATCCGGATTCGGATCCTCCGGATTTGGACCAAAATGGCCATCCGAATTGGCATCTGAACCAGGACGTTTGAACTAAGGTTCATCATCCGAATTAGTGTTAGATCCGAAATGGCACCATCCGAAGCAGGTCATCCGAATTCGGACATATCCGAAACATAGGATCCGAAGTGTGCATCCAAATAGATACAAATGGGATCCGAATTTGGGCATCTTATCCGAAGTGGTACCATCCGAATTCGGTCCTACCCGAATTCGGATCTTTACACTTAGAATTTTCCCAGAAATGTTCTTGATGTTCTTGGTC
Source organism: Centrapalus pauciflorus (assembly GCA_020465985.1). Lineage (NCBI taxonomy): Eukaryota > Viridiplantae > Streptophyta > Magnoliopsida > Asterales > Asteraceae > Centrapalus > Centrapalus pauciflorus. The sequence continues at coordinate 325,744 of JAANYP010001681.1, forward strand.
ATATTCGTACGGATTTTTCATCAAAATTCACAAAACTGATTTTAATAACATGCAATGTAATTTAATGTTGTATTGTCATATTTGGGTTGTTTTTATACAATGTTTTTTTTTTTTATCAAAAACATCATAAATTTATCAAGATCATCCAAATTATATACTTTTTATCAAGAACACATTTTTATCAAAAATTCCAATTTCTTCATTTTCCAACCCACGAATTTTGTTTCCGTTACATCTAATAATCTACTAAAAATCTATACATGCACTACAAATTTCATGGTATTATTCTTGGATTTTCGGTTTTTCATAAAACCAAACCAAACTTTCAAAATTATGAAATTTAATCAAGAATTACCTCAATTCTTTGTAGTTTGTTGTTGATTGTTGCTTCTTGTAACTCCTTCTTGGATTAATTCTTCACTTAATTGAAATTTATGAGCAATTTTGATGAAAATTTTGAAGGAACCGTATTGTAGAGAGAGAGTGTGTGAAATCTTTAATTGTGATTAATGGTCATTACTTTGGTTAATATACTTCATTTTATCTATTTGTGAAATTAACCCACTTCCACTTTTGTATTTTAATCATCTTTAATAATTTATAACTCAAATATAATTTAATTAAATTATTTCATACTTAATTAAATTACAAGATAGTTAATTTAATAAAATTACATTATTTGCTCAAAATACTGAAATTATGACTGGACCAAAAGTTAGGTTGTTACAGAATGGGCTCCACCACGCACAAACTTCGTCCCCGAAGTTAGCTATGTTCAAACAGACTTGGATATGTTGCTTTCATGACATCACTTGATTCCCAAGACTGATGCGAACCCTTGTGGTGTTTCCACTGGACGAGCACCATCTGTATTTTTTTATTTCTAAGCTTTTTGGTCTTCGAGTCCAGAATACATTCTGGATCTTCAACCACTCGAAGCTTCTCATCAACTTGCAGATTTACATGCGGTATCTGCACTTCTCTTTCGTCTGTTAAGCTCTTTCTCAAATGACTAACATGGAATACAGGATGTATTCCAGCTAAGTCAGTTGGCAGTTCAAGATGATAAGATTGATTTCCTATCTTTTCGATGATCTTGAACGGACCGATGAATCTTGGAGCTAGCTTATTCCTTTTGATGAACCGTACCACATTCTTCATTGGGGATACTTTCAGCATCACCCAATCGTTGACTGCAAAACTGATAATTCTGTGTCGATTATCATAGTATAACTTCTGCCTGCTTTGAGCTTTGAGAATGTTCCTTCTGACAAGTTGAATCTTTTCATGAGTCAACTGTAGAAGGGTAGGACCCACTATAGGCGATTCACCTGTTTCACGCCAACAGGTGGGAGTTCTGCACTTTCGTGCATATAGAGTTTCAAAAGGAGCCATCTTGATCGTTGAATGATAACTGTTATTATATGAGAATTCGACTAGAGGCAAGTGGTCATCCCAATTACCACCCAGATCAAGAACGCAGGCACGGAGCATATCTTCGAGAGTAAGGATAGTACGTTCACTTTGGCCATCTGCATTAGGGTGATAAGCAGTACTCGTAGAGATTCGAGTACCCATCCCGTCTTGCAGCGCTTTCCAAAATCTTGAAGTGAAGTGACTATCACGATCAGATACGATAGATTTCGACACACCGTGACAAGAAATAACTTCTGTAATGTACATCTGTGTCAATCTATCAACAGAGTATGTCTCTTTCATCGGTATGAAGTGAGCTGACTTCGTTAAACGATCCATGACTACCCAGATGGAGTCGTGTTGTCTCTTGGCCTTTGGCAGTTACGTAACAAAATCCATGGTTATATGCTCCCAATTCCACTCAGGAACAGGTAGTGGTTGCATATCCCCGAAGGGTTTCTGATCTGCTGCCTTAACCATTTGACAGACTCTGCAGCTTTCAACGAATCGACCGATGTCTTTCTTCATTCCTGGCCACCAGTAATCAGCTTTTAAATCAAAGTACATCTTGGAGCTGCCAGGATGAATAGATAACTTGGACTGATGGGCTTCTGATAGAAGAGTGTTGCGGATTGAACCATACTTAGGAATCCAGATTCGGTTTCCCTTGAGACATTGGAGTCCCAAATGATTCTTAGATAGAAATTGAAGTTGCCCTTTAAGATTTTCAGAACAGAGATTCTTTTCTTTCAGTGCTTCAACTTGGGCAGATTTGATGTCTTCTATAAGATCAGAAGAAAATACAACAGGTGTTAGGGCATAGCAACACTTTTCTGGATACATCTTTCTACTCAAAGAATCCACGACCACGTTGGCTTTGCCGGGATGATATAGGATCTCGCAATCATAGTCCTTGATAAGTTCAAAAAACCGACGTTGTTTCATGTTCAGATCCTATTGAGTGAAGAGATGTTTAAGGCTTTTATGGTCGGTGTAAACCTTTCCCCTTTGCATGAGGACACAGCCTAAACCAGTACTAGATGCATCGCTATAAACGACAAAGTCATCATTGCCTTCTGGTGAGGCTAGGATCGGCGCTTGAATCAGTTTCTGCTTCAGAGTTTCAAATGCCTCTTGCTGTTTATCAGCCCATACGAAAGGTGTATTCTTTCGTGTTAGCATCGTGAGTGGCACAGCAATCTTTGAGAAGTCCTTAATGAATCGCCGGTAGTAACCAGCCAATCCAAGGAAACTTCTGATTTCCAAGGCATTGCGAGGCGTTTGCCATTTTTGAACGCCCTCGACTTTGGACGGATCAACGGAGATGCCTTCACCAGATATGACATGGCCAAGGAATTGAATCTAGAAAGAAATCAGAGTGAAATTTCAAGTTTTCATTCAATCAAAGAACGCTTAGGAAATAGCTCGAGACAATATAAAGTTGTACCTGTCTGAGCCAGAATTCGCACTTAGAGAATTTTGCGTAGAGTCTTTCTTTTCTCAGTAACTCTAGCAGTTGACGCAGATGATTAACATGATCAGCCTCTGTTTTGGAGTAAATCAGAATATCGTCAATGAATACAATTACTGACTTATCTAACATTGATCTGCACACGCGATTCATGAGATCCATGAACGCCGCTGATGCATTCGTTAAACCGAAAGGCATTACGAGAAATTCGTGATGACCATATCTTGTTCGGAAGGCTGTCTTTGGAATATCCTCATCTCTTACTTTCAACTGATGATACCCAGAACGAAGATCAATTTTGGAGAAATAACTTGCTCCTTGTAGCAGATCAAATAAATCATCGATTCTAGGCAGAGGATACTTATTCTTGATGGTGACTTTGTTCAACTCACGGTAGTCGATGCACATTCGGAGAGTTCCGTCTTTCTTTTGAACGAATAAGACAGGTGCACCGCACAGAGATGAACTCGGTCGGAAATACTTATTTTGTTGTTCAGAATGTTGGGCTAATAGTTGTTGCATCATTTCAAACATTTGTTGGGGAGTCATGTTATTGGGAATGTCACCTGATCCTGACATCTTTACTGAAAATTAAAAATCATTTAACTATCAGTTTATAGACTTAGATCTATGTACCCTTTTTCCCATCCTAACAGTCTGTACATCCTAAGCTGAATCGATATGTCAAATGTCTGAGCAATAATGAAAGCATAAGTCATCAAAATCATGATAGCAATCAACTCATAGCAATGTCTGAAATGAATCATAAGTACAATATCATGCAGAATGATAAATCAAATAGCTATCATGATCCACAGGGCATCACCGAACCATGGTGTGCACATGTCACAATCCAGCTGATCTTATATGAATGTCAAATAATTGATCATCAACAATATGTCTCAACCGTAAATCTCGCATGTAAAGCTGAATATCTATAACTCACAGGTATAGGGTCTTTATCAAGCAGATATAAAATCCACCACCTGAGTTATCTCAGGATTTTATCTTTAAATTTTTTGTCTTTCTGATCTCTGTCAATTCTTTTCAAATCAAAGACCCGCTTTCAATCTCTTTAAATCTTTAAATCTTTGTTCAGAACTTAACTGAACCTGTCCAGAATCATATCATATCATATTATTAGCTTTTTGCTTGAAAATCATTATTTCATCTGATTCTGATAACTGATAACTCATTAATCATTTATTTATTAAAAATATCAAAATTGGACATCCGGGTTCGGACCATCCGGATTCGGACCAAAACGGCCATCCGAATTGGCATCCGAACCAGGCCGTCCGAACTAAGGTTCATCATCCGAATTAGTGTTAGGTCCGAAATGGCACCATCCGAAGCAGGTCATCCGAATTCGGACATATCCGAAACATAGGATCCGAAGTGTGCATCCAAATAGATACAAATGGGGTCCGAATTTGGGCATCTCATCCGAAGTGGTACCATCCGAATTCGGTCCTACCCGAATTCGGATCTTTACACTTAGAATTTTCCTAGAAATGTTCTTGGTCATATTCATACGGATTTTTCATCAAAATTCACAAAACTTATTTTAATAACATGCAATGTAATTTAATATTGTATTATCGTATTTGGGTTGTTTTTATACAATGTTCCTTATCAAAAACATCATAAATTTATCAAGATCATCCAAATTATATACTTTTTGTCAAGAACACTTTTTTATCAAAAATTCCAATTTCTTCATTATTAGAATGATCCAACCCACGAATTTTGTTTCTGTTACATCTACTAACTTAAATTTATCATAATCTACTAAAAATCTATACATGCACTACAAATTTCATGGTATTATTCTTGGATTTTCGGTTTTTCATAAAACCGAACCAAAATTTCGAAATTATGAAATTTAATCAAGAATTACCTCAATTCTTTGTAGTTTGTTGTTGATTGTTGCTTCTTGTAACTCCTTCTTGGATTAATTCTTCACTTAATTGAAATTTATGAGCAATTTTGATGAAAATTTTGTAGGAACCGTATTGTAGAGAGAGAGTAGAGAGAAAGTGTGTGAAATCTTTAATTGTGATTAATGGTCATTACTTTGGTTAATATACTTCATTTTATCTATTTGTGAAATTAACCCACTTCCACTTTTGTATTTTAATCATCTTTAATAATTTATAACTCAAATATAATTTAATTAAATTATTTCATACTTAATTAAATTACAAGATAATTAATGTAATAAAATTACATTATTTGCTCAAAATACTGAAATTATGACTGGACCAAAAGTTAGGTTGTTACATATAAATTCAACAATTTAAGAATAACCCGTAGACCACACTTTTAAATTTAAATAAAAACATATTTGGAAAAAACTAGAAGTTTATAGTAAACCTTTTCAACAAAAATATTAATCATTAATTAAATGAATATATAAAATTATTTTTAACCCTTTTTCAACGAGACTAATGCAATCCCCAAAAGTTTTCAACCCATGCGTAAATTAAATCCACATAAACTTGCGAAAACTTAAAATAGGGCGTTAGAAAGATTATACCTTTGAAATTCTTGCAAAAGAGTAGCACAAAATTGAAGAATTGACGTAGAACGGACGTTATCTATGAGGTTTTAAGCTTATAAAATCGATAATCGCCGCTCAGAGTCAGTTTTTTAGGGTTTATGACGTTTAGGGCGTAGGGCACTGTTTTTATAATCTTTTTAGCGCGTTAGGGCGTAGGCCAAACGTAGCCCTGTGCCCCCCCCCCCCCCCCCCGGGCTTTTGGATGATTTTCTGGGGCGTGTGCAAGTCTATAAACCCATTTCTTCAATTTTTAATATTTTTTCGGGTACTCTCCCCAACTTACGCTATTAAATCGGGCTAAAATAATTCGGTTTGCGTGCTTAATTTTCTAAATTCTGATGTGGGGCTCCTAATACTTAATTTTAAACCTAAAATAAACTAAAATTTAACTTAAACCTAAAATTTAATTTAAACCTAAATTCAAATGCGTCTAGGAAGAAAAATCCTCCCAAACATAGTTGGGTACAATTAACACATAAGCAAATTACACACACTAAAAACAAATAAGATCAAATAATTCAAAGTTCTCTGGGTTGCCTCCCAGAAAGTGCTAAGTTTTACGCCTTCAGCCAGACGTACTGCTCCTAAACTAATTTAACTAACTTTTGGATTTTCTAGTCTGATGAGTTCAGAGACTAGCATGTTATTGGTGGCCATTGGAAATATAATTTAACTCTGTGTCCATTGACTTTAATGATTCGCCACCTTTTGAATCTTTAATTTCTTCCGCACCATGCGGGTAGACTTCAGTTACTATCAATGGACCTGTCCATTTACTTTTTAATTTACCGGGAAACAGTTTAAGTGTTGTGTTAAACAACCAGACTTTGTTTCCTTTGGTAAATGTCTTATTTTTAAGAAGTCTATCGTGGAAAAATTTTGTTTTCTCTTTATAAATTCTTGCGCTTTCGTAGGCTTCTCTACGAGTTTCTACCAATTCATTTAATTGAAATTTTCTATCAACACCGGCATCGTGCAAATTAAAATTAGTATTTTTAATAGCCCATAGGGCTCGGTGTTCTAATTCTACTGGAAGATGGCAAAGCTTACCGTACACAAGTCTATATGGGGACATACCGATTGGTGTTTTAAATGCGGTCCTATATGCCCATAGAGAATCCTCTAGTTTTTGTGACCAATCCTTACGATCAGGTATTATTGTTTTCTTGAGGATTCTCTTGATTATTCTATTAGAAATCTCGACTTGTCCGCTAATCTGCAAATGATAAGGCATTGCTATTCTATGATTAACTCCATATTGCTTAAATAGTTTAGCAAAATGTTAATTTCTCAAATGTGACCCTCTGTCACTGATGATAGCTCGAGGGATACCGTGCCATGCAAAAATATTTCTTTTGAAAAATTTCCAAACGACTCGGTAATCATTAGTTCTTGTAGCTTCTGCTTCCACCCATTTGGAAACATAATCCACTGCAACCAAGATATATTCGTACCCGAATTATTTAGGGAATGATCCCATAAAATCAATACCCCAAACATCGAATATTTCGACAACTAATGTCGGGGTCATGGGCATTTCATCCCTTTTCGCGATGTCGCCTTATTGCTGATATCTTATACATCCTTTTTACAAATTCATAAGCATCCTTGAAGATTGTGGGCTAGAAAAACCCACACTGCAATATCCAGTGGCCAGTTTTCTTTGCACTGAAATAGCCACCACATGCATATGCATGGCAGTGTTTAAAAAAATCTTCTTGCTCGGAATCAGGGACACATCGTCTCATGATTTGATCTGCTCCTATTTTAAATAAGTCAGGCTCATCCCAAATATATTTCTTTGCTTGAGCACAAAAGTATTTTCTTTGTTGTGAGTTCCAATGCTCCGGCAATCGGACTGATACGAAATAATTGACTAAATTCGCAAACCAGGGAATCTTGGATACTGATAACAATTGTTCATCAGGGAAGGAGTCCCTGATTTGATCAGTTGAGTTCGTTGGGATTAATTGGAGCCTTGACAAGTGATCGGCACAACATTTTCTATGCCCTTCTTATCCTTAATTTCTAAGTTAAACTCATGCAACAGAAGGATCCACCAAATCAACTGTGGCTTGGCATCCTTCTTTGCCAACAAATGTCTTAAAGCACTGTGGTCCGAATACACAATTACCAAAATTCTTTTTCCGTAGTTATGTAATTGATTTCTGCTTCGTTAAAAGTTTTACTTGCGTAGTAAATAACCACTGGCTTTTTCTCTAACCTCTGGTCTAATACTTTCCATGTTTGCCGTGTTTGCATTCGACCGCCATTACGACTATGCGGCATTTATTTTTAAGGAACTGAAGCGGGCTATTCAAGAAAGAGGAACAAAAAGAGAATGAAAGTTCACACCCTTTCAACGATTCCTTCAACTATTCATCCAGTTTTCCATGGATCAAGATGAAGATATTCATGAACGCCCAGAGGCCGATGTCTACAAAACTGTCGCACTTCAACGAGTGAAAATCCCAATAGTCTCTACCAATGTCCCGATCATGGACATTCCTCTATCATTACTATATCTGGCAGACCAGAGAAGAAAGGGTCACGGAATACCTTCGGGTCGTGTATCCGGATGAGGCTCTGTCTGTACCAAGAGGGTCTAACCAATCCAAAGGTGAGGGTCCTATGAGTGAGGATGAGGGAGTGAAGGCAGAAATGCAAAATATCTTGGGTTCTGGGGAGCGGTAAGTCTATATAGAGAGGGAGTGAGTCGTGGGTGAGCAGGCAGAGACGGTAGATTCTGAAAGAACCGTCTCTGACCTAGGGAGAGTAGAGGGTATGGCTTTTGGGGAATCCAAAGCCCCATTAACCGGACAAACCAGCAAAAGGCCACTAGTCCAGTGGCTGAAGAAGTCCTCACCATCCACTCAGTTTCCCCTCTAAGGGAAACTGTTTCATTGCACGGGGAAATAGCACATACACCATCACCCTATCACTCGGAGAGAGGTGATGTTGAAATAGGTCACATGCCGCCCCGAGTGACCGAACCTCTTTCGACCATAGCTCAAACGCCACCCCAAAACACTATGCGCAATGCCTCCGTGGCGTCCACTCCTGACAGAGCCGCCTCTGTGGCGACTCCCACAACTTCCGGATCCGCACTCCAAAAAGGAGATGCGAAAAGGATGGAAGGAAGCGCTGCTGTTGACACACAAACGCCATTAACTTCAGGTCATCTCAGGATTACTCTCGAGATGTTAACGGCAGCTCTCCGTGATGCCGGTTTCGCTTCCCGGGCTGACCTGGACGCCCTTAACGCAGCTTCCGAGGAGCAGCATATCGCCCTATTCTCATTTTTAAAGGGTAAGGGTGTTGCAACTCAGGAGTTGCCACCAGGAACCCCATCAGTCCAAGCGCAGATTGCAGAACTATCCGCTAAGGTAGATACTCTAACCAGGATTGTGCTTCAAGTACAGGAGCAGTTGAGCGGCCGAATCGAACGCCTGGAATCTGCTGTTATTGAGTAACAGTGCAGACCTCAGGCAGAATACCATAAACGTAAGCATGATGATCAGGACGACCCTGATCATCCTGAGGGAGAGAAACGGACCAGGGTTCAGTCTGAGGGAGATTTGCTGGTTGTAGGGGGAGTGGAAGCAGAATACGGTGGGGAGGAAGTTCAAGGGCTCCGGTAGGCGCAACAGAAATAGATCCATATTCGGCCATGGTTGTATTCGAGCCTTCATCTGAAAAAGTTGAGATCATATTGGTGTCTGATTCAGACTCCGATATCGATCAAGACTATCCCTTGATTACACCAAAGCTAGAGCCAGAGTCACCCCAAAAATCGTCATCTTCATTTAACTTTCTGAATTCCCCTACCCACGTACCCCAAGACGAAATTCTATCATCTATAAAAGCTCTCGCCCCTACTCCAAAAGAAACCCCACAAGTCCAAATTGCCCCACAAGTCCAAGAAAGCCAACAAGCCCAAGCCCAACCTGCTGAGACATCAGGCCCTAGAACAGTAGATTTCTTTGAAACAAGGGCTGATGTAACTCCTGTTCACGACATTGATGATCTATAGTGGGTGAGATGGTATTCAAAGGGCAAAGTTCAGAAAATGACAGCAGAAGAGAAAGAAGCTTCAAACATGACTCTCGGGGTCGCGTTTACAAACTGCTAGAAGCTCCTTCTACTGAGATAGATGAACCACCAGTTCAGGGATTGAAGGAGTTTTTAATGAAATTTTCAGCTGAAGGGTTTCAAAGTCCATATCTTGAGGAATAATTCAAGATGGTGTTCAGAAAGAATCCAAGGTCGTATAGCAGACGCTTATTAATGATTATCACTGATGCATCCCAGGCCGAACAAGCCGAATATAACCAAATCATGCTGAAAGATAAAAGACCTAAATCTGTTTACTGGTCCAAATCAAAAATCAAGAATATCAATGCCATTCATATGTACAAGCAGGCCCGTGTGTTCACTCCCGCCTTCGAAGTTCTTAGAGAAGATGGGTCAATACAGTTTATACACGAGTATGAGCTGGATTTTTGCAAATATTGATAATGTTGAGACTCTTCATGATAAGCTGAAAAATAAAATTAAAAAGAGTCTAGCTCATGTCACTGCTGTCACTGCCTTAACAAGAAGCATGAATCACCGTTCAATCATTATGTGCTTAAGGAATTTTCAAATGGCGATCGAGAGCTTCATGGTCAAAGTAGGACTCAATGCCCCTGAACAGGACATTTTTCTACTTGATTACCATCCGTTATATAAAGTCCTCATGGGAGGCCAGCAAAGGGTTATATTTTTTAACAAGAATAGGCACAAACGGTTTATGCGCTTTGTGGATCTGCCTTGTTATTCTGAAGGTACACTTAGACTGGTGAGAGTCAAACTCAACAAAAGGATACAAGAAGATGATGCTCAGCCAGTCTCAGAGCTAAAACGAAAACAAAAAGAAATTCAAGACATCCTCAGTGCCATAGAACTAATCAACGAAAGGCTGCACATCAGGCAAGTGACTCGAAGATTCGACGTCGTCCTTGGCCTTAGAGAAAGTGTTGAACATGTCTGCTATCCTCCACAGTGATCGAAAAGGGGGAGATTGTTAGACATTATCTTTCGATCATGTGGATTTTATTTTGTAATAGTTAGTTTACTTTATTTCCATGTAATTTATTTCAAGTATTTATTTCTATTGTAATTTCCTTTGTGGTTTTAGAAGTAGAGGGGGTTGATTGTAATATCTTCAAAGTCTAATTAATTATGTAAGGGAAACCCCACCTAGGGTTTCCCACAACGTTGGCATTATTCTCTATCAAGAAATATTACGGCCGCCATAATTTACCACATTCTCTCTCAATATTCATAGCAGAAATCGAGTGAAATCATTCTTTTTGTCTTGGATTTTGTGCTGAAATTTTTATATTGTGCTGATTATCTTACTGGGACGATTACAACAGAGTGTCATTTATCTGCTTACTAAACTTAGTGGATATAAAGCTCCTGTCAGCCCCCTTATCAAATATTTTAAAAGAATAAGTGTTGTTGAGAAGGAACGTACCCGTCACCATGCCGGGATTATGCCTTGCTTCTCCACTACCCATAACAAAAGCTCTCCCTTGAGCTCCCCCGACATTCTTCAACTTTTGACAGTCCTTTCTGAAATGCCCAACCACCCCGCACTTAAAGCACCCTTTCTGAGACCCATTGTTGGTGCCGGAGTTGGAAACTCCGCAGTCCTTGATCAGACGACCTTGCCTCTTGAACTTGCCATAGGGATTCATACACTGGCCGTTGTGATGGTAATTGCACTTGCTGCAATAAGGTTTGTTGTCAGTGTAGCTTTTCTTTGACTCAAACCCAGCTACATAGGCCTTAATTGTCTCTTGTTTCTTTTGTTGGTTCCCCGAATTCTTTCCTGAGCGGTCTTCCCATTTCTGCTTGTTATCTGAACTCTTGGCAGTCACTGCCCCTTGGTGTATCACTTGCTCCAACAAGTTGTTTTCCATTCGGATGGCATTCTAGATTGCCGTTGGGTTGGAGGAGGTTACATTCTCTTGGATCTGGGGGAGAGTCCCCAGATGTATCGTTCCACCCTCTTGGATCTGGGACATAGGAGGCTCATTTCATTGAATCGGTTGGTGTATCCGGTGATGTCTATCCCCTTCATCGACAAGTTCCAAAACTCAGCTTCCATCTTTTGGAGTTTGCTTTTTGGGCAGTATTTCATCAGTCATCATTTGTTTCAACTCTGCCTACGGGAGTTGATATGCTACATCAATGCTTATAGACTAAACGTAGGAGTTTCACCAAGTGAGGGCTCCATCTTGTAGCGTGTGTGTGGCAAACTTTACCTTGTTTTCTTCTGTGCAGATCCTGACTCGGAAAACCGATTCTAGCTTCTCGAACCAATGGTTTAGGCCAACTGCACCCTCCGTGCCATTGAAGTGCCTCGGTTGGCAACTTAGGAATCCTTTTATGCTACAACCCCTCAGATTCTTTTCTACCCCTCCAGCTACTCCGTTGCTTCCCAAACCATTATTTCGATTAATTTCGTATGTAGCAATGGCGTCAGCTACTCTCTGTGCTACCAGTTGTTTGATGTATGTTGTGTTCATCCTTCGCGGTGCCATAATCTTGAAGTTCATAGAAAATTAACACGGTGTAAGAAGATAAGTCTTTGGGTTTTAAATTTGCTAAGGTAGATAGTCAAACTACATATCCTCAAACACAGATTTATAGCTAAGCTTAATTTTGCATTAATAATAGTTTGATACATAATCTTTTACAACATGGGGTCGTGGTTTCCCCGAAAACTTCAAGCCTACTTAACTACCAGATACACTAAGTAGAAAATACAACACTACAAATATTATATAGAGATGGCACCAAAAGTGGGATGCCTCCGGGGTTTCTCCGTACTCGAGGGCGTTGAGTCATTGGGTTAGTGTGGTGTTACACGCCTCGCAGTCCGCCAAACGTTGTAGGAGCTCGTTTATTCCATCTTGAAGGATAGACTGCATATGTTATTCGCCCAGTATATGTTGGTATTTTGCATCTGCTCCTACTCAATCCTAGTCATTATATCTCCAACCACTTGGCTGAGTTACCTTAGCTGGAGGTTGTGTCTGGCGGCCCTTGCCACCAGCAGAGGTACGGTTTGGTGCGTCGACTCTTGGGTAAGCGGTGGTATTTGCTTCGTGGAGTGTCCTCCCACCTCGAAGTGGGTGGGGATTCCCTCCTCTTGTCTCCATTCTTGGAAGGTGTTTGGAATCCTTCCCTATCGTCTTGCATCTACCCATCGCCATTGCGGCGGGCTTGGTTAGGGGGCAGGAACCGGGATAGACTCTCGTTGTGCCTTTCTTACCCTTTTTCAGGGTGTGAACAGCATCAGTGTTCCGTTGGGGTGGTTTTAAAATGGGGTGAATGATGAGACACATGGTGGTAGTGATGGAATAGTTAGTGCTACAGTGCTAGAGTTACCATCCTCGTGTTTGGGAGGGTCTTCGTCTTCGTCATCGGTTGGGTTTTGGTGGTATCTGATTCAAAGTACAATTCAGTGTCCTCTTGGTCCATGGGTACATACTCGTGCTTGGAATCGGAGAGAATAATGATCGTATTGTCTGACATTTTCTGTTTTCAGGGCCCATACATAGTTTTACAGTCGTTTCAGTTACTTGAATCAATAAAGTTTAGTTGTAGCATTTATAGTCTAGGGTACTAATGCAACCTAGTTCACTATAATCATGGCTCTGATACCAATCTGTCACACCCCGATACCCCGCTTGGCAACGAGGCGTGACATCGCAGAAACAAAGTCACAATCATAATGAACGACCTCTAATGGGACGTTTTTCGAAATACATAATTTATAAACAATGTTTTTTAATCATAGTAATAAAAGAGTTCACGAAGGATGGAGATTAAAATACATGACAAAAATAGATCTAGTTATGCAAATAAATCTCCATGTTGTTTGAAATGCCTCATGACTCCAAAAAGCTTGTAAAATCTTGACCATTAGTCATGAATGCCATATGTAGCCTTTATGGTCCTGAGACAAACATGTTAAATACATCAACATAAAGTTGTTTACATGATAAATATAGACATTGTATGGAAAGCACAAGATTTCGTTGAGTTATAAAAGCGAATCATATAATTTAAGTATTACCATAAGCCTCATGACCCCGAAACTTAACTTATGATTGCCCTATGTGGTATCCAACACCATAATACCAAGAATTGTCAAATGATTATGCATCCATTTACAATTGGCGCGACCAACCCGAATGGGGGCGTTAGCCCAAATATATTTATCCATAACATTCACGTTTACGATGTAATTAATGGTTCATGATTGAGGACAGTGGTGAAGAAATAACCTTATGTAATACATAAAATGATTCAAGTACTTGTGTCCATAGAAAAAGTTGAGCATGTATTCTCACCCCAAAATAGATGATCATATAAAAATAGGGGCTATGAAAACTCACCGTAGTAGTGAGCGTAAAATGATGACCGAACGGACCAAACCGAGTCCTAAATGATATTAGAGACTTGATAAGGTCTCTAAATGATAATGTGTATGCATGATGATTTTAAATTTTAAATCACCCAACTTAACAAGTCCATAAATAAAAACTCATTTAAAAGTTCAAGTTTATTTATAAAGATTTTCCAGGTTTTATCGAGGTTTCTTGGCCTACTTTGTGGCTTTTTTTAACAAAGCTCCAAAACGGTTTGGGCTTCGATATTTATATTCATAAATAAGGAATTTCCTTATGAACTTTTTAATCACTTTGATTAATTACTAATGACTATTGATTATGTGAAAAATGCTAACCTGATTTGTGTCGGTTGTTACATTGTCTAAGTTAGAAAAGTTGGTAACCAACTCTGGAACATTGGAGTTCCTCAACTCCAGAACTATGGAGTTCCTCAACACCGTACATTTATGCCTTGGAAAAATTTGGTCACTTTCGAAAAAGTTGCTAACTTACTTTGGAACTTTTATAGTTGGTGAGTTGGGATAAAGTTGGTAACTTACTTTGGAACTTTTAGAGTTGGCAAGTTGGTAAAAAGATTGTAACTTACTTTGGAACTTTTAAAGTTGATAAGTTGGGGAAAAAGTTGGTAACTTACTTCAAAACTTTTAAAGTTGGTGAGTTGGGAAAAAGTTGGTAACTTGCTTCGGAACTATTAAATTTGGTGAGTTCGAAAAAAGTTGGTAACCTACTTAAGAACTTTTAAAGTTAGTGAGTTGAGGAAAAAGTGGGTAACTTACTTCGGAACTTTTTGAGTTGGTGAGTTGGGAAAAAGTTGGTAACTTACTTCGGAACTTCTAAAGTTGGTGAGTTGGGGAAAAAGTTGGTAACTTACTTCGAAACTTTTAAAGTTGGTGAGTTGGGAAAAAGTTGGTAACTTACTTCAGAACTTTTTAAAGTTGGAGTTGGGAAAAAAGTTGGTAACTTACTTTGGAACTTTTAAATTTGGTGAGTTGGGTAAAAAGTTGGTAACTTACTTTGGAACTTTTAAAGTTGGTTACTTGGGAAAAAGTTGGTAAGTTACTTCGGAACTTTTAGAGTTGGTGAGTTGGCGAAAAAGTTGGTAACTTACTTCGGAACATTTTAAAGTTGGAGTTAGGGAAAAGTTGGTAACTTACTTTGGAACTTTTAAAGTTGGTGAGTTGGGGAAAAAGTTGGTAACTTACTTCGGAACTTTTAAAGTTGGTGACTTTGGAATAAGTTGGTAGCTTACTTTGGAACTTTTAAAGTTGGTGAGTTGGGGAAAAGTTGGTAACTTACTTCGAAACTTTTAAAGTTGGTGAGTTGGGAGAATGTTGGTAACTTACTTCAGAACTTTTAAAGTTGGTAAGTTGGGAGAATCTTGGTAACTTACTTCGGAACTTTTAAACTTGATGAGTTGGGAAAAAGTTGGTAACTTACTTCGGAACTTTTTAAAGTTGGTGAATTGGGAAAAAGTTGGTAACTTACTTCGGAACTTAAAAGTTGCTGAATTGGGAAAAATTTTGGTAACTTACTTAGAAACTTTTAAAGTTGGTAGCTTTAGAAAAAAGTTGGTAACCTTAGAAAAAGTTGGTAACTTAGAAAAAAAAAGTCGGTAACTTAGGAAAAAGTTGGTAATTTCGGGACAAGTTACGAAGATAGACATATTGGGGATATTATAAGTTTTTATATATTGTAAAAAAATGATGAAAAACTTATATTTGTTGTGACATCTCCCTTGTGGAGTTGTTAAACACATAGTGGGGTGTTTTGTGACTAAAGAACTGTTGTTGATAACCTATTAGAACTCGGAGGAGAAATAATATTGATTTTAAGTTAAATAACGCAACCACTGTGAGTACTTAGATTTATATGTCTACATTTGTTTTATGGTAGCTGTTGTTCTCTGAGGCATGTTGTAGGTCCCGAAAGGTTCCCAAAGTATATAGTAATAAACTGTAGAGGGGGGGGTGAATACAGTATTTAAAAACTACACACTCTTTTTCTCAATGTTTGTATGTATTATCAACAAATGTTAATTACAAACAAGCTTGACTGCGGAATTGTTCAAGCTGAGATGACAGAATACAACAGTATGGTTTCTAGTCTAAGACACACTCACACTAGATTTCAATGAACACACTCACTAAGATGCACTCACTGTATTTTACAAGACTTTAAGGAACAGCTTTGGTAAACAGCTTAGACACACAGAAGCTTGTTTACAGAAGATTTGCATGCATGAATATCACACTTGCACGTTCACTCTTGGTTTAAGCACTTAGCTTTCTTCACATTCTTTCTGACCTTAGAAGCTTCCTTTTATACTCACTTAGAGGATCTAAGAGAAACATCTTCATTGGGCAGAATGAAAAAGGAGAAGTCTTGTTTGAAAAGACAATATAACTTTTCTGCACTTTTCTGAAAAGCAGACTTGCCTTCTCTTGTGCAGAACTTTTGTCTTTTTACTTTCTACTGTTGCATTGCCTTTAACCATTTTAGGAATGTCAACTTTGCGTCTTTCTTCCTTGTAAAGGCCTATTTTGATATAAGAAAAAGGTCTGTCACCCTTTTTCAAATATCCGTTTGTCTTCATGTAACAGAACAGCTTGGGCAGGCTGAGCGGTTCTGCTTTCCACTTTGTCTTCAACTGTGTAAACTGATCTGGTAGTTAAAAACAATACATGATGACTTGGAAACAAATTCCATAAAGTGTTTAGCCTGTTCACAAAGAACAGGTTCTGTTCACAAAGAACAGAACACTTTAAAAATGCCCAAGCTGCTCAACAGTGTAGAGCAGCGTAGACAGTTTATGTCCAGCCTGATCAGCAGACTGATCAGCTTGGACAAACTGTTTTGGTTGCAACACATGCAACGTATAGAACAGCTTTAGACTGATATTGCAAATCATTTTCAGGTTTCAATAAGGCATATAACAGGCCTTAAATTCAACCTTCAAATGTATCAACAGGTTTGATTATAAAATCTCCCCCTCAGATGTAGAGCAGGTTTGACTGAGGCCTTTTTGTGCCTAACAATCTCCCCCTATTTGCAATAACCAGTCCAAGCTGGTTTTGTCAAAAATCACTATATATTTTTACAGTACATTTGCTGAAATAAAATTACAACATTACAGTAAAGTAAAAGATCAGTTTATATATACACTGATTCTTGACTATACTTGAACAACATATGTTCTTACAAAAGTACAACTAATGTGCTAATGTATTTTACAACTAATGTAAAAAATAAAAAATTACAACTAATGTAATTGTGTACAACTAATGTACAGAGTGTACAACTTATGTACAAGATTTGGACTGTTTGAGACGGGAGCAGATAATGGCAAGCCTGTCCAACTAATGGACAGCTTCCATTCTTCACCTACCCAGATGGCAGGTGGACTTCATTCGACAGGGGGTGGCATCCCTTCTTTGAATCTTTTTAAAAGTTCTTCCCTTGTTTCTTCATGTTCTTCAAGTTCAGCTGTAAGAAACATAAAGTTAGAACTTTGGAGCTCACCTCTGTCATAAAATCCTTTCAGCTCTTCCCAGACAGCTGCTCTCCATTGGCTGGACTGACTGAAGGAGGTGGCAATTCTGAAGGCTGCAAGCTGCTTAAGACCAACTTTGTGTAGGTCAGAAGCTCTTTGAAAACATTTCTTCTGAGATAAGGGATCCACAAAAAATGCCCCTAACTCAGGCTCTTCAATCACTTTGCCATCTTCAAATTCAACTCCTTTAGGCAGGCTGTGGTCAACTCCTTTAATTTCCACAGCATAATCTCCTTGTTCAATCATCATAAGGAGTTCTTCCAGCTCTGAATCTCTCTTTTTCCTTCTGGCCTTGATTTTAGGGGATATCACAGAGACACCCTCTTTGACTTCTTTAGGGATCAGGCCCAACTCACTCACTCTCTCCATCAGCTTCTTTATGTATGCCCTGATAGTCTTAGCCGTTTCTGACTTAGACTGGCTCAGGGCAACTGCCAGTTCCACCCATTCCCTGTAACCCATTTGAGCCACATCAGCGTGATCATATGATTCCAATTCAGGGCCTGTTGCACCCATCCTTGTGATCTGAAGTTTCCACTGAGTGCCTTTTCTTGATATGGGAACAGCTTTGACAATTCCTTCCTTGGCCAGCCTTCTAGTAGCAACATCATGAAATTTCTTTTTGGCCAAGTTGTCAAAATGGAATTTGGCTCTGGCAGAAGGTACTGTTGATTTGGTCACTGAGACCTGAGTACCTTTTTCCACTTCCTTCCCTTTTTCTCCTGCTGATTGCTTGGCAGCTTCCATTATTTTCTTTTGCACCTCCAAGGTAGACATTTTTATTTTCTTTGCTTCTTGGAGGGCAAGAGACTTAGCAGCTTTGGCAGATTGTTCTTCTTTTCTTAACTCTTCCAGAGCCTTAAGTTGTTCTTCCCTAAACTCAAAGTATTTGTGCATAGGGAGGCCCATCTCTTTGGCTCTGGCTTTGTGAAACTGAGTTTCTACCTGTTTCTGCTCAATAGGATCCACCGCTGCCTTTTCTTTTCCTTTAGCTGCTGCTTTAGGGACAGCAGCTTCAGGAATACTTTCTTCTTCTTCTTCTTCTTCTTTTTCCTCTGAAATAATAAGGTGCCTCCTTTTGCTGCTAGTCCTGTCCTCAGGAATGACTTCCTCCCCCTTAGACTGAGCAGGGTTTGGAGAGCTAGCCTGAGTAGGCATAGCAGCTTGGGAAGCACCTTCAGCTGCACCTGTTTCTGCTGGTTGATCAGTTTGGGTTGCAGACACTGGTATCTCCTTAGGAGAAGGAATCTTCTCCCCCTTAGACTTAGTCTTCGAGGCAGATGATTTCTCCCCCTTTGAAGGAGATGATGCAGCGACTTCAACCCCTGGTCTGCCTGAAGACACAAAGTCAGCAGGCTTGCCAGCAGGTTTGGGAGGTTTAGGACCAACAAGGCTGTTCACTAAGTAAGCCAAGTTGTCCTTCACCTCACCAAGCTGGGAAAGACAGTTTTGAAGAGAAGAAGAATGGGAATCAGCAAAAGTGGTCAGCTTAACAATGTTGTCTCTATCAGAAGCTGTGAACAACAAACTTTGGAGCTGTGCAAGATGAAGTTCAAGAGAATCTTGCACATCAGCAAGGTTTGATGACACAGAATTTGATAGAGAACCTATAAGAGTGTTCAGGCTGGCAAATGTGGAAGGAATGGTAGTATTACAGGAAGTGAGGAGAGAGGACAGCTGTTGAGAAATAGCTGTCATAGAGGACACAGAGTCCTGTTGTGAGGAGAGGATAGAGGAAAGAGAGTTGGATACATTTTGCAGCTGTGCAGTGAGTGCAAGCAGCTGTGGAGAGTGGTCAGCTTGTGGAGTAACTGGGAAGGATTCTTTAAACGTATCAAAGAATCCTTTGAGCTGCTCAGACACAGAGTCTGAGATTATGGATGGTAGGGAGTGTATGGTATGTTCCAAAGAACCAACTTTGTTGGTCAGCAATGAAAGCTGATCCTTCAAAGGCAGGTCTTTGGGAGATGGTGGTGTATGGGTGGACTGTTTGGAGTGAGTAGATGGAGAAGATGATGATGAGGCTGGTGTTTGAGGATGAGAGGGAGAAGGAAGAGAAACTTTGGACAATAGTTCCATAGCCTGGGCAAAAGTAAGGTGGCCCAGGTTAGAGGGATCAAGGGGTCCTTCAGCAGCGGCTGTAGCTGCATCATTAGGAGAAGGAGATGATGTTTGGGGCCTCTCAGATGCTGCTTGTGTTGCAGCACCCTCATGAAGACCAGTGGTGGTTCCCTCTGCAGGGCCTTGGTCTAAAGGCACCTCATC
This sequence comes from Centrapalus pauciflorus, assembly GCA_020465985.1. Taxonomy (NCBI): domain Eukaryota; kingdom Viridiplantae; phylum Streptophyta; class Magnoliopsida; order Asterales; family Asteraceae; genus Centrapalus; species Centrapalus pauciflorus. The sequence goes on from JAANYP010001681.1 coordinate 345,480, forward strand.
ATGGGGAGATGGGATATGCATTTCAACATCAGCAGTGGTGAAACCTGCTGATGGAATTTGCATTGAGGGATCAGCCTCACCAGAGGGATGGTATGATCCCTGAGGTTCATCAGCTTGTGTTGTTGTTCCCTCAGCAGCTGTTTGGTGTTGAACAGCTGAATCATGGGGAACAGAAGTTTGAGGCTGAGCTGCTGATTGGTCTATATCAGCAGCGTGGGCACCTCGTGCAGACTCAGGGTGTAAGGAGATATGAGTGGGGGACAGTGTGGACTCAGTGTGGAGTGGAGAGGGCTCCTGTCTTTCAATATCCTCAGCCTGTTGGGAGGCTGGGATAGTTGATGTGGGTATCTCCATTTGTACAACTGGTTCCTGTTGGGAGGAACCAGAGGGTCTAGGCTGACTCAAGGGTGACTCAGGCTGGAGTGAAGCAGGCTCCAAATGAGCTGAACCTTATCCAAAAATAGGAGAGGCAGCTTGGGTTGCTTCTTTTACAACTGAACCCTGTTGAGAGGGAACAGAGGAGACTGTTTTCTGGGCTAGTTTCTTTTTGGCTAAGGATTTTCTTTGATAACGAATGGATGAAGTGGGTGATTGTGGAGAGGAGAGGGGATCTGTTTGGACTGGATGGGAGACTGGGTCAGGAACAGTGGGGCTGGACTGTTCCATAGTCTCTTGTGCCACAGAGGCACCAGCCACAAAGGCTTCAGGCTCAACCAATGAGCCAGGGTGAGGAATCTGCTCTTCCTCAGCCACAGAGGCTAAGGGAGCAGACTCAGCTTGAGCTGTTTTGGCCTTCTTTTTAGCAGGCCCAGCTTCAGCTGCCAAGGTCCTTTTTACCAACTTAGACCTGGCTTTGGATTTTCCACCGGGAGCAGCAGTGACTGGATCCACCCTCACAGCAGAGGGTCCTTCCACTAACCCCAACAGCCTCCTCATTGGTGTTGAGAGAGGAGGCTCATTTTCCAGTACAGGAGTATGAAACACCCTATTCCCTATCACAGGGAATGCAGCAGTTTTAAGTAGGGGTTGAGAGTGATATAGATGCTCACCACAGACATGGCAGAAGATGAGACTCAGGAACCTGGGATATCTGACAGCTGCTGGTCTTGTCTCTTGTTGTACCAGGTTTCTCATGTTCAAGAAGATCCATTTGGCCATGTCAAGTGTAGTCCCATCCACCAGCTGAAGGTCTATCGGCACTTCATCTCTACTAAGTTGGTCAAAGGAACCAACCTTGCTGCTGAACGACATTGCCACAGAGGCAAATAAGAAGTTGTAAGTAGGTGATAACTCCTTCCTGTACAAAGTAGCTCCAACCTTGGGTTCTGCCACACCACAGAAGCGTAGCAGATTGCCCATTTGCTCATTTTCAGGCAGAGGGAGATCATAGTTCTCAGCCACTGGAAGATGAAGAACTTCCCTCAAAAGATCGACTGTAATCTCAATGGTTTGAGTCCCATTGAGAATAGTACCTCTGATAACCTTAGTGTTTGGATTGTAGGAGCAGGTGTACCAGAACTCGTATACCATCTCCTGGTACAGGACACCAGGAGATGCAGTCAGGGCATAGTTCAACGGATGAACTTGCAGAAATTCCACCATTTGATCGTAACCCTTTCCCACATAGTTTTTGGGGATTGTGAGGTTTGCTATGTAGTTGGTGGGTTTCAGGGTCAGCATCGTGGTGACAGAAGGATGTTTAACAACATCCTCACCAACGAAAACTGGCAGAAAGGGATTGGGTCTGTGAGCCATTTGAGAAATTTGAAGGTTTGAGGAAGCAAAAGACACTTAGTCGATTTTAGGGTTCTTGAGAATTTCTGGGAATGATGAGGAAGACGAAGATGAAACAGTATGGTGGTATTTATAGGATTTTGAATGGTCGTGTGTATGAGAGAGAAAAGATTTGGGCGGTTTGATTTGAAATGTTTGTTAACGGAAAACGGAACGGTTGTCCGTGTCAGAAACATTGTCAGACCACTTGACCTTTTTGATCACTAACACACGTAACATACATTATCCGCAGTAATTAAGTTAAATAAAACATAATTTAAGAAACTTAATTATGAAGAAAGGTAATTAAACTGTTGGTCTACGCTGATGGTCAAACCTGTGATGATCAGGGTCAACAAGGTTCTCAGTCTTCAAGCTGTTCTTCCTTAAAACTGTTCCTTCAGCCTGCTCTCCTTTGTGAGAACAGGTTGAGTTCAATAGATGAACAGGTTACAGTGTGAAGAAGTGAACAGGTTGAAGACTGAACCATCAGAGCAGGCTGGACGAATAAACAGGTTAAACTGTTTTTGTTCAGCCTGTTGTATGTTCAAGCTGTTCAAGGTTTTCAGACAAATGACTAAGTACAGAACATGTATAACCTGTTCTGTCTAAGCTGTTCAGAGAAACTTGAGCAGTGTGAGACATACGAATTATTAGACCGTTGAGAGACACTTAGTCACTCTTGTTTAACATGCCCAGCTTGCTGACAAGGTAATTAAACCTTGTTTCATCCAGAGTTTTGGTGAAAATGTCTGCAAGCTGTTCATTTGTGGAAATAAAACTTACCTCCACATTACCTTTTTGGATGTGATCCCTGATGAAGTGATGTCTGACTTCAATATGCTTTGTTCTTGAGTGAAATACTGGATTGTTGGAGATGGCTATGGCACTTGTGTTATCACACAGAATAGGGGTTTTCCTATACACAAGCCCATAGTCTTCAAGCTGATGCTGCATCCACAGAATCTGCCCACAGCAGCTTCCAGCAGCAATATATTCAGCTTCAGCAGTAGAAGTGGACACTGAGTTCTGCTTCT